>OZ025190.1:1175621-1205621 GCA_964019065.1 Catostylus mosaicus
AGATGTGGAGAAGTGTTTTTAATTTGGTAATTTAATTCTGAACATCCTCTTCACTTTGACCTTTTGGGTTAGCAGCAGAACTGCCCACACACTGCAAAACACCCTGAACACCTCCACATTCTATTAATTTTTCCCAAGTAAGATAAAGCAGCTCACTTGTTATGCAGGATACTATTTTAAGATCAAATTATTATCCACATTTTCCAGTGATGACATAATGAAATTGTTACCATTAAATATTACTTGGTGGCCAGAATGTATGTGAATGTATGGTGAATTTCCTCTTTCTATGGTTAAACCTTTGTTAAATTGAGTCTAACCTGTGTCACATTCTTGCCTGAAGCTTACGTAATTTGATAAACATCATCATCAAACTAATTTCTGATTATAAGTATTATATACTAGTTTTGCCGTATTTTGCTTCACTGCCTAGATTTCATCTTTGTTGGATTTTCTTTGTGATAGTACTGCTTTTGTTGTTCCTTATATTAATCATTCTTTGACTTCTTTGCAAGTATTCCTTGACTATCAAGAAGGCAGTGTGCTTTTCATTCTATACACAACTTGTTACATTTTCTTAGCATTGAGATATAAATGCAACTGTATGAGTCCAGGATTATGTTTAACATCCTTTCAGAGGTAATCTTCAAACAAAAAGGAATGCATTTTATCTAATCTAATTTAATTCAATCTAAAAGTTACAGTACAGGCCCCATAATGGGTATTGGGTACCAGCTATTAGTAGGTTAGTCTTAACAATAATAACAGAAAACGATAATATTAGAAAGTAATAGGTTCTGATCTGGTCAGCACTGCCAGAGTGGTACGCATTTATGCACTGATAAACGTAAAGTAGTTTTGAATGAATACAGTCACACTTGTACCACATTTCTATTTCAACTCCGATCATTTCAATGATATGCACACCTTTATACTTATCTGTATGTGAATATTCATTTCATTTTGATAGTTTGATAAAGAGACCCTTTTTTGTTTCTAGCTTGGTGCAAAAAGAATACACAATGTTAGAGTCCGAGGTGGAAACACAAAGTTCCGAGCTCTGAGGCTTGACCAAGGAAACTTCTCATGGGGATCTGAAGGTAAAAAAAATTGGAATTGTTCCATTACCATCTGTACTAGTCTTAAAGGGCCAATCATTAAATCTAACTTGACCGTTTCAAAATGCTCCCTGCTTTTAAATGTTGCTTGCCTTATTACAGATTTCTAATCATGTTTGACTAAATTTGATATAAGTTAAGGGAGATTGCCATTGCTGATCTCAAGAGGCTCTCTGCTAAGAAATATAATACATATCAATTCAAAGATGCCACATAAAAGGAGGGAGGAAAATATAAGAAAAGTCTCCAGTTGTTGACCTCCTTAGAAGGGCAGTTTATAGCATGTTGATGATACTCTCTTCAAAAGGGATCCAATGCTTTCTAATTCTTGCTGGTTTTGAGGAATGCCAACTAGCTGGGTATTCTTTAATGTTGCCTTTGTCTTTCTATTATTTGTTTCCTTCTTATTTTGCCGTAAAACCCCTTCAAATTAAACTTACAACCTCAAGGATAATGCAAATTTATGTACAAAACAGTTTATCCAGAGATCATTGCAGCTATGGCTGATTTAATTTCAGTAGAAAACTATTTTTGGGCAGAGTGATGAGAATAACGAGAAGCTCTGAAGATAAAATCTGCCGTTTTGGCGAAAATATCTACAGTGATTATTTATGTCATAGTTACTCTGACTGCCCATCTTGCAAAAGCAGGAAATTGTTCTTCCTGGTTTGCAGAAAACTTATTCTGAGATTTGTTGATAAGAATCCAATCATGCCAAAAGGTAAAGTTATAGGCTTGATACTTTAGGTCAAAATTGATCAACCTGAAAAGTGCCTGATTTTGGCCAAAAAGTAAGGTTATAGGCTTACCATTTTAGGCCAAAATTGATCAAACTGAAAGTGCCTGATTCTGGCCAAAAAGTAAGGTTATAGGCTTGCCATTTGAGGCCAAAATTGATCAAACTGAAAAGTGCCTGATTTTGGCCAAAAAGTAAGGTTATAGGCTTGATATTTTAGGTCAAAATTGATCAAAATGAAAAGTGCCTGATTTTGGCCAAAAAGTAAGGTTATAGGCTTGATATTTTAGGTCAAAATTGATCAAACTGAAAAGTGCCTGATTCTGGCCAAAAAGAAAGGTTACAGGCTTGTCATTTTAGGCAAAAATTGATCAACCTGAAAAGTGCCTGATTTTGGCCAAAAAGTTAGGTTTTAGGCTTGACATTTTAGGCAAAAATTGATCAACCTGAAAAGTGCCTGATTTTGGCCAAAAAGTAAGGTTATAGGCTTACCATTTTTGGCCAAAATTGATCCACCTGAAATGTGCCTGATTTTAGCCAAAATGTAAGGTAATAGGCCTGACATTTTAGGTCAAAATTGATGAACCTGAAAAGTGCCTGATTTTGGCCAAAAAGTAAGGTAATAGGCTTGATATTTTAGGTCAAAATTGATGAACCTGAAAAGTCCCTGATTTTGGCCAAAAAGTAAGGTTATAGGCTTGACAGTTTAGGCCAAAATTGATCAAACTGAAATGTGCCTGAGTTTTGCCAAAAAGTAAGGTTATAGGCTTGCAATTTTAGGCCAAAATTGATCAAACTGAAAAGTGCCTGATTTTGGCATAAAAGTAAGGTTATAGGCTTGCCAATTTAGGTCAAAATTGATCAACCTGAAAAGTGACTGATTTTGGCCCAAAAGTAAGGTTATAGGCTTGCCATTTTAGGTCAAAATTGATCAAACTGAAAAGTTCCTGATTTTTGCCAAAAAGGAAGGTTACAGGCTTGCCATTGTAGGCAAAAATTGATCAAATTGAAAAGTGCCTGATATTGGCCAAAAATTAAGGTTACAGGCTTGATATTTTAGGTCAAAATTGATCAACCTGAAAAGTGACTGATTTTGGCCAAAAAGTAAGGTTACAGGCTTGCTATTTTAGGAAAATTTTATCAAACTGAAAAGTGCCTGATTCTGGCCAAAAAGTCAGGTTATAGGCTTGATATTTTAGGTCAAAATTGATCAACCTGAAAAGTGCCTGATTCTGGCCAAAACGTAAGGTTATAGGCTTGCCATTTTAGGCCAAAATTGATCAAACTGAAAAGTGCCTGATTCTGGCCAAAAAGTAAGGTTATAGGCTGGATATTTTAGGTCAAAATTGATCAAACTGAAAAGTGCCTGATTTTGGCTAAAAAGTAAGGTTATAGGCTTGATATTTTAGGTCAAAATTGATCAATCTTAAAAGTGCCTGATCTTGGCCAAAAAGTAAGGTTATAGGCTTGCCATTTTAGGTCAAAATTGATCAATCTAAAAAGTACCTGATTCTGGCCAAAAAGTAAGGTTATAGGCTTGCCATTTTAGGTCAAAATTGATCAAACTGAATAGTTCCTGATTCTGGCCAAAAAGTAAGGTTATAGGCTTGCCATTTTAGGTCAAAATTGATCAAACTGAATAGTGCCTGATTCTGGCCAAAAAGTAAGGTTATAGGCTTGATATTTTAGGTCAAAATTGATCAAACTAAAAAGTGACTGATTTTGGCAAAAAAGTCAGGTTATAGGCTTGATATTTTAGGTCAAAATTGATCAATCTTAAAAGTGCCTGATTTTGGCCAAAAAGTAAGGTTATAGGCTTGCCATTTTAGGTCAAAATTGATCAAACCGAATAGTGCCTGATTCTGGCCAAAAAGAAAGGTTACAGGCTTGCCATTTTAGGCAAAAATTGACCAATCTAAAAAGTGCCTGATTTTGGCCCAAAAGTAAGGTTATAGGCTTGATATTTTAGGTCAAAATTGATCAATCTAAAAAGTGCCTGATTTTGGCCCAAAAGTAAGGTTATAGGCTTGATATTTTAGGTCAAAATTGATCAATCTAAAAAGTGCCTGATTTTGGCCAAAAAGAAAGGTTATAGGCTTGATATTTTAGGTCAAAATTGATCAATCTAAAAAGTGCCTGATTGTGGCCAAAAAATAAGGTTATAGGCTTGCCATTTTAGGTCAAAATTGATCAATCTAAAAAGTACCTGATTCTGGCCAAAAAGTAAGGTTATAGGCTTGCCATTTTAGGTCAAAATTGATCAAACTGAATAGTGCCTGATTCTGGCCAAAAAGTAAGGTTATAGGCTTGATATTTTAGGTCAAAATTGATCAAACTAAAAAGTGACTGATTTTGGCCAAAAAGTTAGGTTATAGGCTTGCCATTTAGGCAAAAATTGATCAAGTTGAAGTGCCTGATTTTGGCCAAAAAGTAAGGTAATAGGCTTGACCTTTTAGGTCAAAATTGATCAACCTGAAAAGTCCCTGATTTGGCCAAAAAGTAAGGTTCTGGGCTTGACATTTTAGGCCACAATTCATCAAACTGAAAAGTGCCTGATTCTGGCCAAAAGGTAAAGTTATAGGCTTGATACTTTAGGTCAAAATTGATCAACCTGAAAAGTGCCTGATTTTGGCCAAAAAGTAAGGTTATAGGCTTACCATTTTAGGCCAAAATTGATCAAACTGAAAGTGCCTGATTCTGGCCAAAAAGTAAGGTTATAGGCTTGCCATTTGAGGCCAAAATTGATCAAACTGAAAAGTGCCTGATTTTGGCCAAAAAGTAAGGTTATAGGCTTGATATTTTAGGTCAAAATTGATCAAAATGAAAAGTGCCTGATTTTGGCCAAAAAGTAAGGTTATAGGCTTGATATTTTAGGTCAAAATTGATCAAACTGAAAAGTGCCTGATTCTGGCCAAAAAGAAAGGTTACAGGCTTGTCATTTTAGGCAAAAATTGATCAACCTGAAAAGTGCCTGATTTTGGCCAAAAAGTTAGGTTTTAGGCTTGACATTTTAGGCAAAAATTGATCAACCTGAAAAGTGCCTGATTTTGGCCAAAAAGTAAGGTTATAGGCTTACCATTTTTGGCCAAAATTGATCCACCTGAAATGTGCCTGATTTTAGCCAAAATGTAAGGTAATAGGCCTGACATTTTAGGTCAAAATTGATGAACCTGAAAAGTGCCTGATTTTGGCCAAAAAGTAAGGTAATAGGCTTGATATTTTAGGTCAAAATTGATGAACCTGAAAAGTCCCTGATTTTGGCCAAAAAGTAAGGTTATAGGCTTGACAGTTTAGGCCAAAATTGATCAAACTGAAATGTGCCTGAGTTTTGCCAAAAAGTAAGGTTATAGGCTTGATATTTTAGGTCAAAATTGATCACCCTGAAAAGTGCCTGATTTTGGCCAAAAAGAAAGGTTATAGGCTTGCAATTTTAGGCCAAAATTGATCAAACTGAAAAGTGCCTGATTTAGGCATAAAAGTAAGGTTATAGGCTTGCCAATTTAGGTCAAAATTGATCAACCTGAAAAGTGACTGATTTTGGCCCAAAAGTAAGGTTATAGGCTTGCCATTTTAGGTCAAAATTGATCAAACTGAAAAGTTCCTGATTTTTGCCAAAAAGGAAGGTTACAGGCTTGCCATTGTAGGCAAAAATTGATCAAATTGAAAAGTGCCTGATATTGGCCAAAAATTAAGGTTACAGGCTTGATATTTTAGGTCAAAATTGATCAACCTGAAAAGTGACTGATTTTGGCCAAAAAGTAAGGTTACAGGCTTGCTATTTTAGGAAAATTTTATCAAACTGAAAAGTGCCTGATTCTGGCCAAAAAGTAAGGTTATAGGCTGGATATTTTAGGTCAAAATTGATCAAACTAAAAAGTGCCTGATTTTGGCCAAAAAGTAAGGTTATAGGCTTGCCATTTTAGGTCAAAATTGATCAAACTGAATAGTGCCTGATTCTGGCCAAAAAGTAAGGTTATAGGCTTGCCATTTTAGGTCAAAATTGATCAAACTGAATAGTGCCTGATTCTGGCCAAAAAGTAAGGTTATAGGCTTGATATTTTAGGTCAAAATTGATCAAACTAAAAAGTGCCTGATTTTGGCCAAAAAGTAAGGTTATAGGCTTGCCATTTTAGGTCAAAATTGATCAATCTTAAAAGTGCCTGATCTTGGCCAAAAAGTAAGGTTATAGGCTTGCCATTTCAGGTCAAAATTGATCAATCTAAAAAGTACCTGATTCTGGCCAAAAAGTAAGGTTATAGGCTTGCCATTTTAGGTCAAAATTGATCAAACTGGATAGTTCCTGATTCTGGCCAAAAAGTAAGGTTATAGGCTTGCCATTTTAGGTCAAAATTGATCAAACTGAATAGTGCCTGATTCTGGCCAAAAAGTAAGGTTATAGGCTGGATATTTTAGGTCAAAATTGATCAAACTAAAAAGTGACTGATTTTGGCCAAAAAGTAAGGTTATAGGCTTGCCATTTTAGGTCAAAATTGATCAAACTGAATAGTGCCTGATTCTGGCCAAAAAGTAAGGTTATAGGCTTGCCATTTTAGGTCAAAATTGATCAAACTGAATAGTGCCTGATTCTGGCCAAAAAGTAAGGTTATAGGCTTGATATTTTAGGTCAAAATTGATCAAACTAAAAAGTGCCTGATTTTGGCCAAAAAGTAAGGTTATAGGCTTGCCATTTTAGGTCAAAATTGATCAATCTTAAAAGTGCCTGATCTTGGCCAAAAAGTAAGGTTATAGGCTTGCCATTTCAGGTCAAAATTGATCAATCTAAAAAGTACCTGATTCTGGCCAAAAAGTAAGGTTATAGGCTTGCCATTTTAGGTCAAAATTGATCAAACTGGATAGTTCCTGATTCTGGCCAAAAAGTAAGGTTATAGGCTTGCCATTTTAGGTCAAAATTGATCAAACTGAATAGTGCCTGATTCTGGCCAAAAAGTAAGGTTATAGGCTTGATATTTTAGGTCAAAATTGATCAAACTAAAAAGTGACTGATTTTGGCCCAAAAGTAAGGTTATAGGCTTGATATTTTAGGTCAAAATTGATCAATCTTAAAAGTGCCTGATTTTGGCCAAAAAGTAAGGTTATAGGCTTGCCATTTTAGGTCAAAATTGATCAAACCGAATAGTGCCTGATTCTGGCCAAAAAGAAAGGTTACAGGCTTGCCATTTTAGGCAAAAATTGACGAATCTAAAAAGTGCCTGATTTTGGCCCAAAAGTAAGGTTATAGGCTTGATATTTTAGGTCAAAATTGATCAATCTAAAAAGTGCCTGATTTTGGCCCAAAAGTAAGGTTATAGGCTTGATATTTTAGGTCAAAATTGATCAATCGAAAAAGTGCCTGATTTTGGCCCAAAAGTAAGGTTATAGGCTTGATATTTTAGGTCAAAATTGATCAATCGAAAAAGTGCCTGATTTTGGCCCAAAAGTAAGGTTATAGGCTTGATATTTTAGGTCAAAATTGATCAATCGAAAAAGTGCCTGATTTTGGCCCAAAAGTAAGGTTATAGGCTTGATATTTTAGGTCAAAATTGACCAATCTAAAAAGTGCCTGATTTTGGCCCAAAAGTAAGGTTATAGGCTTGATATTTTAGGTCAAAATTGATCAATCGAAAAAGTGCCTGATTTTGGCCCAAAAGTAAGGTTATAGGCTTGATATTTTAGGTCAAAATTGATCAATCTAAAAAGTGCCTGATTTTGGCCAAAAAGAAAGGTTATAGGCTTGATATTTTAGGTCAAAATTGATCAATCTAAAAAGTGCCTGATTTTGGCCCAAAAGTAAGGTTATAGGCTTGATATTTTAGGTCAAAATTGATCAATCTAAAAAGTGCCTGATTTTGGCCAAAAAGAAAGGTTATAGGCTTGATATTTTAGGTCAAAATTGATCAATCTAAAAAGTACCTGATTCTGGCCCAAACGTAAGGTTATAGGCTTGTCATTTTAGGTCAAAATTGATCAAACTGAATAGTGCCTGATTCTGGCCCAAACGTAAGGTTATAGGCTTGATATTTTAGGTCAAAATTGATCAAACTAAAAAGTGACTGATTTTGGCCAAAAAGTTAGGTTATAGGCTTGCCATTTAGGCCAAAATTGATCAAACTGAAAAGTGCCTTATTTTGGCCAAAAAGTAAGGTTATAGGCTGGATATTTTAGGTCAAAATTGATCAAACTAAAAAGTGACTGATTTTGGCCAAAAAGTAAGGTTATAGGCTTGCCATTTTAGGTCAAAATTGATCAATCTAAAAAGTGCCTTATTTTGGCCAAAAAGTAAGGTTATAGGCTGGATATTTTAGGTCAAAATTGATCAAACTAAAAAGTGACTGATTTTGGCCAAAAAGTAAGGTTATAGGCTTGTCATTTTAGGTCAAAATTGATCAAACTGAATAGTGCCTGATTCTGGCCAAAAAGTAAGGTTATAGGCTTGCCATTTTAGGTCAAAATTGATCAAACTGAATAGTGCCTGATTCTGGCCAAAAAGTAAGGTTATAGGCTTGATATTTTAGGTCAAAATTGATCAAACTAAAAAGTGCCTGATTTTGGCCAAAAAGTAAGGTTATAGGCTTGCCATTTTAGGTCAAAATTGATCAATCTAAAAAGTGCCTGATTTTGGCCAAAAAGTAAGGTTATAGGCTTGCCATTTTAGGTCAAAATTGATCAAACCGAATAGTGCCTGATTCTGGCCAAAAAGAAAGGTTACAGGTTTGCCATTTTAGGCAAAAATTGATCAAACTGAAAAGTGCCTGATTTTGGCCAAAAAGAAAGGTTACAGGCTTGCCATTTTAGGCTAAAATTGATCAATCTGAAAAGTGCCTGATTCTGGCCAAAAAGAAAGGTTATAGGCTTTCCATTTGAAGAGTTGCGTTTTTGGCTAGCAATATCGAGGGAAACGTAAGAAACATTTTGAAGCCATGAAATGAGGTGAGGCTGCATGAAATTTTTGTTATTTTGTGTTTAATTTTTGCGAAAAGTTATCCAAGAAAGTGGAATATTTCATAGCTTAGAATAAAATTGTAGGATGGTTAAATTTGGATTACAAAGTTATAAGCTTGAATTTTGATGACAAAATGAGATTGATTCTTAAAACCGGAAATATGAAAAACGAATAGGTTAATGCAACATATTTTTAAAGGATGATAAAATAAAACATTTTACAAGGTATGTTTGAGTACTTGGTGCAATAAATTAGAAACAGTTATAAGTGGTGGGGTGAAAACCCTAAGAGAAAGCACCAGCGTCCCGATATGGAAAGGTTTGATAGGACGGCCAAACAGGGTGCTACTTTAGCCATGTTTGGAGTGAGGTGAAATGGAATGAAGTGGTTTGACCTTGCGCGATTGATATCTGCAGGGCGACAATCCGGTAATCCTATACAGGTTAGCTCGCAGGTACGTAGAATACAAACGTTGGCACTTCAAACCTCTACTCTTAGCGCCACATGGCCGAAGCCAATGGGGGAACGGGGTAGGGGCGGAGCGCAATTTGCCAGTTTGGCCCTGATGGGCCACTATGGCCTTAGCCAAGAAACTATCATCCTCCCGAAATACCGGAGACGCAAAGGCCCTCTAAATGGAAAAATTAAAGTGTTATACGCATTAAATTCTGCTTTAAAAAAGATATGTTTGTACTGGTGCTGCTCGAAATTGTCGGCTATCATTTGACGGTAAAACATGACTTATTGATGTGGGTTGGGGAAGGGGGAGGTGTCCTTGGGATTGTGCAGCATATAGCGTGCAAAGCTTTTGCCGAAGACTGACGAGTTTCATTGGGAAATCCTGGCTCAATCTTGCCACGGTTTGAAGACTTTTTAAGGAAGCTTCATTGGTCGATAGGTTTGCTCCATATCATTCTTGATGTTGATTGATTACAGGCAATCTGTCTTGATGTCGATTGGTTAAAAGAACAAAGAGTTGTTTCCAGTCCTTTTTGAATTTATCGCACCTCATAAAACATGTCGGCAATTTTCCCACTGTAGCTTTAGATTTTTAATTATTACGGTTTCTGGCTCTTGCAAAATGCAGTGAAATGGTTCCGAACAATTTCAGGTGACCAAGAAAGCATCACAACCGGCACTATGACCATTGCAATCTTCAAACGTGGCTAGGCCCAATTTTTCAGAATGCGATTAATTGTAAGGAGACTGGGAACAATCAAATATCCATTGTTCCTTTAACCAATCATGATCGACACATTGTTACTTCATTGTATTGCAGCGAAAAATTGCAAATTTCGAGGGGACCTTAGCAACACAGTAGCGATGATAAAAATTCGAGACAGTTAGTTATTTAGATTAAAAAGTAAATTAATAAACCTACTCTAACTTAGACGAAGTTGAAATATTTATAATATGGGAAATTGTACTCTACAACGTTCATGAATACAAGAAAATTAAGCGACGAGAAAAACAGCTTTTAAAAATCAAGTAAAAATTGCATTTTTAAATGATAGAAAACTTTATTCTAATCCCAGAGAAAACCAGTCAGCACCAACCCTTCCTTCCTTCCTTCCTTCCTTCCTTCCTTCCTTCCTTCCTTCCTTCCTTCCTTCCTTCCTTCCTTCCTTCCTTCCTTCCTTCCTTCCTTCCTTCCTTCCTTCCTTCCTTCCTTCCTTCCTTCCTTCCTTCCTTCCTTCCTTCCTTCCTTCCTTCCTTCCTTCCTTCCTTCCTTCCTTCCTTTCTTTCTTTCTTTCTTTCTTTCTTTCTTTCTTTCTTTCTTTCTTTCTTTCTTTCTTTCTTTCTTTCTTTCTTTCTTTCTTTCTTTCTTTCTTTCTTTCTTTCTTTCTTTCTTTCTCTCTTTCTTTCTTCACTCTCTCTTTCTTTACCTAAAACTTGAGAAACTAAAGCAAAATTCGAAGGCCCATTAATTTACAAACCATTATTAAACCTTATTTAGTTAGTTACAAAACCTTTTCCCGTGAAAAAACCCCATCATTACCAGTTAAAATTCTTTCCAAATACAAAACTTACTCCCAAATTGAAACCAACTATCACAAGAGGCGCAAATTTTGGGCGTTGAAATTATGTCATTTTCCCATTATGCTCCATAGTGTTCTCCCCCGTTCTGCATTGCAATAAGCGTGCCAAAATCAAATCATAAAAATAGGAATCGAAGCTAACCCCCGTATTTATCAGTCATGTATTCTGAGCATCAGTCAATCCTGTCTTATATTCATACACTTGAATGAAAAGACGGGGAAAAGCTTGAATATCTAGGATTGATCATGCCTCTTTGAAAACCATGAACATATTGAATAAACAATCTAAGGTTTATTTCAAGTAAAAAGGGGTAACTGGTTAATGCACCTTGACAACGCTCACCCCAAATGATTTGCGCTCTTGTTATCCCCAATCTACAAATCCAAATTCTTCCATTTAACCCAATGAAAACCGATGAAACATTACGTTATAGTCTCGAGCAAAAACCCTTTTACTATGCATAAAACTAACTGCCATTTTACCAGCGTTAATCCCGAACTAAAACTCTGAGAGAAAATTAAAAAATTCGACGTGACGTTGCATTTGATGGGAACTAGAGAAGGTCAATGTCTATGTTAAAATCGAAGTTGATTTGGACTCTGGCCCCCCTGATTCTGGAGAGAAATGCCTTAATTAGAAATATGGGCGAGTAAACTAAATGAAATTTATCAAGGTCTTCTTCAAGGTTAATTTCATATTAAAACATGGGTAGACCTCGTCACGGTGAGCGAGGGTAACACAAAAATTTCCGGTACTTTCTGAGGAAATGCTGAGAAAAATTACAATTTCATGTAAATCAAGTCCTAGTGGCCCTAGTTTGAAAAAAAAATTAATCAGAGCTTTTAGGCCAGATGGAAGTACACTTTTCTAAACGCTGACAACGGTTTTAAAAAACAACGAAAATTCGATAATATTGATTAATATGTATCAGATATATATATTTATATATTTATAGAGCACGGATCTATATAAATTCAACTACAAAAGGAGTTGAGATGAAAAGATGAAGGATAGAAAAAGAATTAAATACCTCCAACAGACGATCTTGTTGACATGGTTGACTCTCGATTGAGCTGAAGTTCGACTCCCGGTGCAATCTTTCGAAGTGTTCGTTGGAGCGATCTCTCGAACTGCCGACGATTCTCTCTTTCTTCTTCAAGGTTTTCACGTAAATACAAGGTTTGCTGAGAAAAAAGACATTCTTCAATGCTATTTGTCCTTGTGGTGTAGTGGGTAATGCTTAGAACTAGCAAGCTAAACGCTACGGGTTCGAATCCTCGCCCTCGCCATTAGGCAAGGTGTTAACACAAAATTGTGCCTCTATCTATCCAGAGGTATAAATGGGTATCTGGTCCGTGATTATGAGCGAATTCTGTCGCTGTACCCAGTTATATGCGACCCGGGAAAAGTTTAAACCCAGTTGAGTAGCCTCGAGCTAATAACTGACTTTCAAGTTTCTTTTAATGCGAAGAGGCATTTTAAACGGTGATTAATGTGATTCAATGTCGGTTAATTTCGCGAATAAAAGGAAATACAAAATTCATCAATTTAAGACATGATATTTTCTGGTCAATTCAATTGATTGTTGATGCTAACGCTTGAACAGAACGCTCTGCATAAAACGTTAGTTCGAGAGGTATCAGAATGCCAGAAAATCCATCTTTTCCCTCGTTCTTTCCCTCCGATTTTAATTACTTATTTCATTATCATCGTCTTCATTTCGTATAACAAACATATAAATATGTTTATTTATGATTCCTTACTTTTTGAAGATTTTCCACTTGGGTTCTTAAATTGTTTACTTCGCTGCTGACATCACTAAAATAAATAAATAAATAAATAAATAAATAAATTCAAAAATGCATTTGGATAAATAACAGCTTGAAGATCACAATATGTTAGGGAATAGTAAAATTCAGTAATAAGTATGAATGCTAGGCAGATGAAAATTAGAATTACAGAGGCCCTTAAATACCACGTAAAATTTATAGTATTTAGAAACGAGAATTTTACAAAGAAATAATCAACAGTACAATCATATAGATTGCTTTTCCAAGAGTCAACATAAATTAATATAATATGTTATAAACGACTACTTTTTGGTTTATAGTTCTAGGATATCGGAAATAAAGCTTTTTTAGAAATATGCAAATAATCAAAGACATCAAAAAAAGGTGCAAATTTGTTTGGACTCCTAAAGGTTCCTTATTTATCGGGGAAGGAGGGTGGGTACATGTTGCCTGAAATCTGTTATGCTACTGACTACGAATCAAGCGATATAACGCATACTGCACTTTGTCTATGATTGACAAAATAATTTGTGTGAATATCATTCAGTGCTAAGAATTAAACCATAAAATAAAAAGTAAATTCTTGTCCATTAAATTGGAGGTTAATCTTTAGAAAATTAAAAAATTTCAAAATCTTCAAGGACGTTTTTATTTCAAATATTAAATCAAATCTAAAGATATACTAGGATTGAAAAGTATTGGAAAGCCTGCATGATTTCTGAAAAGGTTGTATGTAAAATAAGGTTTCATGGCCTCATTTGACCAATAGTTTTCCAGTTATTATTATTGTAATTAAATGTTTTCAACTTCTGTTCAAGGGCAACCCTTCGTATAAGAATAGAATATTAATATGAAAAGAAAGAGACAGGAGAGCAAAAATATCAAAGAATTTAAAAACCGTCTAATTAAACGAAAATCTAGAAACATGAGTGTACGAGAAGCTACTTAAATAATAAAAAAATATAGAAGATAAATCCTTACGCATCTGGTTTCTTTTTTCTGGATTTCTTGACGATAAGTTTATGTTTTCCAGGATAGTGTGCTCTTGTTGGGGTGATTGGTTTGAAACTAAAATGAGGTGGAACTTCGGGTGGGAGTAGGTTTGCTGGACTAACACCTAAAATGGAGAAAGCAAATATAATACATACAGAGTTAGGAAAACATTGTGGACACACGGTCGCTAGCTGGAGTAAGGTCCACTATAAACAATAGAAACTCATATAACACACCTTAGCCATGCCTAGTTTGTTAAGTGAGGAAGGTATGTCCTCCGTGATATTTTTGTCCGGAGGAAGGTTAACAACGTATTTGGATACAACGTTGAATACATTGAATACATGAAATAGTTTTATTAAAGCGAATAAGGGAGTAAGGGTCACTTTCTTCAATCCTTGGAAAATTATGCTTTTGCGTTTAGACTTTAACATTCATAAACATTAGAAAATTACAAAAAAATACAGAATTGCTTCAGTTTAGTATTTAGAAATCATAAACTCAGCCTAGCATTTCGTATCATTTTACGTAAAAATTTTAATGAAACACTTCAAAACAATGTAAGGGACAACTCATAAAACAAAAGCATAAAACACTTTGAAGTTCACTATGATTGATCCGTATTGCAGCCGTTTTACAAGATCATCGTTGATTGGTCGATTCATGTTTTGAGGTAATGCAAGCATACTATTGGTCAGTAGGGCTTGGGTTGGATTCCCCATATTTTCTTAAAGACAAAGACCACATTTCTGCCACAATTCCTGCAAATTTTTTTAGTTCTAAACAAAATATTTCCTATTTTTATGCAAATCAGATGATTCGAATTTAGCCAATCATAATATTCCTTGTAAAAACTTCTGCAAGACCCTGATTGATACAAGAAAAATTCTAGCAGCCTTCTGGTAAAATATGTTATTTGAAACGTTTACATTTTAGTAAATCGAATAATTTTTCCTGCCGTTCTACCCTCATAATAACAATAAAATTAACTAGCATTTTCTTCACACACAAAATAGCGAATTTAGCACCGGATGCAGGTTGGCAACACTTTGTAGCAGACGAAACAGAAGAGAACCCCGTCTTACACGAAGCAGAAACCATTTGAAACAAGACAAATTGGGACATCATTTGCCTTACACTAAATGGGACATCTACTGAAGTTGGCATCATTTTCTTCATTTGGAAATTCAATTTCTTCTGGCATTAGGTAGAATTTAAGATACTGGGCATATGGCTCGACGTTTTGTCGTTTGGATTGGCAGAACAGTTGCGTGGGGAGCATTTTACCAGGCAGCAAGGACCAGACGGGTACTCAGCCTGCGTGAGAGGTAGAACATGCCTGAAAACAGGAGTCCAATGCAAAACTGCTGGAAGGTTAGACTTTGCAGTGGTTTATGCATGTTACCGCGATCATAACATCACGTAGGAAAGCAGTGGAACATCGCCAAACAAGTGTAGCATTTCTACTAAGGTAACTTTCGCAGTAGTCTTACACTATGTATGTGTTGCCATTAAACAAGCTACGCCTTTGACGACGATGCTGAGGAGCGCAGAGCAGTGTTTCCTTGGCGAGAAGTCCTGTTGATCGGTGACAGAGCACAGCTAAAGGTGAATAACTTTCGCAGTGGTGTTACAATATGTGTGTGTTGCCACAAAAAAGCTACGCCTATGAGGACGATGCTGAGTGGTGCAGAGCAGTATCCCTTGCCGAGAAGACCTGTTGTTCGACGATTAAGCATAGCTGAAGGCTACACAGACATGCCTATAAACAAGACTATCGAGCCTTCAAGCAGCGTATTGGAACATATTGCAACTAAAGTAAAACAACTGACAGACACTGTTACCTGGCTAATTTCTGCAGCAGGCGCTTGTGATATCAATATACCGCCATAGGGGCATAAAACAAGCGAATAACACTTGTTGTGAGATAAACGGTAGATACACCATTAGCAAACGCGCAGTTGCAATGCAGATCCCTAAATGCGACTGATTAGAAGAGATAGCGACAAGAAAACCGGACAGTTTTGATATCAAAATCTCATTCGATGATATTATTTCACCCATGGAGTACAAGTATTATAAAGATTTATTAAAACAACCTTCACAAATAGGAAATATAGAGTTAATACGAAAAAATACGAACTTTATTCTATCAGATATTTTATATGCTGCGAATTTAAACTATTTAGCATATCAATGGCGGCTACTAAGTGTGACATGCGGAACATCTTCTATTACGAAGGGGGTCAGAGATACACAAGAGCTTATACCCATCGGCTAAAACCATTCTTCTAAATGATAAAAACGGATTTAGGGTCTGAGTTTATCTCCAATTTTTCTCCTCTCTAGCTTTTACACTCCCGTCTGCCCCTGTTCAAGTTTCAGTTTCTATGTCCCATTCTCCATCGGCCCCTGTCCCAATTTCGTCTCCCCCAGCCCTATTAGTCTTTTGATTGGGCTAGCGAGAAATATTTTGAGAAAAGACAATACAAGGATCTCATTGTAACATGACTGGAAATCAAAATCTAGATGCTTTTAGCTCCTCAGGACCCAAACAGGCATCGTAACTCGTCGCATTTCATCCTAATTCATCGAATTTTATCGTAATTTATCGACATTCAACGTAATAACATAAGCCTGAATAATTTGTAATAGGGAAACAAGGATGAAATTGGAAAAGTTGAAGCTGCTACTTCATATGAAATACGATAAGATTCAGGGGTTTTATAAAACATCAGAAAGAAATGCGATTGAGACTGCGATGAAATGCGATAAAAGGCGATGAAGTGCGCTTAAATACGATAAGTCAAATGACAAGCTTTGCAGGGAACATCCACAAATTATCTTAAAAAATAT
This sequence comes from Catostylus mosaicus, assembly GCA_964019065.1. NCBI lineage: Eukaryota > Metazoa > Cnidaria > Scyphozoa > Rhizostomeae > Catostylidae > Catostylus > Catostylus mosaicus. The sequence continues at coordinate 1,192,095 of OZ025190.1, forward strand.
AGGACAACATAAGCACTACCCGAGTACCCAAAATAAACACGGCCTGTCCCGAGAATATTTATGTCACACAACTACAAATTAAAACGCAAAATGCAATAAAAAAATACACATTATTCAGATCACATCTAAGGTTCATTTTCACAAAACTGTTTCACACCATCACCTACTTGTCTAACATGACATCTTCATCAAAATTGGCATCTGTTTTTTAAAGGGGATAACCCCTCAACTTCTCCCATCTTCAGATCGAACAATATCTTCAAAAAATAAAAATAAAAACAATTAGCCTAGAACTGCAAAGTTTAAATCACTCTGAGAGACAATTAGATAGGATGGCGTGAAACAGTTTTGTAAAAAGCACCCTTTTGATAAGATGTCATCATTCTGATGGCTACATCCAACCCTTGCTAACATTGAAAGGTCTACACATTACCTTTAGGCACATGCCTGAGTTCACATCTCCTCAGCCTTAGAAATCTACTCAAAACCTGTAGAAAAAGTTGCCAAAAACAACAAGTAAAAGCAAAGTGAAATTAAATCAGATACTAAAGGCTTTACAAAAAGGCACAAACAACATGATTACGGGATGTAGGAACGCTTCGAGAAAGGGATTGGCGCGAGAAAAATTGGAGGAAGCAAACAAAGCAAGGAATAACACAAACAGATAAGCAAACATGTAAGTAAACGCATGAGCAAGTGAGTAAGCAAGCCAACAAGAACACAGGAACGAAGGCAAGCAAGCAAACAAATGAGCAAGCGAGCAAAGAAGAACGCAGGAACGAATGCAAGCAAGCAAGCAAACAGGTAAGCACGTAAGCAAGACGGCAAGGAAGTAAGAAAGCAATCAAGCAAGCAAGAGAGCATGCAGGGATTAAAGCAAGGAAACAAGCAGGCCAATAAACAAATAAGCAAGAAAGCAAATAAGTGAGCACACAAACAGGAGGCAGCATGCAGTAAATAAGCAAGCAAGAGAATAAACAAGGATACACGCTAGCAATATATTTTGCCTAAACTAAGATGTTGCCAGCTATCTAGCTGATGTGGACGATGGGATCAAAGGCTTCTGCCTTAAAAATTCTTCCATAACTTTTCAGGCCTACAGGTCAGGAATGTTATTTTCTAAGGCAATAAGATGACTTGCAATAAGGCATTAATCTTTGATTAACCATTTACTACAGTCTACTATCACCCATGCCCGTTTACAATAATTTACCATAATTTATCATCATTTACCATCATTAAATATTTTTTTTCGGTTTATTGTGGTTCACTACTATTTATCAGTTCTTAAATACACAACGTTTGCCACCCTCACTGTTCTTTTACTATCATTTACCATCATTTTCACTCATTATAAATTGTCTACCACCATTTACCACCTTCAACCACCTTCATCACTGTATGCCATGGATTACCAGCTTTAAGCCCAGTCCACCACCATTTACTATCGTTTACCAAAAATTACAATCATCTTACGCCTCTTGATACTATTTCAAACAGCGTACGAATAGTTACCGACATTAAGCACTCTTCAAAGCAACAAGACATTGGAGACCGTACTTTGAAGAAGCCCTGGATAGCGAGGCAAAATCTTCAAATTATCTATTAAAATTATATACATTTGCTTCGTATTCCTGCCGCTTTGCGTTGTTCCCTACATCTATCATTTACATACATCGTCGCAAGCATTCACTGAGAATCCAGTAGACAGCCTGCTATTTTGCTCTCTACTTTATTTGTTATATGATCAATGTATGTGAAGAACAAACTATAAACTATAATCTTTCGTATTTGCTTCGTGTTCCTGCCGCAATGCTTTGCTCCTAATACATATCATCTAAATCCATCATTGAGAGAATTCCTCGATAATCCGGTAGGCTGCCTGTTATTTTGTTCTCTACCTTTCTTGTTACAATAGGACGTAGCATGGATTTGGCGTTGTCCCTTCCAACACTTCTCGAAATTACCATTGGAAAACACAACACTGTTTTCTCGTCGCAAGACTACCAATTTTCATCAGAACCAAATCCAAACAACGAGAGAGTCTATGTTTAATAAGATGCGATGATATATTTCTTTGAATTTAATGCATTCTATCCTTATGCAATTTAAGTGTTTTTTTAGATATAATAGCATACATTATTGCATAATATTTGTGACGTCACACTGCCTAATTTTTATACCTCTAATTCGCCGATTATCTCTTCTCCTCTATCATATTTTTCCGTGTATTTGCATGAATTAACGGTTGATCGAAAAACGTATTTACAATTCTAAAAATAAATTTCTATCAAAAATAAAATTAAGTCTAGATGCTAACTGAGGTCGCGATAACTACGTAGGTTTCCTCTTTTGCAGTGACAAGGAGCCAAAGGTGACGTGCATATGGGCCAAAGAGCCAAGCAAGAGCCAAATACTGTGGAACTGTGGGTGATATCAGGCCTTGCCTCTGTACAGGGCTTCCCTTTCTTTAAGCAGGAGCCCTGTTTACACCCATCTGGGTCAGTCTACAAGGACGGTGATAGTTGTCCCGCTTCAGAAGTGAATGGTTCGACATTGGCACTTTGTATCACAGTACAGAACCAAGCAGTACCAATAAAGAGGCATCTTGTGCCAATATGACGACCACGTGGCATTGGGCCTCAATTGCTGTCACAAATAAGCAATGATCGACCATGCTCCATCCTTTAGTAACACTGACTCAGCTCCTTGCCTCTATGTAGCCCTATCGTAAAGGGTAACGAGACCACAGCACCAGGGAATGAGAAGGGATCAACCTGACTATCCTTGAAAGATATGACTATATAACCGACTAACATGGGCAGACGCATCAATTATCACTGTTATATGAGACACAGGGACCAGCCCTGAAGATTTATTTGGACCGAATACACGGGAGACGGCACGGGGACCTTGCCAATAACCGATACATCAGTTTCTCTCGATCGAAAGGATTCAGCAAATTTGCAGCTATGCTTTTAACAAGCGTTGAGCACGAATTGATTGGTCTGTGGCGTGCAGTGGCTTAGGAGAAGCTGGGACAAAAACCTGTCCTTCTACATTTGGTGGAAAATACCCTTAAAGGTTCAGCATTGGACAATACTAGAAACTTCAGCATAAGTGTGGTCTAGTTTGAGAATCATATCCATCGTCTGCGTTGTGCTTTCACTGTAATCCCAACACAAGTTGAAATCAGTTCACGCTACATAATCACGGTTTATTACCTCAAAAAACAGCAAATATCGAATGATTCATTTATTTTTCAATCCAACAAGCCCTGAGCTGAAAGACTGCTGTTGTATAAGAGAGTATAAGAGGCCGTTAACCTTTTCGCACCCGGATTTATTTTCATTTAGCTGTTAAAATATATATAAATCTATGGTTTTCAGGGGGAAGCATAGACCAATAGATTAGATGAAGCGTAAACCATTATGGAAAACTGCCATCAGAAAATTTACAGTATTTTGTACGCTACACCCTGAAAAAGTATTTTTACAGTGTTTGTCATTGGGCCATATGGCCCGTCCGGGGGTGAAAGGGTTAATCCAAGAAAAATAGATGTTGAGTTTAGGGTACGCTAGGTTATCACGATTAATCACGATTAACTACCTCATGAAAAATGTCAAATGTCCCTTGAATAAACACCTTGAGCTTGAAACACCTGGCGATGAAAGCATGTACTGGTTAGATACCAATTTCAATCTGTGTTGGAATCTCGTCAAAAGATTTAAACCCGTTTGTGGATCTTGTTTATGATCATGCAAAGATTTTTCATGCGTGGAAGAATTAGATTGGCTAATAAACATAAGTCTGTTTGCCCGCTTGCAGGCTTAAGTACTGAGCTCCGCCGTAAAGGATACACAGTAGACTCCCAATGACTCGAATCTTCAAGGCAGCGGTTAAAATAGTTCTAACGTTAGAGTTATCGAGGTTCTCTATTCGTAAAATGTAGCCAATATTTGTAAAATTTGCCAATCTAGTATCAAGTTATCATGCATCGCCAAAGCGACTGGTAAGAAATGTATTCTTTTGGATGAAAATATAGATTGTTGTTTGAAGTTGAAATATTGCGGAACTTCGATTTTAAAATAGTTGACTCATTTCTAAATCCAATTTGATTAAAATTGCCGTCACTTTTGCCTCATCATAAACATGTTATCGATAAAAGATGACGTAAGCAGCCTGCAAAATGGCGCGAGTATACGAGCTACATGAAAGTATTGCACAATATTCAAAGGGGGCCTAAAATCAGTTTGACGTGGGATGAAATGGGCCGAATGATGGATTTGTCAAGAGTTCGAGTTACCAGAAGTTGACTGTTCATATCCATGACGTCACCAATTCTACCTAATTTATGCTGATGCCAATGGTAAAGAGGTATCTACTTGCACGTAATGCTTATACATTGACTCAAATCTAAGTCTACTAATCCATAGATATAATCTAAGATTATCTATAATCTAGGATTATCTATAAACTACGATTACATTTGCCGGATTTGACATAATTTAATCGAAATTCTCGCGTATTTATTCTTTTACGAAAATAAAATTGAACGAAATGTATCAACAGACGTATAATTAACTAAAATAATTTACAAACCAATTTTTTATTAAATAATTACCATTTAAATAAACTTAATTAATTTTATAAAAATTAAATTCGGGAAATTTTCGCTTGAGGAACAGACGATCTGAAAACATGTTCAAATGAATAGCGCTAATGGAATCCAGAACTGGATTCAATATCATCTGAAATGCGATGGTAATCTAGCGGGTGGTTGCACAGAGTTGAAAAAATGCTACAAGAGCAACAAAAGCAGAATCTCGCAAAAAATGAGGGAGTGTTGCAATAATTCAATGCAAAAGAGTAATGCAACATTCTTGAACGTTACGGAGTGCTACAAAAGTATTGAAGAGTGTTGCAAAAGTATTGCAAAGTGTTGCAAAAGTATTGCAAAGTGTTGCAAAAGTATTGCAGAATTTTGCATAGATATCGCAGAGTGCTGCTAATTAAAAACGAGCGTTGCTTATGCTTCAATACTAAAGGTATTCATTGTGAGTGTTGAAGAGTATTTCAGAATGTTGCAGGATGTTTCAACGTTAAATATTGTTGCTGGCAGATTAATTTCAGCATGCTGCAAATATCAAATGGATTTTGAACTTAGTCACTGGGATTGCAGAGAGTTGCAGGATGTTGCAGAGTATTTTGAGCATTAAAGAATGTTGTAAAGCGTTGCTGCGTAGAGTATGGTACATCAGATAATTGGAGAAAAGTGCATTTGCAAAATGGAGAAGAATGCAAAAACGTACAGACTGTTGGAAGGGATTAAACGACAGGATGTATCAACAAGATCAAAAATATTGCAGAATATTGCAGAAGTTTGCTGGGTATTGCAGTTCGGGTTGGTTGTTATCTTCAAGATAAAGAACGTACAATTCTATAGAGAATTGGGAAATGCGACGTCTGCATTTAACTTTAACAAAACATTCCCCACTTCTTGTCACAAAAGGCAAACCCACGCGCCAAAAATTGGCACTGATCAATGTTAACGAAAAAAAACGTAAAAACCTAAACAAAACAAGGAATTATATGATATGCGATAACTATGCTCGTCTGTTTTCTATGACACAGCATTTAGCAGATGTGCCAGTCAAATGTATCTTCAACCATCTCTAGCACGCCCTTGTGAAAGTGCGAAAGAAATAACAAAAAATTGAGATGCAAGTATCAGGCAATTGCCAAACCTTGCATCAGGTTTTGAGTTCTAATTCACATCATGGCTGCTCGGCAGTTCTCTACTGCATTGCTGCGATTTACTTTAAAATTTCAAACAGGCGTGCATTAATTGCGACGGTTTTAAGACGAGCAGTTAAGTTGCAAATGTAAGGAAAGCTAGGACCAAAATGGCGTCTGACGAGTAGCAAGAGTTGAGGGCGAGAAGCTTCTAGACAAAACTGGGATGATTGGAAAGAGTGCTGCCATTTTCAAAACGTTTTCAATTCATCTACAACGCAAATATGTCATGACTTAGCAGGATTATGTACACACCAGCCAAACATAGCAGCTCAGAGCGGCCTAAACGATCGAGAGTTGAACGCATTGCATCATAAATTAATCAAAGAAGAGCAAACTGGATTACCCATTGAGATCCTTGTACACACTAGTGGACCTTGCAAATTAAGCAATGTTACGTCCTCAGCTTTAAAAGTCTTTGGGTTTTGCCACATTTCAGAAACCAAAGATTCTTATAGCTAAGCGCAATCATTCACCATCCCAAAAAGTAAAATAGATAGAAAATAATTTTGCGCATTGTTATGATTTTAGCTCCAGGATTCTTGCTGGATATCACAACCAAAAGATGGTTATAGGCCAGCCATTCCGCACATTTGCAAAGTAAGTTCTGCCATCTACAACCCGTCCTTCATGGAGAAATTCATTCATTCAGCCTAACAAGATGCAGGACGAGTCTGAGATATCGCCTATATCATGCAAAATGTTCTCTGCATCGCAGGGCAATATTTTGTACAAGGAAAACTTCTCCGAACAGGGAAAAGTTTCGTGTTCTTTGCATACACTACATCTCTGAATCCTGGCATATAATTTTCCAGGGATATAGCTTATGCCAGCCACGCATCTCCAACTTTCTCCGTCTGGGAAAAAGATTTTGGCGGAGGTTATAAAGAAGCTTTTTCTTCTGTCAAAAAGGAGGTGATGCAGCCTGGCTTCTCAGATCTAAGCCGAGTAAATTGGGTGGTAGGCAACCAGAACAGCTCGCCTAGCAACATGATCAGAAGACAAATCTATATGTGAATGAATAACGAGGCGAGACCTTAGCTAATGTTTCCATCGCATTAAGATGGATAAAATTTTCCCACATTGATACGATTTTAATTTAATATTTCAATAAATCTGTGCATATTTAATATTACTTTCTCTAACGAATTTCACGTGCTTCACTGCAGCGTCAAAGTTTTAGGCTTGGAAAGGCCACAACCAAGGAAGCAGCTCCCAGCAATTTTCGAGATTTTGCCTTTTCGTTTCCTCTCGGCGGTAGTGTCGTCTTCTTCAATCGGTCGGCCTATCAGCTTCGTCTTTTCGTTGATTTGCAAATCGGACGACTGATCATCCACTAAACAACGAAGACAGAACACGTGACAAAGGAGGCAAATGAAGACTCGATTTCGATACCCAACCAGATCGAGATTGAAATCAGCTCATTCCTGATCGTTTTGATGTCATCCTTTCGCAGCCTCGTTCCCAATTTTCATCCCATTTTCGACAAATTTGGTCACTCCGTGAAGGAAAGTTTAGGTGTGTAGGGGTCGAGAGGTCTCTTAAGCAAATAGGAGAAACTTGTGGGGCACTTCATCTTTCCACCAGGCGAAAGGCTTCCCCCTTTTCCCAGCGTAAAATAATGTTTTCTGTATAGCAGTTATTAAATAAATTTCATCCCAGAAAAGGGCCTGAGATCCTTAGTAATTAGTTTATTGATTATTTATTGAGCGAGGCCTTAGTAATTATTTTTGATAAATTCTCAACCGATAGCAAATTTGAGCCACAAAATTCTTTAAATTCTATTCTTACACAAAAGCAAGTTTGAGTCAATGGTCTGTTGGACTTCTTTTTATAACATCAATCCGTTTTATGGAAATTTTATAGTGGCCTAAATAACGGGTAGGCATGTTCTGTTTCTTGCAAGTTTCACTCGAAAAAATAGCTGGATTTGATTGTGTTGGGATTGGGCCCCAAATAGAGATGAACTGCCCCAAAGAGAGACGAACCGCCCTGAGCGAAACCCTTTGACACCTTCTTTGTCCATGTTCTGTCTTTCGCTGTAAATTTGCGTAAGAAATACATCGGTCAGTAGTTAAGCACGTTAGCTGACTGATTTCAATATCGATTAGTTGAGATCTTTTGAGTTTATAAGTTTCTGGTTATTATAACATATATTAATATTTATTAATTGAGAATTTCCCAGTCAATGAGACCTGATAGACTATCTTTCAAACACGAATCACGGTCTCAGAAGCTTGGAATAGTTTAAGATTAAAAGTTATTGAACTGAAATAACCTCTAAAAAACAATCTATCTGCAGCCCATCCCCCGGTAGCTGTAGGTAGCCAATGGCACTACACCGTATATTTGACAGTAAGGATGGGGGCAGCCTGCTAATTTGTTCTTTACTACATTTTTTATATGATCGATGCATGTTTGAAAGTAACAAATTATAAATCATAATCTTGAAGTATTTGCTTCGTATTCCTGCCTCTTTGCGTTGATCATTATATTTATCATTTACATCCATAATAGCAAGCATTCCCCGAGAATCCAGTGGATAGCCTGCTATTTTGTTCTCTACGGTACTTGTAAACAACTTTCTTATCTCTCTGCTTAGCAACAGAGTACTGCCGTTTGATAATCCACGAAATTGACACACCACAAATTGGTCCCAAGATTGTGCACCGGTGCTAAAATGCGATGATTACCTTCCTGGCTTGCAGAGTTTGGCTGAGAATATTGAGCAAATGAGCATGACGAGTGTGCTTATTAAGGCGAGCTTATTTCCCGGCGGATGGACGAAGATACCAATTGCTAGCAAAGGCTCATCTACGCCCCATTTTCAATCAAATTGCGAACATTGTGAATGCGCAGTGACTATGAAACTGGTCAGCCACATTTGTTTTTCGTCAACATGCGAGTAGCCTGTGTTACAACCGGCTGTTAGAAAGGTATGTTAGCATTTGAAACATTCCATGTTCTGCAAATTCTCACCTTGAGGAAAACCTCGCAACAAACCAATGCGAAAGTCAGGCCTCGCTTTCTGATTGGTTCCCTTACATGGTGAACAATAGATGGAAAAGGGGAAGGACCTTGCAAAGTAACCAATCAAAAAGGGTTAGTGATTGCTATAACAGTCATGTAATCGACCAATCAAATTCATTCCTAGAGTGAAGTTAAATGCTGCTGGCCGATCAGGAAATATTTTGAGTGCCTAAATTCAGTGATTTCTTGTATTCGACGAAAACTCCGCTTGTTATACGCTGGCTGCAGAACATGACCTTTCGAAAATGCCAACAAACGGTGATTCCTATGCATTTACTACAAGTGACGCAAGCCTAGGTGTAAGACTACGTACAGCCGCATTAATAACCAGAGCCAAATCAAACATGAGGAACAAATTTAATGAGCAAAAGATTACTTACAATTCATTGTTTGTCTCTGCCTTGCACTGAAACAGTATGCTTCTATTACGCTGAGAATCATCATATCTTCTTGAAGAATGCTTGTGTCTGAGACTGGAAAAAACAAAAAGTGTATTCTAGATTCTGTTTTAACTACAGAAAAGTTACAGATGGAAATGAGCAAGGACAGAAAATTCAAAGTCAAACACATTCAAGATAATGCATAAATTAGGGAGGGTCGGTGCTGCAAAGATGATTGACGATTGATGTTGATGATTGATTGATGATTGATGATCATAATAACGATAGATAATTTAATGATAGAATACCTGATGATAACTGCGATGCATTTGTATCTCGTCTAAGAGTATTATCTTTTTTACTTAGAGTATCACGTCTCGAATTTGCATCACGTCTGCTTGGTGTGTAAGCAGAATTTAACGCATCGTCCTCACTTTTTGAACGTACTAAAATTTAGAAAGAAACAATCAAAAAGGGTGCTCAAAATGTTTCAATTTATATCTTCAACAGTCTTATCATATCTTTTAAGGATTTCTGGCTCGTCGCTTGCTTGGTTTCTTGCTAACTTGCTCATTTCTTGCTTGCTTCCCTGCTTGTTTGACTGCTTGCTTATTCGTTCGCTTACTTGCTTGCTACATTGCTTGTTTGTTACTTAGTTTCTTGCTTACTTGCTCACTTCGTGCTTGCTAATTTGCTTGCCTGTCTGCTCAATTCTTCGCTTCCTTGCTTACTTGCTCACTCCCTCGCTTTCATGATCGATTTCTTTCAAAAATCAATAACCAACCCCTTCTGTTACAATTAAAGAAATCTAATAAGAGGAGACTCGTGGGAGGACAAGAGGATAAACTGACATAAGTATCCTCACCTTTGTTGACTCTTTTTGCCGATACAAGTCTTCTCATGGTTCTTGGACTGGTTACAAAATCCTGCAAAATATATTTGAACGTTTTACACTGATCTATCCAAGGTACGTATTTACAATTATATTTTACGATTGGGCAGCACCATTTTGTTTAGAATACACTTCAAGATAGCCAATACTTTATTGATATAATAGATATAATAAAATTAGCGCCGGTTTGGCGCAGTGGATTGGTCGTTTGACTCCGAATGTGATGAGCGCGGGTTTGATCCCCAGGTCGAGACTTAAAAATTTACAATTGGGTAGCACCCTTATGGTTAGTATATTTAATTAATGTATAGCAATACTAGTTATATTTTTAAATTTCATGCCCTGAAGATGCATTGTACTACGTAAAGAAACATTAGCATACATATCCCTGTGAACTTGTCCAGTAAGTGTTTTGCAAACTAGGTTAAACGTATAGTAGCTTATAATATGTATTGGGGGTTTTTATATTGATGAAAAAGCTAGCATATATGTATACCCTACATATACTCTTTTTATGGTTTCTCAATTTCCCTTTTTGCTAACAACCACTATAATGAATCACGCGAAGAATTATCCCGGCAAACCCTAGAAAACCCTGGAAATATGTATCCAACAAATTCTTTATTTCCAAGGAGTTGGTTAAATCAAAATCCAGAAAGGGAGGTCAGATTAAACTTAGTCCCCTTTTAAAAAATTTCTCAGCCCCTTTATTTTTGCCACGCCCCTGCATTCAGATAAACTGAACGTGGCTAGAATTTAGGCCAAAATCATCTGATGGAGAAACTCACGTCAGCAGCTTTTAATCGATTAACGTTCGGTTGCCATGGAGGCGTCGGGCGTAGTCGTGTAAAGGACCAGTGCTGTGGCTGCGGAGGCTGTTTCTTCTGCGAATCATTCAATGCAACATAACCTCGTTTGATTCCCTGCAAAGAAACCCAATAAAGTATAAGTCATTTCCCCCCCCTGTGAAAATACATTTGTACGGTAGCAACTAATGCGTTTGGTCGGAATGCAAAGGGGTATTATAATTGATGATGTTGGTGCAAAGAATCTTTGCATATGTTGAACTACAAACGAATCAAGCTATTAAGGCAATACTCCCTTAAAAGTAGACAATTCTCGCTAAAAGTAGGGTCCGATTTTCAACAAGAGGCGTGACGATATTTCTCGTCTGATATTAAGTCTCATTTTAGAATTCAATCAAAGCTCTGCCCCCGCCTGTAAATTTCTGCAGGCCACCCCTCCACCTACCCCCCCCCCCGCGACTAACTCTGCGCTTGCGCGTACGAGCAGCGATGCTCAATTTCCAAAAATTGGAAAAAATGTAAGGATTTCTCAGATTAGATTTAAAACAAGCTTTATCTTGATAGGCCGTAGACATGAGCTTTATCCATTAAAATGTCAATCTTTAGCAGCATGAATTAAATCCATTTTCTATCGAGCTCCCATTGCTGTGTTTAAAGACTTAAACCGCGTACGAAAATAAGCCCTTAGCAAATATTATCTGGATGGATCTTTGACAACAGAGCTCTATGGGAGAACAATATTAACATCCCTTTAAACGTGTTTGAACAAGGTCTGTGGGTTGTTATACCAACCGGGGTGCCTTGGTTCTGTCTTCGCAAGGGGGGAGGCCGTGTAAGGACAACTCCAAAATTGGGCGTATATATTTGAGGCGGCCAGATAAAGGTCAGAATAAGGTTTTGATTTGAGCAAAAACAGTGAATCAAGAACGAATAGTGCTCAAAATTATTCAGGAGAAACGGCTCAAATTCAAGCATACTCTCTAAACAAATGAACTGCGATTTGAAAAAGTAAGAAACGTGTTCCTGAAATCAGCTGTTTTGCTTAACTGGTGAGAGTAGGCATTCAAGGCTCAGTTATGTGGAGAATATCGTTTTTAAAGACTGCGAAATATAACTTCAAATTGAAGTTGAAAGCGGTTACAATACTTAATAATGATTCAGCAAGTGCTGCGATTCCTGAACATCTATGCATCGAGTAAATTCTTATACCAAAATATGTATTAAAAACGGATTAAAAATGAATATTTTATCTTACAAAGAAAGGAGCAAATCTAGGCTTGCTGGTATCTTCAATAAAAAACTTCCATTCCATGTTGAAAAAGATAAAAGAGAAGATACGATCTGACACTGGCCAATTTTGTTCAAACTGAAGAACGCAACATTTGGAACTGGGTCAATAAATTCCAACCAAACAGTTCACCAGGCAATTAAATTTGGGCACAATGAACTGAATAAAAAGCGTTTTTCGAATCTCAACTGATAAATAATTAATTAAGGACAATTTGGGTAAAATTAAACTCAAGTTTACAATATACTACCAGAGTTCTTAGCAGAAATCATTCATAAACTTTGAATGGGAATATAGGTTTGAATGCGTTTTAGAAACAAAGAACAAACTGCTTAATTCTGGCAGGTTCGTATTCAAACGAGTTCTGCCAAAATAACAAGCAACTGCGGGGCTTAAGAACCGCAAAATATTCCTTATTGATTATGATTTAAAATGTTTTATTCAAAGTTAAATATGAGAGTGGAAACGCTAGGAAAATAACACTGGTTTTCGACAAAGCATTGGGCAAATCTTGTCACTTCATAATAAGTATTTGTTCACATTTTGACCGCATAGAAATTAAAATGAATTAACTCGATAGCAATTTGCACAACTTGACCCAACTAAACTCATATCTTGGAAATTCAAAAATTAAATGAAACGGCCGTTACGTCTGGGTCATTTCTGTGTGATGATGACTATCATGATTGTGATGATGATGATGATGATGATGATGATGATGATGATGATGATGATGATGATGATGATGATGATGATGATGATGATTATGATGATTATTCACACTCTTTCTTTTTCACAAGAACCAGATAATTTTTGGCGAAGCTCTATGTTCTTAACTTTTTCATAAATTGTGGCTAGAAGGTTCTTAAAAGTGTTCTTATTTTAGGAGTTTTCTTTTTTCCCCTAAAATTTATTGGAAACTACATGCAGTACAATATACAGTACAGTACAGTATAGCTTAATGCATTTACATTTATATTGCATGCTGTACATGTATTTAGCTACTTTACTACGGCTTAACACGTCCTTCTGAATGACTTAGGACTGCATGGTTTTGTTTTGTTGAAGTGAAAAAATTCAAAAATCAGTTTGTTTTTTTCTTGTTTCTTTCTCAATTTCTCATCCGAGGCTGAGCATGTTCTAAACTTGTTCTTATTTTTTGGGAAATCGAGCCTCGGTGTTCTTATAAAGTGTGTTTTTATAAATAAAAGAGTGTGGTTAGAATGTGAAATGAAAGGTTTTTTTTGTGATACGAATTATCCAAAACAAGCGTCCTAAAAAGACAGTTTATTCATATATAACATAATCAATAACTAAAATATAATAAATATATAT
>OZ025190.1:1210621-1310621 GCA_964019065.1 Catostylus mosaicus
AAGATCAACGGGACTTTAAAACAGCACAATGTTTTACGCTGTCCTTCCCTACATACCTTTCACAAAACTATTCCCATGTTCTTTGGTCAAACAGGGTGCATAAAACAGACCGAATGATTGGTAAAATATAGCAAGGGGAACTCACCTCAAAACAGTAACCCACAAGTTCAACGCTTACAAATAAAACAACAAGTTCTTCGGGGAACAAGCAGAAATAACGTTCTTTGCGTTCCTAAAAAGATAAAAAGGTTGAGAATCTCATGACCTGGCAGAGATCTTGATCTTTCATTTTAGGGATAATAATAAATGAGGAAGTAGAAGGAAATGGAGATTTCCAAGTAAAACTCACCACATCCTCTTTCTCAACAAAAACTTGAGTCATCAAAATGATATTTCCAAGGGATGAAATGGGCTACAAAGAAATAAGGTGATTTGTAATAATATTGCAAATAATGAAGTTTGATAAGTGATTGACCGTGAGGAAAATGATGTTTACTGTTTGACCGATAATGATGACTGATTAATTGATGATTGGTTGATTGATTGATTGATTGATTGATTGATTGATTCATTGATTCATTGATTGATTTATTGATTGATTGATTGATTGATTTATTGATTGATTGATTGATTGATTGATTGATTGATTGATTGATTGATTGATTGATTGATTGATTGATTGATGATAATGATTATGACTATGATTGATGATGTTGATGATGAAAATAATGATGATGAAAATAATGATGATGATGACTATGATGATGATTATAATGATGATGATAAATATATCTATCATTTGGTCATTAGCAACAAGCCACAAATAACTGATTTAGCCCTTTAAACCCCGGTATTAAAACTCCTTTACAGAAACATTGAAAGCATCTGCCCCAAATGCAAGTAGGGTACAAGAATTAATCATGCTGGAGCGAAAGAGAGCCTTTACGAATGATAGAAGCAGGGGTATCCAGATATTGAGATAAGTTCCCCCTTCTAAGCATAACCGAAGTCACGCTAAATGGGGCCAATTGGTCCCTCCGTTAACGACAGGCAAAACGACGTCATCAACGGCAAGACAACGCCTCTTACCTCTCCTTCCCATCCTTCGATTTCACCGGTTAACATCTCAAGCTCCATTTCCTTCCTTTTCCGAGTTTCACTGCAACTGAGCTGTAACAGAGAGATGATAATTAAGAACATTGCATAGATCGCTACTTCATTGCTTCAACTCCTTCTTACCGTACACAACAACTCATCCACCCTTTTTTAAATATCTATAAAAAGAGGGTGGTTTAGAGTCGGTTGTTTGCCTGAGGCTATTCTATACCCTTTCATCCGTTCCCTGTGTGTGATGTCATGTAGCAGGGTGTAGCCACAGACCGCCCTAATAACTTTCAAATATACTTTCTGAGGTCCTAAATTACTTTTAAAAAAATCAGAGATGATTTTTGCTCTACTTATATCCAGCCAAAATGAATACAACAAGTGTTACTAATCTGATATTTACAATAATTCTATCAATTGGTAGTGTTTAGGGTGATAAAACGTTGTTAAAAAACAAATATTATTCCTTTAAATTTTGATTAAAATATTAAAGAAAATTCAAAAACTTACAGCGATAATTTGGTAGGCTTGGGCAGCCTTCTTGATGTCCAGAGAGTCAAAATGATCAGCCTAAAATAAGGAAAACTCTTAGAATACAACGTTGTATGCAACTATAGTAGGCGCAATAAGCAAAGCAGAGACGAAAGAGAAAAAAAAATCAAAAGATCGAATTATTCAACCCATCAAGGGAAGAGCTAAGCAAAAGAGTGACACATTTTTCAAATTTACAATCAACTGAATTGATATGGTTTGAAGGGGGGTTGGAGCCAAGCGGGTATGAGACTTTTTATTGATTTGAAAACAATAATAGCTGTCACTTCTTGTATCAAGTCTTGGAGATTTGGCAGAGGAAGCGCTAGAAAACATTTTCGGTATTTTTCTGATGCCATGATGCCAAGTAAGATTCGTAAATAATTAATTGTTTAAGTTAATTAATGTATGTCAAAGAGCAGCATAAAAAAATACCTCGATGTGTCTTTCTAATTCTTTTAATAGACTTGCATATTTTTCAATAAATACAAAAGGCTGTGAATAGATCATAAAAACAACGTAAAGTTAGGAAAACAATTGGTTTGCGAGGGATATTGTAGTCTCAAACATGAAAAATTGGAAGGGAAGAGAAGAGAAGAGAACAGAGCAGAAAAGAAGAGAAGACAAGAAAACAGAAAAGAAGAGAGGAGAGGAGAGGAGAGGAGAGGAGAGGAGAGGAGAGGAGAGGAGAGGAGAGGAGAGGAGAGGAGAGGAGAGGAGAGGAGAATAGAGGAGAGGAGAGGAGAGGAGAGGAGAAGAGAAGAGATGAGAAGTGAAGAGAAGAGAAGAGAAGAGAAGGGAAGAGAAGGGAAGAGAAGGAAAAGGAAGAGAAGAGAATAGAAGAGAATAGAATAGAAGAGAAGAGAAGAGAAGAGAAGAGAAGAGAAGAGAAGAGAAGAGAAGAGGAGAGCAGAGAAGAGAGGAGAGCAGAGAAGAGAGGAGAAGAGAATAGAAGAGAAGAGAAGAGAAGAGAAGAGAAGAGAAGAGAAGAGAAGAGAAGAGAAGAGAAGAGAAGAGAAGAGAAGAGAAGAGAAGAGAAGAGAAGAGAAGAGAAGAGAAGAGAAGAGAAGAGAAGAGAAGAGAAGAGAAGAGAAGAGAAGAGAAGAGAAGAGAAGAGAAGAGAAGAGAAGAGAAGAGAAGAGAAGAGAAGAGAAGAGAAGAGAAGAGAAGAGAAGAGAAGAGAAGAGAAGAGAAGAGAAGAGAAGAGAAGAGAAGAGAAGAGAAGAGAAGAGAAGAGAAGAGAAGAGAAGAGAAGAGAAGAGAAGAGAAGAGAAGAGAAGAGAAGAGAAGAGAAGAGAAGAGAAGAGAAGAGAAGAGAAGAGAAGAGAAGAGAAGAGAAGAGAAGAGAAGAGAAGAGAAGAGAAGAGAAGAGAAGAGAAGAGAAGAGAAGAGAAGAGAGGAGAAGAGAAGAGAAGAGAAGAGAAGAGGGCCCAATATGCGTGAAAACGTAAGAAAATATTTATAAAATAGAACCATCTTATGAAGGAACAGCAGCAAAAACAGTGAGTGTTTATGATAAGAAATTCTGTGAAACATTTTCATACTGACCTTTGATAAAACGGTTGTTAGTGTCATTATGCCAGGACTAGGAGCTCCCTTTCCTTCCATAAATTCGCTTAGTTTATCACTGCAAAATATCAATAAACATCATATCGAACTATTACCCATTCCCTGAGGTATAATGAAATTTATCTTTTGTTTAAGGACCCTTTTTTCTTATCGTTCTTCTTAGATTATTTTGGTTTGTTTACGGATGAGAGTTGACGTCACAATTTATTTGCGTCTCGCTTGAGTCCAATACAGAAGTTCTTACTGCGAGAAGGCGTGCAATGAAAAGCAGCCTCGAATTGATCACAGCTTCGTTTTCGGGTTTGAAGTGAGTACAGGCTTGAAAAAATATGACAATTAACCATGTTTGATGTGAGAAAGAAAAACAGATAAAACGATATTCATAAGGAAAATAATAAAGAAATGGGCAATTCTTACCTTTCTCTTGACAGAATTGCAGCAGCCCATGGGTGGTTGGCACAATAAGTGATAAAAAGATCTTTAACCTGTGGAATATGTAGTGAATCAATTATTGTTGCCATTTCAGCAAAAGAGAACTCTCACTTACATGATCTTGGATTCTCTTGAGAACAGTGCAAAACATATCTTATAAAATTGCGAGTAGTTTTTGGTAAATTTAGACGCAGCCTTTAGGGCTGAATAAACAAGCAAAGTGTTATGTGCTTGCGGTAAAACTTATTTGCTTGTTGATTAGTTTAATACCTGTTTGTCCGTTTGTTTGTTGGTTTCTCTGTTTATTTGTTTGTTTGTTTATTTGTTTGTTTTTTGTTTGTTTGTATGTTAGTTTGTTTGTTTACCCACGGTGGAGTTCTGCCAGCTATGGAGCTGATGTGGGCCTGAGGTGCTAACGCCTGTGCCCTTCGAAAAGAGTTTACCAACCTCGAAAGGATGGACAGCTGGGGTGCCTGGACAGCTTGAGGAGAAGGGGTGGGACTGTGATCTTGAAGCGCAAGCCTCTCGGCTCATAAAATCGCAGACCCGCGCCTTAACCACTCATCAAACCCACCGTTCACGCCATTGCCACTTACTAACTTACTGCTTGATTAACTTATCTCTGTTCAAAGTCCAGAAAAGTTGTCAACCTGTCTCCGGACGAAAACATACCGGAAGGCAAACCTTCCTCACAACACCAATAGAAAAGTAAGCAAGGCTTGGGTGTGTCATGGGAGATCTATTGTTTTTCGGGGACCTTCCTCTAGCTATTGACCGTGTGACTGTATTGTTTTTCGAACTCTGTTTTGATCTATCATTGTTGATTAATTCGCTTTGGAGAAATCGCATTACTCAAGCCTTTTGAAGTTTCTCTGTTGTCATACCTTACAAGCAATCATATCCACCATTCAAGGTCAGTTACTACGCTGCCCAATATTGAAAATATCATTAGCGTTAAACTCCACTCACCTCTTGTAGCATGCTTAGAAATTCCGCACCTACTCTCTGCAATTCTAACTCTTCCCTTTACAAAAAAAAGATAACAAAAGATTAGAACTTTCATACTAGGGCAATGCTTTGATCTAGTATACTTGTATTCTTTTATTACTAAGATCTGATAGGACAATATACCCATTGGGTGTTACAGCCATACTTTCTGGAAATGGCAACTGTCCATCACGGTTCCCTTCAGAGTCAATCACTTTAATGAGCTTTCAACCAGAAGTTGGAACTTAAAGGCGATAGTTTTCCATATCTGAGACTATAATATCCGCTGTAATGTCCATTCCAGTACTACGTTCATTCAAACGTATAACAAGAGAAGTATACATCTGGAATTTGTAATCAGACAAAACTTTCTAATTAGACAAAACTAGTCAACTCTTCCGCATAACGTTCCCTTAATTTCTTAACATTTTTAAAACCTATACTATATTTTTCTTTTATAAGGGTTTGTAAAATGAATGAATGAATGGGTGATTTATTTAATTAGTTTTAATTAAATAAATTTAATTAATATTTAATGTAACAGTTTGATAAAACGATACTTACGCAGCGTGGTCTGTCAGCCCTCGCAGTAATTTTTCATGGAATTCGATAATCTCACCATAATTACTACAAAGTGTTGTCAAGTCTGATTGGCTTAGTCTGAAAAGAAGGAAATAAAAGTTTGAAAATGTCGTATCTGATGTCGTAAAAAGCTGTTTAATAGTTTAGATTATTTCAGTTCAGTTTTCAGTTCCGTTCTTTAGTTTTAAAATTCCACTTTGATGCAAATTAGTAACTATTAATCTGAATCAAACAAAAAAAGCTGGTGGAAATTAGGAAATACATTTCTACAAAACAAAATACAAAATAAAACAAAGTAGGTATTTGCATCTAGGAAATTTCTTATAGAAGGGGCTCTCTCAATGGATAAACTAATCGAAGAGTTGTCAACCTCTTTGATTATGTTTGGAGAAAAGCGTGTAATGAAATAATTTGAAGAAAGACATCGCTTGCAACTGGTAAGATCTCATTACTGAAAGTTGATGGAAACAAATGCAGTTTAACTTGCAGACGGACGGCAGTTGCAGAATGAGCTTGAACAAAAAAGATATGACAAATGAAGATTTGTACGAAGTAAGAGGCTGTTTGCAACATCCAAAGATTCTTGCGATGAAAGTCAGAGAAGAACCAAATGTAGGAGCAATGCAAAACAGTATCAACGAGAATACATGTGTTGAAAAATAAAAAATAAAAATGAAAATATTGAATTAAATTTGCTTTTAATGTTTTGCCCAGCATACGGGGCCATTCTGGAGTGTGAGAGAAAGGACGATGACAAAAAAATCATATCTGTTCGTTTTATTCACTAATAACACTTGAGAAGTCCAGAGTGTCATAGAGCCAGTAATATTAAAGTAATGATAGACCGCAGTCTATTGACTATGGATAGACATAATATAATAGACAAGTGCATATAGTGATAGACATACTTAGAGCGATACAAAATTATAGACAAGAACAAATAATACTATATGTTAAACATACAAATATTAGTATAATTTCTTCAATATTTTAATGTTTATTTCCTATTTTCGATCACATATCATCTTTTTATCGTGTAGAGATGTATTTGCATTTCTTTCAATAGAAAATGGTCTACCATCCTGCCTCATGTCCGTAACAGTATCAATACATGGTCTAACTAAAGTCAACAGATTATCACTGCGAAGGAGCACGTGCATTTGACGCCACATGCCACTGCGCAGGAGCACGTGACCTTCGGCTTTGCTTCAAAAAATTGGCCTAAAAAATTGGTAGAAAATTCGGTGAAAAAATGCTCTTGAACCTGCGCTAGAATGCGGGGCTTCCTGTTGCGTGTTCAACGAAGCGTTTGTCCGCACTACTCCTCCTAGACGAGCCGTAGGATCGACGGCAAATTTTTATCATAGGTTCCAACTCAAGTCTATATTCCCCCTAAGGAGAGTTCTTTCCAATATCTCTTTTTTTCGCTGAGAAATTCAACTTTTTCTTCATCCTTGCGGCCTGTTTCATCTTTCGCGTGCTACAATGCCAAAACAATACTTGTTCTAAAGACTCTCCAAGATAGCCTTTGTCATAGACCGTAACAGTATCAATTCATGGCCTGTTAAAACTGGCAAGTTTCCCTGTATTGTGGAATCCCTAGACCCTGGCATTTAATTTCATTGGTCGATTTCATAGTCGCCATAGAGATCGTGCTAGGCGTTATCTGGTTGGCTGCATGGCGCAGTATTCCCCCTTCCATCTTTTCTTGATACTCTATGACTCTAATTCTTCGCAAAGGTCAAAAGATTTCGGCGATTAGCAAAACCAGCAAAAAATTAACCAAGTCAAATTAAATCAAATTAAAAACTTGAAAAGAAATAACATTGAAATTAACAGGATTATCCTAAAATAAGTCGCTTATGTTACGTCAGTTCTATATTAAATTATTCCCTAATTTTCATTCGTGGCAAAAACCACATTTATTAACAATATTAGTATAATAATCATTTCAATTGAACAGTCCAAAGTTGGATTTTGCTTAAGCTGGTCATCACTGGGTCAAAAGGATTGCAAAAATCGAATTAATTCCAAGCAGATAGTCTCGATCAATTCCAACAAACGAATGATCGAAAGATCTAAGGCTGTTGGTAGAGCTGGAACTTAACCCTTTGACCCCCGGTGATAATACAGATGTACACTAGCAACTAATGCATTTAGGAAGATTGCAAGGGGGTACTATAATTGATGCTACTCGTACAAAGTAGCCTAACAACTATTGAACTACAGAGGAATCAAGCTATTGAAGCATCAGCTCCTGTTGTTATAATCAAAGAATCAATTAGCATTTCCTGTTTTGGCATTGATTAACCCCTCCACCCCCGTTGATAATACAGTTGTACAGTAGCAACTAATGCGTTTGGCAAGATTGCAAGGGGGTTCTATAATCGATGCTGCTCGGGCAAATTAGCCTAACAACTGTTGTAAAGAATGAATCAAGCTATTGAAGCATTGGCCTCTCGTCCAAAGATTTAAAAAATTTTCGCTAAAGATCTGAGATCAGGGCCACCGAGATGTTTTCGAGGCCCAGGGGCAAAACTGCAAAATGAGGCCCCCTGTGTCTGTGATCGAAGCGAGCAGAAGGGGCAGAAAGCAAGGGAATCTGGGGAACTGAATCTGGAGACACTCTTAAAACCTTGTAGGCTGTTTGTATTGGAAGGTTCCTTTAATACATCTTAAGAGGCTATAAATAAAAATTTTGATATGAGTTGATGAGGCCCCTCGCACCCTGAGGTCCTTTGGCAAACTGCCCCCTCTGCCCCTCCTTCTTTGCGGCCCTGCAAAGAATCATGTGGTTCCTCCAGAGGAGACATGGCACTCCAAAATAAAGATTAATTTCATTATTATCATTAATACTATCCTTAACATCGTGCACTGTCCTAGAGGATCAGTTATAACTATGGAAGGAAAATAAAATTCTTCATTCGGTTGGCGTTTTTGTTTACATGCAGAATGACTGTGAGAAATATTTCTATTTGCAAATAGGTTTTAAAATAAAATTCTAACAACTGATTCAGATCAAGAAAAAAAAAGAAATGAAGATCTACTTTTGGTCTTCGTCGTTATCATCAACTTGATTCCATCAAAGAAGGAATCAACATTTTATCTGCATTGTTAATAAATTAAAAAATTCCAGAAAGTTTAGAAAGTTGACGGTTCAAATCTTATATCTGATTTGACTTACTGAGTTGATCATATAAATCGTTTGTTCGAACGCGGTATTCCTTGAAACGAATTTTAAATAAGGACAAAAAACCAGGATTTAAGGAAAGGATTTTACTCTCAATTAAATTTAGGAAGTGTTAAATCGCATTTCTTATTTTTGTTATCAAAGCAAATAAGAAAAGCTAGCCGCAGCAGATGTTGTCAGAAACGCATTTTATTCAAAAAGGAAATTCAAATTAACTATTAACAAACCAGAAATTTAAAGCCATTCAAAGCATGTTAGCCTCAAGCCAGGGGTCTGGGTTAACTGAAAATAGCCAGCCAATGAGAATCTGCCAATTAACTGTGCATGTGATCACCCTTGGCTATGCTCCTTCCTTCTTTGATGAAAATGTAAAGGTTTCACGTGAGCAGTTACCTCACAGGCGAATAAGAACGCGTAAACAATGAGCTGTCGTGTCCTTTCAAATCTTGAGAATTCACTTCAAAAACTCGAGAACGTATCGGTCATTAACTGGCTATACATATGAGTTATCTAAACATCGCGGTCACATGGTCACAAATGACAATATCACATGATAAATAAAACAAATTTTGCAACTCACACTTCAGAGTTCTTCAGAGTGATGACATATTTCTCGTAGAAGTTCTAAAATGTAACAAAGTAAAACTTTCATACGCGGTTAAGCGAGATCGTTTGGTTATCAAAGCATACTTTGCACGAATTTCTCTAACAACTTTTTAGACCATTTTTTTCTTCGCTTCCGCTCAAACATGCACCTATGCAGAGGGCCAATGACGTCACATTCCCATGATCCTTTGCGACGCCTTCCTCAACAAAAATCAGAAATCTAGGACTTAGGAAAGTGTTGTGAAGTGAAAAAGTTTTTCGTTCTTCTTGTTTTGTAGGCTAATTTGCCAGGGGAAAATTGGATGTGCTCGCTTGTTGGATTTGACAAGTTGACTAGTATGAATAGAAAGACAAATAGCTAGATCGATTACCTTCAGCTCGTTCATATGAGCAGTTTCAGCATCGATGATATTTTTTACAACCTGAAATAAGGAAAAAGGAATTGAAATGTTGAGCATATCATGTTACAGAAAAGCCTGTTAACACCTCAGTTTGTTATGTGGTCTATTGCGCCTATTAACATCTAGATTTCGCAGGAAACTCACTGAATTAAACACGACTGATTTAGGTCATGACCAAAAACTCTCTGATTTGTGGCGGATTGGGGTCCGACAGAGTTTAGACGGGCAAGCTTCGAGTTTCAGTGTTCAGAAGGACACGAAAAACTTCAGATGACTTTAGATGGCTGTGATATCAGCAGACAAAGGTTGTGATCAACATACCTAACACTTGATCTATTGCACAGAAAAAAAACTTAAAAATATAAGCTTTTTTCAAGTGATGCAACAAATAAATATAAGATACATTAAAGGTGGAATCAAACATTCAGACCGTACTAAAACATCAAACAGAACTGCAGCGAAAAACGAACAAACATAAGCAAAACAGAATTATAACCAGAAGTAAAACACAATTGTTACAAATTTATTCACCCAAGTCTCGTATGTAAAAACTTCATAAAGAGGTAAAACAACAACAACAACTATAACACAGATATGCCAGATTGGAGAAAAATAGGACGGATGGGAGATGCGGAGCGAGAGGGAAGGAAGACGGGACTGGGAGGAGGACGAACTGAGGCTTGTTTATCTTGGCATTTTCCAACAACAACAACCTTAACATCAACAGCAACAACAACAACAACAGTAACAATAACAATAAGAACAAAAACAACACCAACAGCAGCAACAACAAGAAAAGCCACAGCAAATTCTCAACTGGCAGTAATGCAGCAGGCAGCAATCTATATCTTCTGGAGTATTCAATTAGGCTCGCTACAACACAGAGTTTAAGTTTGCCATGTAGCAAGTTTTAGTTGGTTATGATAGAGAATAAATAAAATATTAGACTGCGAAACTTTTCTACTAGTCAATATCACTACCGGACTTTTCCATCAATCTGTTTGGCTACTGAGGTTCGACGAACAAAATGGAGTCACTGAAGAAGCTAAAAAAATTGGGCCTACCAGTGAATGGTTTGCTTTGTGCTCCTCTGGGATTGGTTGTGGTACAAATGTATCCTTATCAAATTCTTCTGGTTCTAAAACATACGAAAAACAATCTAATCAAGCATTTACTCTAGATCAAGTTGCTCATTTAAACCTCCTTTTATTGATAATAATCTTTGAAAAAAACTCAATCAAACTTAACAATGCTCTGCTTCTAATAAGCATTAGCTAAATAAGCATCTAGGACTTGAGTCGATTACATAAATAAGCACCTTAAAGGCTTGATGATGCATTTCTAAGCAACTAATTTTAGCAGTTAAGCATCTTGTTGGCTAAATGAAGCGGATGTTAGTAATTAAGCAACTCAATTCGCGTCTTAATAAGCAATGGTTAAAAAAGCAAGTAGGACGCAAGCTTCTTTAAAATTAAGCAGACTGAGAACTAATTGAGGCAGCGATTAGCAACTACGCAACTTCGCCTAATTTGTAAATAAGCAATTGGTTAATAAGTTAGCATGGCTCGGACCGCATCAAAATTAAGCAGACTGAGAACTCAACGAAGCAGCCAAAGGAACTAGGCAGCTATGCAACTGCACCTGAAATGCTAATAAGAAATGGGTAAATAAGCGACTTAAGGTTGAGACACCTTAGCAATTAAGCACCTTGACGGCGTGATTAAGCCTCTCCAAGTAACTAAGTAACTAAAACTTATAGAATATTGAGCGTTACTTTTGTGCAGCATTGAGATTTTGAGAAACCCTCCTTCTTATAATCTCCTTGACAAGACTTTTTGTTCAGCACAGTTTCTGCGAGATACCTTCACCCAAAGGGAATAGCGTTGCGCAAAAGTTTATGTTGGGAGAAAATAATGGAGCGCGTTTTTGCAAACCAATCTCAGTTTTAAAAGCAGTGAAGTTTGCCAAAGGCTTCTCAGCTAACTGTGATTAGTATTGCCAACAGGCAAATGCGGTTCACCATTAAAACAACAAATTCAAACTGGCCTTCAAAAACGCCTCCTGATTTTCGTCTAAAAAGCCATTTAGTTTACATAACGAAAGCCACTATTTGCAGAGATCAGAGTAAATCGCTTAAAATGCCAAAACTCTACGACCAATGTGGAGTTTTATGTATAAATAAACAGAAAAAACGACATTTCGAGAAATATTATAATACGTGTTGTGTTCTTGTTAATAATTTCCATTGAACAGCAGAGCTTTAGACAATACTCAACTTATTGCATAATCAGGCAGGTGTTGTCGTATGGTGAGCAAGAATACATTCATTGATTTCACTTCGTGATTAGCTCTTTCGTATGGTAGAATTTTAAAATCGACGAAAAACATATTCTAGCTTAATGAAGCACCTGGCTAGCAAGCATTAGGAAACACTTCAAAAAGCTAAATGTAGGACACAATGAAGAAATAGAACGCATGGCACGTGATAGAGAACAATGGAAAACACTGATTAAGACTGAAGAGGGTGTGGTATCGACTAACGATGGAGAGGGTATCTGATGATTATGATGATGATTGATGATGATTGATGATTATGATAATGATTGATGATGATTGATGATGATTGATGATTGATGGTGGTGGTGGTGGTGATGGTAGTGTTGGTGGCAATGGTGGTAAATTCATCATAACACTTTGCACAAGGGTGCTATCCACCGAAATCTTTAAGGGCGAGAAATTGAACCAGAGAAGTTTTGATCGCTAGACCTAACCCTTAACCATTACATCACACTTTATTATATTCATTATCACTAATTATCCAGCCCTGAATGAAAGGTTTCGAAAACATATATGTAACGTAAAAGAGACTGTAAAAATGCTAAAAATTTATATGCACTAAAAAACCAGGACAAGACTGTAGCCAGATGGCCTTCCAAGAAGCCAAAAGAGCTAATACAAATTTTTCAACAAAAAAACTTACTTGGCGAGACATCTTTGACATATGAATTTGGAAACCACCCAATTTTTCCATCTCTGGTGCCTTCCCACCAACCACCATCAACCACCTGAAATTTATATGAGATTTTTGATTAAATCTGGTAAAAAAAACATCTTGAAATACAAAGAAACGTTTACATTTGGATATCAGCACCTTAAAAAGATGTAGAAAATAGATTTTTCAACTTATTGAATATTATCCAACCCTTTTGTTCCATTTCCAACCACTTTTTGTCGACTCTAGGGACTTGATTTGTAAGTTCACATTAGGCAGAGATGCCTGTGTGAGGTTATATCCTTTCAATTCTATTCCTTTCTTTTTTCATGTTAAAGGAAAGAAGATTTAGAAGAAATGGTACTGACTAGACAGGTGAGTTGGAAGGGAAGAGAAAGGAAGATAAGAATTGAGATGTCTTGAAATCCACAGCATTTGATGACAGAACAAGTTGATGAAACAGAAAATTGCAAAAAGCAAAATAAAAATTCCTGATAACAGCAAACAACAGAGTTTTGGAGGTCTGTGATCCCCAAAGTTCTTGGAGAATATGACACATTTAGTGAAAGAGATGTTCCTTGCTTGGCTGTTTTTTAGTACAAGCAAGGAAAGGGAATTTATTTTGTTGGTATCTGATAGTATTTTTAGATGCAAAGCTAGATAAGTTGCAGGATGTTGCAAAGAGTTTATTCACAATTACTACTCCTGCAGGAAAAAAAAATTAGACAGTCTTCATCTTCCGCAATTTCATGATTTTTTAAACAGTATGAAAAGGATTAGATATGAAAATAAACACAGCTTATAAGGATTCAAACACCAAGTTAAAGAGCAAACCTTTGCAATGATCACAATATCTCCTTTGTTGAATGAGAGCTACAAACAAAATTAAAAAGGAAGTCAGTTACACAAATGAATATTTACTCCTACAATAGCTTTCAGATTTTCTTAGAAATAATATCATGTTTGTTTCTAAAGTTGAGAACAAATTCTGTAGCAAATTGTTTTTAAGGGGTTGTAAAGTTTATAGCAAATACTTTTATAAAGTCACAAGAATAGCCTAGCTCATGTTAAGAAATTGTCCTGAATTTATAAAGTTATAAACTGTTCATGTTTTTTTATATACAATATTATACATAATAACAACTTTAGTGAAAATAAAAACCAATATCAATAACAAAGGTACCACAGGGAGCATGGAGCTATATAAGAACTCTGTGGCTAAACATTTAACTTGAAGTCTTTCCATAACTGGTGTCAGACAAAACAGAGTAAGGAATTGTATGATGATTATGCATTAGATATGCATAACTGGTGAGTAACAGTGTTCTTGTTTCTAATGTTAATAAATAAATAGATTGGCAGACAAAATGGGGTTTGATGAAATAAGACAAACTCTGAGTTTTCCCTCAGAGCATCCTCTGTTTTTTCTTATTTTTTTTTTTCTAATAATTTAATATATAAAGTTAACTTCAGCAATAATGACATCCAAAGAGTTTAACAGACCAGTTTCATACAAACAACATCTTGCAAATGTACGAAACAAGGGGGGACGGATGTCTTTGGCATATCTTCCAAATTACTCTTAATTTTATTACTATAAATAGAGTTACCAAAGAAGCTTTAACTAACAACAGTTACTAAAATTGATTGATTCAAAGACAAAGTCATTGCATTCTTTTCTCTCATATTTGCTTATACCTTTTTACAGTTTCCCTATGGATATTTTCTCTACCTATTTTTAAGCCAGTTATCCTTTTCTCCCTCTATACCCAGAGTTTTGAAATTATGTCTTTCATTACTCATGCAACAAAAGCTTTGGTTTTGCATGAAATTTAATTCATTGATTGAATTAGTTTTAAGTGTTAAGAGTTCTGCAAATAAATATAAATCAAAATTGAATTGAAAAAGTCAAACATTGGTCCTCCACTTTCAAGACACAGGATGTAAACACAAAACGTTTGTAATAAATTGCAAGAAAAACATCTCTTTAATGCATCATTTACATAATCCCTAAATCTTTAAACAAAGAAATGTTTCATCTGCAATGTACAATACATAACCATGACTCAAATACTTGATATAGCAAGCCACAAAGCCAAGATGGTAAACCAAGATTCTCACTATCCTATGTTCAAATACCAAAAAGGATGTCTGTGGGAAACTATTTAAGGATTTTTTGAAATATCAATTCATCATCGCCTACTTTGATAGGATTTGGAGGGTCAGGATATGTGAAAAACATTTTTTAAATTTGAAAACACAAAAAATTGAAATGTTTGATTCAAATAGCAGATTACATTTTATTAAAGGTAAATTTAAACTCCCAACCACAATTTATTACACCAATGTTGTCAAGAGTTATGACCAGCTAATAATAATTATGTATTTTTTCATTGTATTGATAATGTTTCGCCCCCACAAACAAGGCTTTTTCAGAGCATGGTATAGGAATTAAAAAAACAATTAAATCTTATTTCCCATCTCCTTATATCTATTAGTTACAAACATCATTGCTAGCCTTCCTTGAGAATCCGATAGGCAGCCTGCTATTTTGTTCTCTACTTTATTTTTTCTATGAGCGATGTTTTTATGTAAGTAAAAATTATTAATTAGAATCTTGTCGTATTTTGCTTTGTTTTCCTGCTGTTTGCAATGTTCCTTATATCTATCATTCATGTACATCATTGCAAGAAATTCTTCAGAATGCGAATGGCAGCTTGCTATTTTGTTCTTCAATTTATTTGGTACATGGTACTTTGAATCAAATTTTAGCTGTAACAGAATCTCTTAAAACCATTCCCATGAAATAGAGTTATTTTTTATTTCAATTAGGGTGAACGAAAATGGAAACTTTTAACAGCAAAATAGCAATAGTCAATGGATTGATATGGGGGGGGGCTGTACGAGCACACAGGCTAGGGTTTAAAATTGAGGAGCTCAAGAGGCACTATGCAATTGTGACCATCTGCATCCCTGTTCAAACTTTTGACAAATTGGTTAATGAGAAACAGAAGTGTTTGTAAGAAAGTGGTTTGTGAGGGATTTGTTCCCAAAAATATAGCATTTCACACCCTCAGAAAATTGGCAAATTTGAGTTTTGTGTAAAGTAGCAGTATATACTTGCCTCATCTTCATCCTGCCCGGTATATGAAAACTTTGCCTGCACAAAATGCACATTGTCGAGAAAATCTGCAAGGCCCTGGAAAAAGTTGCAATTCTCAATCAAAAAAAATTATAGGTATTTTATTGATTCATTTTGTAGCAAACTATAATTTCTAATAGAGAAGCAAGTAAATACAATCTCTTATGATTTAATTTCATCATTATTACCTCTTCAGATTCAATTCACTGGGATGATTTTCCTTGTTCACTGGGATGATTTTCTTTTCTTGTTTTATTTCTTCCTTTCTTTCTACTCTAGTGGGAGGGATGCTACACTATCATCCTTTCCAATGTCCATTCCTTCACTTTTGCTAGATATTTTGTTTTGGTAGGGGGGAGGGGAGAAACTGAAGTGAAACATGATATTTTTGCAACTCAAAGGAATAAATTTTCATTAAGATGTTTTAAGCAGAATTTGTTTATATACTGGTGGACCTCTGCTCTATGGTCGGGGTTGTAGATGTATGTAAAGTGGGGAGAGGGTTACCAGGAAGGGAACTGTGAAACTGGTTGCCGAAAGTAAACCCCTAAGCATAATGCCTTAGGCATGCAGTCAATGTAAAAGACGTGGGGTGCAATTGAAACTGCAATATCAAGAATACCAAAGTTTTTGCAAATTATGGAATTGTACACTTGTATCTACTAACCTTTGCCATTATTCCTCACTCTTGCTTTGGTTTCTACCAACTTTGTAATCAATTACAAACATCTGATATCAAATTTGATTGTTACTGAAACGAAAACATGGGGATTATAACCATGATTGATTTATCGGGAAGGTTATCTTCTGGGTTCAATGCCCAACCAGGAAGGTCATCAAGGGTGTGGATGGAGGAGTGTGGACCAGAGCGGAAAGTTCCCCTTATTAAAGCCTTCGTCGCTGTTTATTTCGCTTGATAGATTGAACACCGGAGCACGAAATCAACAACTAAAAATCAAATAGCGGCTGATGTTCAAAGTAACTAGATCGAAGTTTGAAATGGGAGGGGCCTAAAATAAACGAAGAAAGAACGTCAAAGGACATCATGAAGGAAGTCAAATTCGGTTGCGTTGGCAGTATCAATTTCAACTGGTTTTTTTATTGTAACTCTTTTTCAAATAAGTAAAATAATAGCTTAACCTGTGCGGGATTTAAATCTCGCTTTTAAGACAATACCAAAATAAGGTCAACATATCTCACTGCTCGCGAATATACTTGGATTAGCATAATCAAAACAATTGCGGAAACTTGAGCGAAATCGCTGTGGAAACCCATCAATTGTAAAACCAACTCAGACGAAACATTGTGGATGCTGCGAAGAAAGTTACGAAATAAAAAACGTTTTAAAACAACACCCGATGCTGCTAATAATTCGAGGCATTGTTGACAACGCGCGTTGCGCGAAATTTTGAGGGGAATTTCACAACAGGTACAATACCCTTCGGTATTTACTGGCTTCATACATACCTGGGTTTTCAATGGTCTATAACTGTAAATTTCGCTTCTTTTGCAACTCTTTCTTAGGCGGGGCGATGTCTTTCACCTGTTTTCTTCTGTTAGCTTCGATGATTATTTTTCGTTTTCTATTAGGCCCAAAACTATACTTCTATTCCGAAGCGAATTTCAAGCACTTGCGGTTAAGACTGCCAACCAAATACTTGAATACAGATGAATCGGCTATAACTCTCCGATATTAAAGCCTTTTCTCTTCCATTTGCTCAATCGACTTAAAGACAGTTCACTTTTCATAAATGATTCATGCAGCCATTTCAACCTTCCTTCTTTTTCCCACTGAAACATGCACAATTAACTTCTACAGCTGCTCCTTTGCGCGTCAAATTTGCGGGTAAACGCGGGAAACTAGATCAGGCAATATAAAACACGGGATACTACAAGGAAATTTCTTTGTTTTATGAAAAACAAAAACAAGAAAACTGTACAAAAAAGGTCAAGCTCTTTTCCAGTTTTACTGGCCAGGAAAAGGATAGCCTCGAGCCTCCAACCACGGGGGGGGCCTTACGCGTGTATCCCCTCCCTTTCTTTAGTTTTGAATGGGATTACATCGTTTTTATCGTGGTAACTTTTACCAACAAAATTCACCCCTCCTCCTCTTTTCGAATACTTGAGTGTGCTTGTAGCCAATTACCAAATGTTGAAGCAGAGGGGTCTCACTCCTTGAATAGCTCAGCTGCTGATAAGATGGCGTAATATATCAAAATATAGTTACTTTTAAAGGGCAGTATTGAATGTATATAGGGAAATATAAAATTACCAAAATATTTCTAAAATGAAAAGGCATTGCTCGCAGGCGATCACACCCTATTTTTCCCCAGTAAACTAGCCTTTTAAAGACCAAAAACTTTCTCACGGCGAAGGATGAAATGAAAAAAAACTACGTAAAACGCGATGCAGTAGCAAACAATATCTTCAAATTCGTAATAATCATTAGCAGAAAATCAGCTAAATATCCAATGCAAAGTTTTCATAAAATGTCGAAAACAATTTTGGAAATATTAATACAACAATACAGCTTCTACGCCATGAAAAGTGTACAAAAAGAATTAATTTGGAAGTGGGTTAGCCCAGGGCCTCCGATGACTGGTGCCGGGGGGGGGGCATGGCCCCTCCACCATTTGCACGTGCTAAAATAATCGTTTTAATTGCGTGAGACTTAAATCGTAAACATTTTCATGAAATGGAGATCTTTCCATTAGTTGTTTAAAGGCAGCTCATCATGCTGTGACGTGGTAATTTTTTGCATTGAAGTTTTCCCCTTCCACTTTTCAAGCCCCGTCGGAGGCTCTCGGTTAGCCATCATTTTCTTATTAGGGAGTGGAATCCTGTAAGGGGGCAAGATGCCCTCCAGGGTAATGGGGGCAAGATAGGAGGTTTATATTGCAAAAAGTTAATATCATCGATGCCCCTGTTTTATTCCTATATCATAACGGTGCTTTTTACCATCGTATTGAAATAATCAGAATAGTCATAAGAGTGAAAAGATTATCTTTAGAAAGGCACAGTGCAGAAAGTGCAGCTAATGCAAGACGGGGACGAAAGAAATATGTAAATTTTCAATGATAAGATTAAATTAAATTTGTTTGTTTTTATTCTTGTAAGTTGATCTTGATCTCACATTCATGGGTAGTTAAGCTTTGTTGCATCTAACTTCTTGCTGGTAAAAGTTTTTTCAAACGAGAAATGTTATAGTTTCGAGGTTTTTCATGTTTCAGATAGCCTTCATAGGGGTTATTCCTAGCATCTATCATCATTAATTCGAAAACTCGGTTTAAATGTAAATCATCGATGTATGCTTATTTTCAATTTTATAAGCAATTCCCGTCTTCATTCCCATTCTTTTGAAAGACAAATCAGAGAGTGGATTGGTAATACCTGTACCTGCAGAGCTTGTAAATAGACTTGTATTTAAAGTTAGAGATATCGTAATTAGTTATTTTTGTAAGTTATGTAAATAGTTGGTATTAATTAATACACATCCTTTGATGTGTACTATAGATTTATGTTACCAACTTTAAACAAAGTGATTATTGTCATAATTATTATTATTATTATGGATATTCTGCTCAGTTTGTTGATGCTGGAAAAAACATTTGTGTTTCAATTTAAAGACAATGTGCGTGAAACTGAAACTGGTATAGACTCATCTTTGACAAATGTGAGTTTAATGTAGCTTACCTATTCGCCCTTTAATCTGAAGAATTTTCATGAGAAAACCGTTCCCTGTCATGATGTGTGTAGCCTAATTAAGGCTGAAGCCAATGGGGGGCTGGATGCGGAGCAACCCCTCAAGGACCACAAATTGCTATTTCGTCGGAAATTTGTCCAGACTTGAATGCTCTGTTAACAATGGGTCTATTGTTTTACAGTCAATTGTCGTAAAATTTTGTCGAACATTGCGAATAATTTGTCTTTCTTGCCCCCCTGTAAGGAGATTCCTGAATTCGGCCCTGTGCCTAATCAAGTGCCATTCAGGATTTTATTTGGAGGGGCCCGCTCCCGCCAACTTCTGAGTTGAATGTACTTAATAATGTGCCTCTCCCGGTTCCTACGCTCCCACCATAAGAGATAGCCTTTCTAAAGACAGCACGATTAGGGGAGTTGAGTAAGAATTATAAACTAGATATTAAGTACAGGAAACTGACTTCAGGCACTCACTTTTTCCGACGAGACCAAGGTTCAGAAAGGGCTCGTGCCCCACGAACCCATCATTTGCTAGCCCAGATACTGAAGCCCTTGGTGTCTGCTCCACAGACCCTAAAATATTGGTCAATATATAGGTCTTTTCAGATGCAATGCATTGATCTTGCCATGTGAAAACGCAGGGAATATTACCATCAAATTACAGATTAACAGCAAATCGAAAATTACACCAACCCCAAAACCTTATGAAAAGCATTTACAGTGGTAAAGAATTCATAACGAGTTGCTAATAGCAGTGATGCCGGAAGAGGGGGTGGCGAGGGGGGCAGAGGGGCAAGAAGTGCCCTCCTCAATTCCAATTCATAAATTTCAGATTAGTTTACTTTGCCAACTCATGTCTCTGTAGGGATTGATAGCATGTCTACCATCACTTTATTTCAATGAGACACGATTTTTTTTATTTTCTACAGTTTTACAGGATATGACTTTTGGTAAGCTTCCTCCAAAGAATGTCTGCCCCTCTACGCCCCTCAATGCTTCCGGCATCTCTGCCTAAGAGAGACCCTACATTTATGATTGTAAGGTTGTATTCAATGTAAACTCAAAAGCCTTACATTGCAAGTAAATCCTTCAAATGATTCCACCAAACAATTTATCCTGTTTCTGTAAATTGTATCAATTTTCCGAAGCAATTTATTGATATTGTCTTATTTCCTTATAGTTTAGTATTTGCGTGGAAAGTAAAAGTAAAATTTTTTTGGGCGAATCCAAAATGCAGGAAACTGAAACTAAACTTAACAGAAGTTCCCAACTTTTTAAACGAAACCAAAAGGAAGTGGGAGGGGGTGGGGTGAAGTGGGTGTTACTTTCTATAGTTTTCGACGACCATCCTTAAAGTTTTTAGCCATGAAACCCTCCTTAAGATTCTTAGCTTCTTTAGAGACTACCAAAATCAATCATATAATTTATTCCTCATATACTACAGCTCTCTCACCAGGGCCTGGGGGAGGGGGGTAGGGGTTAGAGGTTGGTTCTTAATTTATAATCAGATTTTGTAAGAAATAATAATTGATCACTTGATAATTCCATAGTATTTAAATTGACGTTTTAGTCAACAAGGATGATGCTCTGAGGCATTCTGTCTTCCTACTTTCACAATCTGTGTTATTTTGAAAATTTTAGGGGCTTTATTGTGCCAGGAGTCTACCAATGACCTACTGGTCAAAATTTAATCAAAATCTGATGGGAAATGTAATCAAGTCCAATCAAATCAAAACACAAAAAACATAAATATTTGTAATGGTTCTAGAAAATTTTGGAAGAGAATTTAGAGTTAATTGCAAATAATTTGAAGGAAATTTGATGCAAATTTCCAGTAAATATAAAACTTTTCAACCATCCTCAGGAAAATACATTCTAATTTTGATTTGATCATTATAACCAATTAAATTCCCTAAAAATTTTATAGTTTGCAAAACAAAACTAGCATTACTAGCCAGCACAAAAATGCTAAAATCACCTTAGAACTCTTGTCCCTCTTCTCTTCTTGGTACTCGCTGTGCAAATTGGACAAAATGGCTCTTCAGAAGTCTGCTGTAGACACCGTTCGTGGTAGAAATGTTCACAGAAAAAGACAACAAGGTCAGTAGTTTGTTGACTGTTTTCAACAACAATATCTCCTTGGCATCCTTCGCAAATAGCATCATCTGATACGCGATAACCATGTGCCTGTGCTCGCAGTTGCCTCTGCATTATTGCAACGCTATCTTTGTCGAGAATTCGCTTGCAACCTTCGTGCAGCGCAACCTGCAAGTTGTAATCTTGCAGAATTTTCACAAGTGAATCTCGCAATCCTGGGATTTTCATGTCCGGTTTTATCCGTTTGATTAGGATAATGGGATCGATTGAAGTGCCAATGTTCATCAGGAGTTCCTTCACAAAAAGTGGTTTATCCATCGAGTGATTAATCAGATCTTGCCAAAGTACATCATCTTTTTGCTCTTTTGTAAACTCAATTGCTTTCTTGATATCCTTCTCCTTTTCGATAATCATGGACAGCGCCTTTT
This sequence comes from Catostylus mosaicus, assembly GCA_964019065.1. Taxonomy (NCBI): domain Eukaryota; kingdom Metazoa; phylum Cnidaria; class Scyphozoa; order Rhizostomeae; family Catostylidae; genus Catostylus; species Catostylus mosaicus. The sequence goes on from OZ025190.1 coordinate 1,232,382, forward strand.
TATTATTTCCCATTCGACTCAGCAAAAACACCATCTCTGGGATGTAATCTTTTTCCTCGCAAACTTTGAAAGCCTTTTCCAAGGCATAATAATTGCTGCTTCTGAGAAATGATAAAAGTTTCGGTCTTTCAAACTCAGCCATAAGTTCAACTTGCATTTCATGAAAATCTTGTCCGGCATGCGCATCTTTTTGAAATAATGCACAGAGGTATAAATGAAGCTGCATCTTATGATTGAGCAGTTGTCTTACAATATGATCCACGCTGATTATATCTATGTTATCAATAAGAAGCTTGACCGCTTTATTTTCGTCAATCTCCATCAAGTTTGCGATTTTGTCCTTAACAAACTCAATCAGATTATGCTCATAAACCATCTCGAAAACACCAGCATCCCTCAACTTTAAATAAATAGCAAGACCTTTATCAAACTTCTTTTTGTGGGCAAATAGCGTGCCTAAGGATTGCAGCAAAATTCTGTTATCTGGCTCATCTTTCAATCTTGCTTGCAAGACATAAATTATTGTCTCACTATTGTACAGATCTGTTGGCCACTCTTTGATAAGCTTTTGGAAGCCTGCAACATCAGTCTGTAAATATTCATTCAAAATCATCTCATAGAGAGTATGGTCAAGCTTTGGTTTCTTGTATGGTATCAATGGGGTGATTGCTTTCAGCTGTTTGTGTTTTGCAAACCTGTAAACTTCTTCTTCCCATAATTTCTTATCATCACCCAAAATTTTACTGCACAATGATGCTGCTTCTTTGAACTTTTTGGCGGCAATTAGATTGTTCATGTATTTCTTCCAAATTGTAAGCACGTTGTGAATCTTGAGCAAATTTTCATGCTTAACAGCATCGGCTAAAGCCTCCTCAAACATATCTCTTTCCATTAACCATGAGATGTGATCGTCAAGATCTCTTGGTCTAGCTAGGACTATATCCTTTGGGCTCACAATGTAAAACAAGCTTTCTTCCTGGACATTTTCAAGGCAATAATTATTGGATTGGTACTCTTCAAAGCCACGGATTGACAATGCATCAGTGGATGATTCAATATACGTGTAGTAACCAGAGGGGCTGAGTATTAAAAGCTGGGGTCTTTCTGCCTGTTCCTTGCTTTTCTGCCCCGCACCATCCTGTTGTGCAAAATATGACAACACAACAAGTTCACTTCCAAATGGTGCGATTCCACAAGCAAAGAAATCTGTTTTGAAGACATTTGTGAGCTCAACACATAATGGAGGAAGCTCACCACCTCCAAAAGCGTTTTGCCTGTCGCGCAGACGTTCCTTTACCACACCAATTTGAATATAATCGGCCCAAGCTATTAGCAAAGTTTGATTGTCCTTCCAGCACAAATTGCACTTGTACATGTCATCTCTTAGGTTTCGTGATTGCTTCTCAATGTGAGCAATTCTTACTTTCCGGTTAACATCGTAAACCTCTACACCCTGAGAATCTGCCCAGGCCAGAAAATCTCCCTTCCACTTCATGGTTCTTATATAACCAGTTCCTGAATGCAAAATTGTGCTTTTATTTCTCAGCCAACCTTTTTCATACAGTAACATCTTCTCCCCTACACCAATGACATATTGCCTGTTACCCCGTTTTGAATACTCCGGGTGCAATGCGATGGCCCTGATAGGGCAATCAAACATTTGTTGAACATTGTTCTCAGCGTTATACAAACCGTTAATTACGACCCGGCCATCCTCCGAGCAGCTTGCAACGTATTCACCATAATTATCGATGCTTATCTGGTTTACGGTTGTTGTATGCGAGGGAAACTCTTTATTTCTGATGTTATTTCCCTGATGGTCCAGAACATGGACAACACCCCAATGGGTTCCTAGGGCTAGAAATTTGAGGTGTACGGCCATACAGCTTGCTGCATCTTGCTGTAAAATATCCTGGATGGCATTTCCAACTCTTTCATACTTTAGTTTCGGCTCTTCATCCTCTTCGTCCTCAAAATCGTCTTCATCTTCGGACTTTCCTCCATCTACGTCCACTTTCCTTTCCGCCATTTTGAAATTGCCAGGGAATTACCTAAACACGCATGCGTGCAGTACTCATAAGAGTTTTTTCATGTCACATGACATTCTTGTTACAAAACCAAACTCTGACCAAAATTTTAATTATGTAAATTGAGAAGCAAAATCTGAGAGAGCTAAGGACGTCCTTGAATTGGATGGAGGTACGTCAAATTGGTCGCTTGATAAACTCCAGGAAACGGGGGAGGGTCGAGAAAATAAGTGCAAAGAAACAGCAGAACAGACAACTTTCTCAGAAGAGAGAGCGATGGGTATTTGGAAAAAACTTTCATCATTTCAGTCAAAAAGCATGGTTTCAAGTATATACGAAGACTTATGGTTGATAGAAATCGAAACTGCCCAAAAAGCTTTCCTTACAAAATATTTTGTTGTTCTTTTTGAAAACGAGAAGTACAAAAAAACCGAAATCATTTAGCCTATAATCTCCACTATTTCGTTAAGCCTCAATCATGGATTAAAACATTCGAAAATGAATAAATTTCAAATTTCTTAATTTTTCACTTTTCTTGTTGCTTAATCAAGTAATTTTTGGATTCTAACCTTCCTATCGCACACGCCATTTAAACGAGAAATTTATTCCTTTTTCCCTCTCTTCCCGAAACACCTTCATTTTTTCCCTCTAGGACCAGCTTCTTCAGATCATTTTCTTTAAATGCATATCATAGAAACCTTTGTTTGGCCCTGTTTAGGCCTGCAGAAATTGAAAACATGAAAAAAATCAAACAATTTTTTCATTAAATTCATGTAATAAAATGCATTCAATTTCTAATCAGCCACTTTATGCACTCATAAATTTTTTGATAAAAGTTAATTACAATATTGCATTACAAAATTCGCTTCTGACTAAATTCGACAACTGTTTCGGGAATTATTTAGGCAATCGTTTCTTTTCAATCTAAAATACATCCGAGGGGTATGCAAGGTTGAAAGAAAATACAATAAACCAGCCTCCCTCCCTCTATTTTATCCAGCATAAATTGGAAACTTCATCTACATCTTTCTACATCATCGCTTTATATGCAGAAGACTGAAATCATGCACATTTTCTAGAGTTCTGGAAGGCAGTTAATAGTGTTATGCCGTTGTATGTTTCTGGATCAAAGTTTGTCTCCCCCCTCCTCCCTGATTCCTGGTCTTGCTGGAGGGCCTTTAATCTCTTGTTTATCAACTTAGTCTATGCTTAATCGTTGCTTGCATCTTCATGTATTTGACAAATGTACCTAAGTCTATTCCTATAACCAGACAAACGGGCGGGGTCTGTCTGGACTATACGCTTTTTATAAGAAAATTCAGGATTGTCCCAGTACTTGAACTTTCTGAGCAATCTCAGGAGCTCAGTACTGAAACTCTATAAGAACTTTCTACAACAAATCAAATCACATTTACCCTTGGAGCCTGCAGCATTGCAAAAGTTATGCATTTCATAGAAGAATGCCAATTTCGATTATATCGAGCATAGAATAACTTAAATTGCTAGGTATGCATTGAAATCTTCCAACAAAGTTACTTTTAAAGCAGCGAGAAGTAGCTTCTGAAACACAGCATAGCAAAAAATCGTCCCATTAGCGAAACGAAGTTCTGGACTTTTTCAATCCAGAGTAGCATCTTCTTATAATCTTTTTTGCAACAAGCAAAAAGTGCATCAATATCATGCAACTAAATCAGCATTTTTCAAAAATGTCAGATTCAATAAATAATCTTGGAGGTCACCAATGCGGAATCAAATTTGCCGTCAATTTATGGTTAAGTCTCTTGAGGTATTTCTTTTTGGGACACTTTGTCCCCTCCCTCCCTCCATATTGTAGTGGGCTCACTACCACCCAAACGTTGTGTTTTCAACAACGCTCATTCAATCTCAACAATACTTCAACTACAATTTATCTACCAACTTGTTCTACAAAAAATTTCATACTTCATTATATCGATCATTTTAAATAACTATCTCATACTTTAAACTGCTCATCAGCATTAATTTACTGTTCATTTTCATCGAATTCTATACGAAAATCATGTTACCTGAATTTAGGTTACCAAACGACTTTTTTTTCAATTTTAGTATACTTATCATATAAGACAAGAATAGTTTTCTTCTCTGGTGATTCGCTAAAAATATTTCACAAATTGAAAATTTCTCATTATTGTATTCGCAGAGATTGATTTTTGTTGAAGTTTGAATATGTCCATTAGTTAGAGAGATGGACAAAGTATGAATCTATCATCTACCGTAACTACAATCAGTGTTCGAAAATGTCCATGCTACAAGCTGTTGATTTGTCCACTAAAAAGAACACTGGATGAAATCAAACAATATCGATCCTCAAAGGTCCTTGCATTGTTTCTTTCTAAAATGTCCATTAAAAAGACTAAAAAGAACACTGGACAAAATCGAACAAGATATTGATCTTCAAAGCTCTTTACATAGTTTCTTTCCTAAGATGTCCATAAAATTGAATAATGGACAAAATCAAACAAGGGATTCTCCTCCGTAAGGATCTTGGAGATTCTTCACAGACAAACCTTTGAATGATGTGTCATTGGCACTTGGCCTAATTGGTAGAGGCATCCGTAGAAGACAATCGTTCGTGTTGCGCGGTAATGACGTGAATTCGCACAACTCACTAATTTCACTGCAACTATCCTCCGTTGTACTGTCACCGACATGCGGTACATAATACTCCTGCAGTTTGTACTTGCGCCCAAATTCGTACGCCCTCACAAGTTCACCGCGCGTCGAACTGCACGTGGATGAGACCGAGTCGTATGACCGCACGCTTCTCGATCGCTTAACTTTGCTATCGCGGACCAGAAGTGTTAAAGACTTGATTCCTTTTGGACCTGTTTGCTCTTTGGTCGCATCAATCCTTCCTCTCTGTGCCGCGTTTGGCGCTACATGTAGCTTAATATTTGCTTTATTTTGCAGTCCACTGTCCAAGCTTTTGAAATAATGCTCCAATTGTTGATCCTTGTACGATCGTTTCGCCCGCTGTGTGTATTTTCCGTTGTCAAGTGCATCTTCTACGCTCCTCGTTTTAAGTTTTGTTGCATGTTCCGGCTTCCCGTTTTCACTAGTAGAATAACTCGGCAAATTTCGGCTTGAAGCTAGACTATTACTTCCGAACATTCCCTTCGAGAATTGAGATGATTCCGATGTTTTGTAAGTGTTTGTACTTGGCGTCTCCAATCGGAGATTCAAATCGTCCTTATCGGGGCTGCTATTCCCTTGAGTTTCTTTCTCCTCGTCTTCTTCGGTTTCGTCGAAATTAAGAAGTTTTGTAAACAAATGTTCAGGGAATCTTTCATCGTCGCCAGCATTGTCTGAATTCGGTGCATCATCACTGCTTGTTGGTAAACTGTTCCTAAAATGTTTTAAAAATGAAATTTAATAAGCAAGATAACAAATGAACGCAAAGTACAGAAGAGAACAGAAGAGCAGGCTGCCTACCGGATTCTTGAGATTCTTAAATACGGACCGAATGGTCAATGAGAAGAAGAACGTCACTGATTGGCTGAGTACTTTGACCAATCAGCATTCTCACAACACTCTCCCCATCATTTGGAAAACGATACAGTCATTAGGCCAATGAAAAGAAATGGCTCAAGAATAAACCATTGTAGGATAAAAGGAGGAATTTGTTGCTGCAAAGGGCTTTCTAGCTAGATAGAACACATATATACTAACACATCAATGCATTCTGAGATGGAGAAGCTGTTAGAGCTCAGATTCATCGCAGAGCAGCCTCTACGTATAGACCCACATAAGTGTTGCACCAGTAAAAATTATTTAAAAAGCTGAACGGAGCAGCTTTCATTAAGCAAGGTGAGGATGATGAGAAGTTCCGCAGAAAAGCCTACCTTGTGCAAAAGTAGCTAGGCAATTACTAAGAAATTACGCAGAGAGCACTTTAAGGACAAGTAAAGTTTTAGCAGCATTGCTGCAAGATGATGGCCAGTTACTGAGCCTTGGTTAACAGCAAGTTGCCACAAAAATGATAAGAAAATTCATTAAAGGTAAGAGCCACGATACTGGTTAGCAATGTGCGCTGGAAATACCACTATGATTAGCAGTAAAATAAAGGCCTGTCCATTTTAAGCCTCTCATCCTGGAGGGAACCTCTGGTCCCATGATAATCAGCGAAAATTGATAATTTCTTAGGAAGAGGACAGATGCTATTAAAAGCTTGAATCGTCTGTTGTTCAGCACGTATAAGGCTTCTTTGCTCAAACATTATCAATCGTTCCCCTAGCAATCTGGCTAAAGGCATTAGTTGCTTATCACTTTTCAGATTGATTGACAGTCCTCGGGATAAAAGAAGCACAAGGATTGTGGGAGGGGGTTTCTTGGTGGAATTCTCGATAGAGTGAATCAGATATGAGCTGGAAAAGACAAATCTGATTCGTGAACTCGATAATGATTATTTGTATGGCCAAATAGCTTGCTGTAATTGTTTTGTTTTGTTCTAAATTAAAACATGAAATGCCAGAGATTACGTTATATTTGTTGACATGCTGCAGAACTGAGCTTTTGGACAGCTACTGTACATATGCATCATCACCAGGGGTGGATGGATTAACATTTAAATACACAGTGTCTACAACGGACATAAAGATCCCACACTTACCCAGTTGAATTCCAAGGCCATGGCATACTAGGTTCGCTGTATGGGCCATCGTAGGTACCGCGAAACCGGTTCTTTGTATAATCATCTTCACATTCACAAACAAACAATCGATTGCACTTTGGAGCTAGTCAAAAATCATACAGCATATCGATCAGTTGTGAAAATATTACAAATGGTAGCTTAACAGATAGATGTTAATTTGCAAAGGCAGGATTGAATTTAAGTCCTAGGCCCAAAGAATGGTTGACTAATATTCTGGGCTCTACCTATGTCGTCATTTATCAAGTACGTTAATTCATTTTATCTATGAAGGGATCGTATGGCCATTTGATATGCAGCGAGAATTGGCTACTACTTAGAAGATGGGGCTAATGCTTCAATGGCTTTAGTCAACTTTACTGCTGCATTTATTAGGTATCTTTGCTTTGCCTTGATCAATAGTTAAAAAACAGTTCATTGTATAGTTCCTCTTCCAACTCGGCTTAACTTGCGTTATTTTTTAACCAAACAAAACTTGACGGTTTGTTTCGAAGACTACATTTACCGACGGAACTGCAATATGAGGAACATGTATTAACTCCAATTTATGCTAATTAGATCCCATTACAGTGGGTCACATTACAATGCATTGGTAAGCATTTCAAATCAACCACTTACTTCTCATCCTCCTTTCCGCCCTATCCCAAGATGCCAGTAACATGATTATTGTCACTATAACAACTGCAACAACGCATCCGGCTATGATTGGACCAATCACGTTCTCTCTCTCCTCCTTCGCAGAGGCAGCTGTTTGTACTTCCCTTTTCTTATCAGATATAATCTTTGTCACCAGACCTTGAAAAATAGAAGGGAATTGTATCAAATTGTATCGTATTGTATTGAGTTGTATTTTATTGTACTGTACTGTACTGTACTGCACTGTACTGTACTGTACTGTACTGTACTGTACTGTACTGTACTGTACTGTACTGTACTGTACTGTACTGTACTGTACTGTACTGTACTGTACTGTACTGTACTGTACTGTACTGTACTGTACTGTACTGTACTGTACTGTACTGTACTGTACTGTACTGTACTGTACTGTACTGTACTGTACTGTACTGTACTGTACTGTACTGTACTGTACTGTACTGTACTGTACTGTACTGTACTGTATGGTACTGTATTTTTGATGTATTTTTGTTGTATTTTTTGCATGCCATTTCAATGTATTGTATCATACCCTTTGATGAAGCAATGACTTCCAAAATGGCACTAAACCCTCCAACACCGACAGAGTTTTCAGAAGCAACTGAGAAGTACGCTCTTGAACCGATTTTAAGATCAAAAACCCTCCATTCTGAGTTCAGATTCAAATAATTCCATGCTGACTTGTTTCCATATCTATATTTAAGTTGATGACGAATGATCCTGCTATGAGCATCATAACCTGGAACCCAGCTGATATTAACCGAAGTGTTGTTGACTTGTTCTGCACGAATCATTTTTGGAGGCAGTGGGAAGCCTAGAATTAGATGAAATCATGATATATAACTTAAAATATTTAAGTCAATCTTCAACATCAATTTGAAATATGCCTACTTCTTCTTCAAGTTGCCGTGCTTTTTTATATAACGTTTGCAATCAAGGTCTTCCATTTCTCTCTATCTCTCGTGGCCTTCACCACCTCAATCGGCTCAAGTTCTGCCTATTTCCTCAAACTTTTCACAAAGCTCGCTCGTGGTCGCCCTCTTCCTTCCTACTATAAATATAAAACGCATAGTTCGCTATACCAGTCATATACAAACGTTAAAAGGACTTCCTTTTGAAGTGACCTCAATATCAAAATCATCATCATTGATTTAATTAATTAGTTCCTCCAACAGTGCTTGATAACATCTACTTTATGACTATTAAATTGAAATATTAAACAAGGATATAATGATTATCAAGTCTAAATTAGATCTAATTGAATTTGTTAACAAAATGATATCTATATTTGTATAACACATATTTACAGGCAAATTTTGAAGGTAGATGAAACTTAAGGTAACATGTTAAATACAGAGCAAAATGGCAGGCTGCCTACCGAATTCTCGAGGAATGCTTACGACGATGTATGTAAATGATAGATATAAGCAACATCGCAAGAGGCAGGAATACGAAGCAAATACGACAAGGTGATAATTACATTTATGAATATATGAGTTATTTATATTATGGCCTTGCATACAAGGCATCTTCATAGTATGGTATAAAATCAGCGTGTGCATGAGGTGGCATTTTCAAAACAATTGCTGACATTTGATTGGTGGATGGGAAGATGTATAATGCTTCGTATTCCTAACACTTTGTGTTGTTCCTAATACCAGGTACCTTGACGCCACCTTATTCGATAATTTGGTAAATATCACGCATATTCCAAAACTACTTTACATTTAATATAGCTCAAAAGTGGCCAAACACATACCTTGAACAATTAGAGTAACAAGATTCCAATCCGAACCATACTGATTAACAGCGGAGCAATTATAAGCACCAGCATCGCTCATTCGAACATGACTTAGTATGAGCTTGCCTTCGCTGTAATACGGCACGCTTCTGCGGCGACGCTTGATGATACGCGTGCTCTTAAAATACCATGAAATCTTTGGTTTTGGGTGACCAACTGCGACGCAAGGCAAGCCAACGTTTGCGTTCACGGCGATTTTGACAATCTGCGTTAATGTCAGGATTCGAGCAGGAACTAAAACAGAAATGGCTGACATGAGTTGACAGTGTCACATTGTTGTATTGCTTATAATCTGTCCTGTTGAATTGGATTGTATTGTATTGTATTGTATTGTATTGTATTGTATTGTATTGTATTGTATTGTATTGTATTGTATTGTATTGTATTGTATTGTATTGTATTGTATTGTATTGTATTGTATTGTATTGTATTGTATTGTATTGTATTGTATTGTATTGTATTGTATTGTATTGTATTGTATTGTATTGTATTGTATTGTATTGTATTGTATTGTATTGTATTGTATTGTGTTGTTTTTTGTTGTGTTGTGTTGTGTTGTGTTGTATTGTATTGTGTTGCATTGTATAGCATTGCATTGCATGGTATTGTATTGCATTGTATTGCAAGTTATTAAACTTTGCACAGGTCTTAACTAGCATTTAACTTACGTAACTTTCTTATAAACATTAACAACCAACGCTACAAACATGAGCCCTCACACGGATGTTTTTTTAACTCACTTTTCGTCATTGTTCTTGCTCGAACCAGTCCAGTGCGAATTCCTTTACCAATTTTCGTTTGAGCAATCATCCAAATCTCATACTCTTTCCCGACTTCTAAGCCACGTAAAATATGTGATGAAGCATTGCTACTCAAACGGAATTCATGCTGAGATGTGGATAAATCCATCGACTTTCGGTAATGCAAAACATATCCAGTTATAATCCCATTTGGTTCTGATGGCCTCTTCCACGTGACTAAAATCTGATGAGGCGACGCTGCGGCGGCACGGAGCTGCTCTGGAGGACCAGGAACTGTGAATTGAATTAAATAGTTGCATAATTAATAAATTATTCGAATTTAACAAAACTGGAAAGCTGTTTCTAATTAACTCCACATTATTATTGAGTGGAAACTACTTTACCTATGTTTGCTATTGTTACAATTCATCTCACGCTTTTGTATTTATGAAATACATAGGCGCCGATTACGTAGGGGCTTGGGGCTCGAGCCACCCCTGGAAAATGCTACGGGGGGGCTGAGCCCCCTCTGAGAAATGTTCAAAAATTTGCTCTTTATCGCTTTTTAGCTTAATTTCCCGAATAGGCATAGTATCCTCATCTATTTTTAATGAATAGGATACAATTCATCGTTAATCAAAGAACCAAACTGCGCCTTTATAGATGATAATTTAGAGAAATTGGTATGTAATTGTTTTTCATTTCTAGTTTCAGCCCCCCTGCTAAAATCAAAAGTCGGCGCCTATGATGAAATATATCAATTTGATTGTAAAGGATTTCTATAACATCGTCATTCTGATAATTTAGGACCATGTTTGCATGTTTTTCAAGAAAAGACAAATTTTATGTAGATAATTTAAATGATACAAAAATACAAAAGTACCCCTATCAAAATTGTAATAAAGCTAACATGCTAGCGGCCTATTGTAAATATATTGTTAAAAACACTAAATTATAATAGTACCTACCATCTTCAAGAGTCCTTGAAATTATGTTATCACTCAGGGTTCCATCACCTCCGCCAGTAAACGCCAAAACAGATATGCTGTATTCGGTGTATCGTTTTAAATTTGTGAGCTCAGCATAATGGACATTTTTTACGATTTTCTCTTTCGTTTTTCTTACGAATTTCTCTGCATATCTCACTTTGTAGCCTTTGATTAGGCCATGTCGATGATTGTATGGAGGCAATGTCCAGGAAACTCGAATGATTTGGGAACTCATTGGAACTGCTTTGATGTCTAATGGGGCAGCTGTTGGGGCTAAAAAAAATGAGGAGAGGTAATTAAGTGGCTACTGTACTTGTATATTTTCAACACAGCAGTTTGAAAAGCTCATTAGATTAAACTACTAGCTACGAGCTATTTTAGCCACTTTATTTATTTATTCATTTATTTATTTATTTATTTATTTATTTATTCATTTATTTATTCATTTATTTATTTATTTATTCATTTATCTATTTATTTATTTATTTATTTATTTATTTATTCATTTATCTATTTATTTATTTATTTGTTTAATATTAACTTTACAACATTTTGCAACTCTCTGCAACATTTTTTAACAATCCCTGCAACTGTTTTAAAACAAGACGTAAGGGACGTAGCTTCAAGGTATCATGGATTAATTCCTGAGCTTGCAACGTGTTAGCCTTTACAAAGTTTAGTCGTAAGAAGGTTTAGTAATATGATGATAATGAGGCTTCGTAACTCAAAGATTGACCTGCTACTATCTCGAATCAAAACATCCTGCCGACAAAAATCCTTCGCTATTGTGGTGCAAAAGTTTGGAAGGAACTGGACTTAAAAACAAAATTGGCACCCTCCATCCATTGCTTTAAATCGAGACTTACAAGGGTGTCTAACATAGACAAATCCGTCCTTCTTTCCGTTTCCATGTCTATATTTTCATTCTATATTTATTTTTATAATTTTAGCTTGTATTATATTGTAATTTCAGCTTGTGTTATATTGTATTAGGTAATTCTTATCCTACAGGGCCAATTGTAAAACAGGCATCTAAACTGAATTTTCACCCTGTATAAATAAGTTTAAAATGGAAGATTTAAAGTAAGTTTAAAATGAAAACACAAGCAAAGTATCACCTCCTTGAAGAGTGCGCTTTTTAATAGCAGCTGACCAGGGCCCAGTTCCTGCTTTTGTAAATGCACTGACTTTAATTTCGTATGGTGTATATGGATCCAAGTTTTCCAAGAACACTTCAAAACTGAGTGGGCCTAGGATTTTTTTCGTCTGGTCTGGATTTTTGGAGTAACTTTCCTTGTAATTCACATAGTAACCAACAATTAGGCCATTCCGTTTACTGCTGCTAGGTGCCTAAGAAGTAAAAAGAATTGTGAATTTTAGCATTTTGTATATACAACTAATAGACGAAAAACACAGGATATAATCCAAATTTTATTACTGATGAGGTGGAGACAAAAAACATAATGTTGTCGAGTTGCCTCCACAGCCAACATTTTAAACACAGAATTTAAGCAATGAAAGGCGTAAAGAAAGATGTATTTAACGAATATATATATATATTATTTTAACTTGGCAAAACTAAATAGAAAGTAGACTATGCAGAAAATAAAAAGTCGCAATGAAACGAATTTTCAGTTTTAATTATCAAAGTTCGTTATGTTCAATTGCGTCTACATTGTGTTTAGCAAAGTGGCGTAACGCACGGTGTGCACCTTTAAGCGCAAAACTAAGGGTCCCCACAAAATTAGGTTCCTAGGGGGCCCCCAAGAAATTTTGTGGAATTTTTTTTGGATACAAGCGTTTCTTAATAATTCTTGATTTGCAAAAGAAAAGGGGCCCCAAACCCCTACTTTGACTAAGGGCCCCACACTGCTCCGTTACGCCACTGGTTTAGCATGTAATATTTGAAATGTTTTTTGAGCAGAAATATAGAAGAGGAATTTTTAATTGTATTAGTGATTTCTTTCCATTATTTTCATTTGCAATGCCTCAAAGCTATATTATAATCAAGGCAAGGGACTTGTTCTTACCCTCAATTCAGAATACACATATAAACAGAAAAGGCTTGTTCTTACCCTCCATTCAACTTTCAGCTTATCTTTAGCGATTGCTATTCCCGTTAAATTTGATGGCGGTGCCGAAGGAGCTGTGGAACAAAAGAACACACTTGTTACTAATGTTAGATGATAATGTAGGCTAGCCTAGATAGGGAGCTTAATAATGTTAAAATTAATGCTATCTAGTCTTCTATTCTCGATGAGCTAAATTTAGACTGGGACCCAGACAGCGGAGCTTAGTTATACCAGAAAGAATGCTAACTGGTCCTAGTTCTGATGAGCTTACTTTCGAATGGGACATAAAAAGCGGAGCTTAATTATACCAGAAAAAAATGCTATCTGGTCTTGATCCTGATGAGCTTAATTTAGGCTGAGATGAATAGTGTTATACTAGCAGAAAGAATGCTAACTGGTCCTAGTTCTGATGAGCTTAAAAAGCGGAGTTTTATAATAGCAGAAGGAATGCTATGTGGTATTAGTTTTGATGAGCTTAATTCAGCCTGGGACTGAAACTGTGGAGTTAGTAACTGCAGAAAGAATGTTAACTAGACTTGCCTCTAATGGGCTTAATTTAGCCTAAGGACTAAGCAAAGGAGCGTGATGATCTTAAAGAGAATGCTATCTGGTCATAACTGAATGTGTAAATATTTTACATAATAATCATCATACCTTCTTCATCAGTTCTAAAGATATTGTTCTCACTTGGCTCACTTTCACCAATTTGATTCGAAGCAATAATGCGGACATTATAATAAACGCCAGGCGATAAATTTCTGATTATTGTTTTTGTTGTGTTTCCAAGAACATGTCTCGTGACCTTCTTTGCCCATAACTGGGAATGTCTTTTATATTCGATTGTATAACTCTTGATGGGGGAATGGCCATTGAAAGTGGGTTTCCAGGTGACTTCGATCCAACGTGATGTCTTTATACCAGATGTAGGTTGATGGGGAGGATCTGGTTTTTCTATGAAAATAAAAATCAGTTGGAAACTCAGGAAATCACAGCCTGTTCGAAAATTGGAGAAATAGGACGACGAAGAATAATATCGTTTTGACAAGTTCATGTTGATGTAAAATGTTATTTGTTGCTAGAAATAAAACATTAATCGACGTTAACTTATAGACTGAATCTTATAGGCCAGTTGGAACATTTCGACCCTTGCTTAAGTCATAATCAGCCATTATGGGATTTATAAAACCATAGTCTATTGAGATTTTAAGAATGATAGATTAGATTTCCCGTTATAACCCCAATTCCAAACATTCTTTTATTCCCCTGGTACTTCTCTAACTTGTTACTTGTTATCTAGCCTCCTTATTTATTAACTCTTCCTTGTAAGGAAATATTTGTAATGGTCAATTGCCCCTTATGTGCGGTGGCTAAGGTTTAGGATTAGCGATCTAAACGTTGCTTGTTAAAGTTCCCACTCTTATCATTAAAGAGGATATCCTTACCCTTACCATTATCCTAACCCGTACCCTTACCCTTCCCCTTACCCTTCCCCTTCCCCTTCCCCTTTCCCCTTACCCTTACCCTTACCCTTACCCTTACTCTTACCCTTACCCTTACCCTTACCCTTACCTTTAACACGAAATTGTGCCTTTCTCTGTCCAAAGGCATAAATGGGTATCTGCTCTGTGGTTATAAGCGCCGTTTGTGGCTGCACCCTGCTGTATGAAATTACGCATAGCTTTGGGGGGAAAGTGCAAAGTCAGTAGAGTAGCCTCTGGAACTCGGGGACTAAGAGAAAAGGTAAATAGAGGCAATCTCTTACCGAGAACAACAACATGGAAAGTTTCAGCATCAGCACCAAAGGAATTAATCACTTGGCAAATATAAGTGCCATTGTCACTTCTTGCTAGATTTCGAATCTTTAACGTTGAGTTGAAATGTTCTTGATTTCCAATCTTTTCGACTGTGTTTGTCTCTTGGTATTTTGAAGAGGCTGTCACACGTATGGAGGATTTGTACCAGTTCAAATGGACCGTTGGTGTCCCTGATGCTTTGCAGTTGACATTCGCCGATGCACCTTTTCGCTGCTTCACAATGTGGTTGCGTGCCTTTTTTACTTTTGCTGGCACTGTGGAAAGATTATGGAAATGAATACAAGCGAGCAAGTGAAGGCTTTAGAGGTGAAGGAATCACGGTACTCGTTTGCAAAGAAACACGATTCAGGGAAGCAGGGCAGTAAAGGTGTAAAATGGAAGCAAGGAGACAAGCAAGCAATTAAGTGGGACTTATAAACAAATAAACAAGCAAACAAAGAAGCGAGCAAACAAAGAAGCAAACAAACAAGCAAGCAAGCAAACAAACAAACAAGCATCCAAGGAAACAAACAAACAAACAAGCATACAAGCAAGCAAGCAAGCAAACAAACAAACAAGCAAACAAACAAGCAAGGAATCAAGCAAGCAACAAACAAGCAAGCATCCAAGGAAACAAACAAACAAACAAGCATACAAGCAAAAAACAAACAAGCAACAAACAAGCAAGCAAACAAACAAGCAAGCAAACAAACAAGCAAACAAGCAAGCAATTGAGTGAAACAAAAACAAGCCATGAAACAAGTAAACAATCAAGCTGCTAACAAAACAGGAAGTCAGAGAAAAGCAAGCAAACAAACAAGCAAGCAAACAAACAAACAAGCATACAAGCAAACAAGCAAACAAACAAACAAGCAAACAAGCAAGCAATTGAGTGAAACAAAAACAAGCCATGAAACAAGTAAACAATCAAGCTGCTAACAAAACAGGAAGTCAGAGAAAAGCAAGCAAACAAACAAGCAAACAGGCAAGAAAGAGAGCAAGCAACGAAACAGATGATATCCAACAAAGAAAATTACCTTTTATATCAACTGTGATGGTTTTTTCTGCGTTTTTACCAATTCCATTTTCTGCACTGCACGTGTATTTCCCGTTGTCTTTGGCAGAGGTGGACGAAATAAACAATGAACCATTTGCATATTGTGCCACTCTGTCCGTCAAATGCACCAGTTCTCGTTTGTCACTGAATTCAGGCATTTTATACCAGACAATCTGTGGGGCAGGGAAGCCTCTTGCATGGCATTTCAAATGCAGTGTTGTTGGTTTCATTTCTGATGTGTCTGTTGGAGCATCCGTCAAACTAGGGGATTCTATAAATATAAAAAATGATAATCATTTAAAAATAACGTTATTGAAGTTCTCAAATTTCGATTGAATAAAGTAAAGTTTTGGCTGAAAGTTTTTACAGTTTGTGATGTCGAAATGTTTATAAAATAATGGCAAAATATTGAGATCGTTCGAAATTTGCCAATGATTCTGTCATTCAATTTACCTTATGGTAAGCTATAGAGAATTTATACTTCAAGTTTTTCAATAGGTCACACCTTAAATGTTCCAGTATTGCAGAAGTTTTACAAGATCATCGTTGATTGGTCGATTCATATTTTGAGGGAATGCAAGCATACTTTTGGTCAGTAGGGCTTGGATTGGTATTCCCCCTATTGTCTAAAAGACAAAGACCACTTATCTAGCGCAATTCTGGCGTATATTTGGTTTTAAACAAAATATTTTCTATTGTTATGCATATCAGATAATTCGAATTCAGCCAATCAAAATAGACCCTGTAAAACTTCTGCAAGACCCAAATGTTCAAATAAGAGAACCTTTGTTTGACGCTTCTATTTCGCTCGAATAGTATATGATGATGTTGACAATATTCAAAAACAATGCATACCGTGAACAACAAGTTCCTCTGAATACGAGGCTGAACCAGCCGCGTTCTCAGCCTTGCACGTGTACCTTCCTCTGTGCTCAGCTTTCACTTCAGAGAAGAGCAAGTGGCTGAGAAAAGCATTGTTGTCAATGGACACCCCATTTTTATCATTGATGATTTTCCCATTCCAATACCATGTTATTCGGATCGGCAAATCTCCCGTCGGAACTTGACAGGTCTTTGATGTCCGGTGTCCGGCTTCAATCGGCGTCCATTCAAACGGAGCAATGGTTGGAGGAACTGGATGAAAACAGCGAAAATGTTTCGTCATAAACATTCATTCATCTATATATATATATTAAATTATCTATCTATTCATTAATTTATTCATCTATCTATTATTTGATTGATTGACTGGTTGATTTACTAATCTATTCATTGATTCATTTATTTCTTATTTATTGACTTATTTGTCTATTTATTTATCTATTCATTCATTCATTTATTAACAATTCACAAAAAAACTGTCGAAATAAAGTATAATTATGAGCAGAATGAACCAAACCTTGTACATGTAAGACTAGAGTCTTCGCATTCTCTCCGAGGCTATTTGATGCCTCGCAGCGGTAATCTCCTCTGTCCTTTAACTGTACCGAGTTTATTAGCAATGTTCCATTTTCAAAGATTCTATGCTGATCAGAAGAAGCAAGGTTTTGCCAGCTGTCTTTCGTCCATTTATGAGTAGCGTGAGGATATCCCTTTGCAATGCAATGCAAATAAACTGGCTGGTTAATCAAGGCCTTGATATTCTCAGGAAAGTTGATGATCATAGGAGACCCTTCGAAAAGTAATGCATGAATCAATAAAAAAATTGCATACATGAAACACTGTGTCAGGGGTGGCGCCAGAATTTTACCGACAGGGGGACTTTATAACAGAACAGAGGGTATCTTTCTAAGCAGAAGAACGCAATATTGTGTTTTAAAGTCTTCGACAGGCATTTTCTTTCCCCGATGGGAGGGCTAACCCTCCTCTGGTACCACCCCTGCATTGTATAGACAGTAACAAGTCTAAATTTGGGTATTGAAAAATATAGACAAGAAGATAATTGGAGAACAGTAGTTTGACTGTATAGAAGACTGATGAGTGGATAATGGAAAAGATAAATGTGGTAAATGAGAGGGTACTAACGACTGCAAATCGTAGAAAAATGACTTTTGTGGGACACGTAGCAAGGGAAAGGACGTAAGCAGTGATTTATTACTAGGAATGGTGTATGGCACGAAAGGAAGGAGAGAACCGAAAGTAAGATGTTGCGACAACATCAAAGAGATTTTTGACCGAAATTTGGTTAAGTTGTACAGAATGGCGCAAAGTAGAAGGAAAAGTAGAGCCACGGCGGTTTATTTTGGGCCTCCAGTGATAATGATGATGATATACATAAGAGCTAGGATGATATTTATTCAGGGGGGCTACGGTTTTATGCTCCGGTAAACGGGGTTGTTGGGGTGGATGGCTGGATAGTGGGAAATTCTATTTCCAATCTTTGTAATGTAGCGTCATTTCATATTAGTAGTTCTGGATTAACTGTAATTTAAACACATTATTGATTACTTTTGCTATTGATAGTGAAACCAGATGGCCATGTGTCAATTTCTGCTTTGAGCAGCACAATGTATTCTATGTTTGGATAATAAAGTTGACGCTTTAAAGAAACCATCCACCGCTCCACATAGGGTCACTTGCAGCACTCTAAGGCAAGGCGGCAACTGCGTAAAACAATGGGCAAAACAGAAGAAAAGTAATAGTATTCATCCTATTAGTATTCTACGGCTTTGGGAAATTCGCCCTTTTGTCACTCTATTGTAGGCACCTCTGTCATATTTCTTAGACATACCTCTTACAGCAATATCAGATGATGTCACAGCAATGCCAGCCTTGTTATCAGCCTTGCATGCATAAATTGCACTATCACTCATTCTTAGCCCTTGAATTGTCAACAAGCTCTGCACACCACCTGATGATGTAATCTTCGTTGCAATAGTATAACGGGATTCTTTCCCAGTAACTTCCTTTCCATCTGCCCACCATGTCAATGAAGGAGATGGCTGCCCAGCTGCGAGGCATCTCAAACTGACAGATTGGTCTTGCTCCAGGATTTGTTTGTCTGGAAGTCCCACTGTTATTCTCGGCTTTATAGCTGTCATAGAATTGAGTTGAATTGATTGAGTTAAATGGAATTGAGTTGAATTGAAATAAGTTGAATTGAAATAAGTTGAATTGAAGTGAATTGAAACTGAAAAGTACTCTTTAGTTCGACACTCGGCAGTGTATGAAAATTCAAGATAATGAATGAAAGTTAGCACAGTGAAATTACCAGTAATATGGAGTGTTCGGAAACCACGTGAGATGAAATAGCGTGCGTGATTGGTTATTTGTTGTGGAAAATCAGCGCCAATTTTCCCCACTTCTGATTGAAGAATACAAGCAGAGAATAAATTACTTTTAGTCTTGTAAATTTTGTTTTTCTACCAGCCATGCAGTGACCTAAATCCCGCGCTGTAACGAAGGACTTATTTACATAAGGAGTAATGGTCCGGTTAGGTGGGCTGGCTCACTTTGGTGAGATAGTTCTCAGGCTGTGTTTACATTGGAAAACATCGCCCGCCTCTTCTTGCACCTGTGCAGTAGGGGCGATTTTGGTCCGCCCAGCCGAGCAAGGGCGCTAAATTGCGTTTACATGAGAAAATTTCATCTCACCCGAGGCGGTTCTCACCTTGCGAAGCACGAATTTCAACTTGCTGAGCTGGCCCACTTCTCAAATAAACACATTTAGATTCGACGAAAGAATCAATTGTGATGTCATATCTCACGAAAGGTGAGCCAGCCCGCCATACTAGACCATCCCACCTTATGCAAACAGGTCTTGGGTAACAAAACTAGGCATTCATTACCTCCAATGACAAGACGAGCTCCAGTGACTTTTTCTTCAATTGAGTTCTTGGCAATGCATTGGTAAATACCCTCATCTTGATGCGACACCATGTAAATCAGCAAATCGCTTGAGAGAATGTTATTTGCCAATAGCGCTCGGTCCACAACGACGCGGTTGCTTTTTACCAAAGCCGTTCCGTCTTTTAGCCATGTAATCGTTGGGGTTGGTACGCCAGTAACCTTGCAAGTGAAGCGAACTGATTTGCCAAGAGGTATAAATTGGTCTTGCAAGCTTTGGATGAAGTTGATTGAATCTGAAAGCAAGGAAAAGAAATTTATATATATCTATAAATTATTAAAATAAAAAACATTTATGTTTTGCTTTTATTTCATTAGTAACGCGGACCCGCCACACGAGATAATAAAGATGGTAAAAAGCCTTAACAAAATCAATCATCCACAGTTCTAGGTCCAAGATTCCGGATTTTCGATGGGAAAAGTGTCGCAAAGGATCACGGGAAGATAACTTCATGCATCACTGCGAAGGAGCACATGCCTTTCGGCCAAGCTTCAGTCGAAGCGATGGAGAAACTGGCCTAACAAGTTGGCAGAAATTTTGTGAAAAAAATGCTCGTATACTCGCGCTAGAATGCGTGGCTTACTTTTTAGCATTCGTTTCATCAGCTGGATTCGAACCAGAGTCTCTCGCATTCCGGGCAAGCGTCTTAGACCATTAGACAACAGCTTACATACATATATACAAAATACATTCATCATGTTTATATTACAAACCTATTACGCTTAGGCCCATAGTTGCAGATGCTGTTTCGTTTGTTGTCATTGCTGTGCACTTGTACTCTCCTTTGTCATTTTGTCCTAAGTTTTTTAGCATCAAAACGCCATCGAAGATTTTCACTATCTTTGAGGATTGACGAAGGCGTGCTCCGTCTTTGAACCACGAATAACGAACATCAGATGGTGCTGCATTAGCAATACATGGAAGTATCACATTTGTTTTGGTTTTGGAAACTTGTTTGACGGGGGACAATGACAGGCTAAGCTTGGATGATGGAGTATCTGAAAAATAAAACATTGCTTGAAAATTTAGACCTTTGTTATGCAAACTCATTCAAATCCAAGAATCATTTCCAGGTGTATTTGTGTGAAGATAAACTCAAATGAAATAGAATTGATTCAACAAAAGAAGAAAAATCAGAGAAAATGACATGAATTGAAACAAAATTAGATGAATTGAAAATAGGAAGATACAAGATAAATTAAGTGACATGAATTGAAATGAAATGAAATAAAATGAAATGAAAGGAAATAAAGTGTAACTAAAAGATGATATGGAGTAAAAAAATGCGAAATAAAATGAAATGAAATAAAATAAAATATAATGGAGTGAAATTAAGTGAAGTAAAGGAAATGAAATGCAATGAAAAAAATGGTAAATAACCCCTTTCCCAGCCTCTCTACCCCCTTCCCAGCCTCTCTACCCCTTTCCCAGCTTCTGAATTAGTAAATAAACTTACTATCAACGAAAAGGTATGCTTCCGAACTTGTAAGTGTGACGTCATTTAGAGAATCTTTGACCTTGCAACTGACTTTTAGAAAATCATCCTCCTTCGTAACATTCCGTATCACCAAGTGATGTAGGCCATGGAACACGTGTAGCCTCTCTTTGGTATCACCCAGTCTCACTTCCGTTTCTTTGCTTGATTTTGACCATTTCAAAGTCCACGAAACCATTGAAGTGTGACTAGTGACGTCCTTGTCTAATTTGCATTCAAAGACCGCTGAACCACCAGGAAATGATATTTGATGGAATACTTCAGGTGAATATAATCTATCGATAACTGGAAAAATAAAAATATGATGGAATGACAGTTGATTTGATGAATGATTAGCGCGAGCAGCTAGGGCGAAAATGCAGCACTTAAAACTTCCTCTTCAAACAAATCCAAGAGATGAATGTTAGAAAAGTGATTGGGAGGGGGGACGGGGTGGTTTCAAATTGGCGAAAATATTTATAGCCCCCAAAGGAGAAAAAACTTCCTAAGCCTAGGAAACGGCCATTAGAAAAAGGCATGGGGATCTTGGAGTGGCATAAATATTTTCAGCTTCAAAAAGACTTTTTTATCCTGGGAAAGTGGGAATAATTTTGTCTAGGATTCCTTCTCAGCATATTGATTAAATGAAAAATTTCTGAAAGTTAAGACAGTGAAGGCATAATTCACCATGCTGAAAGCACGAAAGATCTTTCACCCATCTTTGATTCGAATGGAGAAGCTACAATAATTCTTTTCAAAGGAGCAGGAAACAAGTGAGACATTACCCTCTCATCACTGAGAAAAAAAGGGCTTCAGATCCTAAATATTTTAATTTTGTGTTAATTTTAGACTTCAAATATATTTATATAATTAAATATGAGAATTAGTATATGAATTCTCATATATGTTCGTCTTTCCTAAATCCGGTAGGCAGTCTGTTATTTTGTTCTCTACTTAATTTGTTACAGTCATCCTAAGGCCGTTTATAAAGATATATAAATATGATAAATTTTTGTAAAATCAATTTTTTCATACCTGCATAAACTTTGATCGTTTCACTGCGCAGCTTCCCGAGTGAGCTTTGAGCAACGCATCTGTATTCTGTTCGATGAACATCAGTCCGTAAATTTTTAGCTTCGAATGAAGGAAACTCAAGACTTCCATCGTAATTCACTTGCCTGACATTTGTTATATTGCCTACAGCTTTTCCATCACTTGTCTCCCATGAAATGGATGGCCGTGGTACCCCTCTAGCCTTGCATTCGATCTTCGCTTTCCTGGTATTCAAGAACGTTGTATCACTGGGCTTCTCCGTAAAATGTAAGGATTGCACGTCTGCAAAATGGAGCGAAGTTTTTGATATTGTACAATTTTTCAATGCAACTATGTCAAAATATTCTAAAATACACAAACTGAATAAAAGCCTAAAAGAAATTTCCATCCTCGGAGATCCTTTCTGCGTTTGAACTAATGTGTTTCCTTCATATTTTTGTTTCCCCGTGGTAAAATTTCGCTTCCCTGCCTCAAATATTTGATATGCCTGAACTCAATTTTCATCTTAATTTCCGCCAATTCAGAGCCTTTATCAATTTTGGCAAATAAAAAGCGAAACCTAAAAAAAACATTAAACCATCGTGGGTTTCAAACAACCAATAAATTCGAAAATGAAAGCAACTTTTTTTAACAAAAAAACATATAAGCAAGGCTTTGATTTCGAAATATTAAGCACCTTGAGGGCACCTTTTGAGGCGCTTTTAGCAACTATAAAAAACCCTTTCTAAGCAACAGCTTTAAGTAATCTTAATAAATTAAAATAAGCGAATTTAAGCAAGCAAATTTAAGCAAATTAAGTATACAAGAGTGAGCAACTTTAAGTATGCACGAGCTTAAGCTATTAAGCAAATGTATTGTTTATAAATGAGGTACTAGGAACCATGTAAAATTTATGAATCTTAGAACCTTTAAGAAAACTTTAGAAATCATTAGCCACTAACTTTCAATTTTAACTAACTTAAGTTTTAATTTTAACAGAGTAAATTGTAAAACAGTATAAAACGGATGCTTTACCCTGTATAAATATTATAAAATTCGCATCATTAACTGCCTAATGACTCGGATCAAATATATGACAAATATAATAATATGTGATTTAAATGTACTCTAAGGAAATGAAATTAAATATCTTGAAATATCAAAGCTCAAATTATTCCCAAGCAGTTCGTTAATTTTAGTAATTCTGAGCACTTCAATGGTTTTTATAATCTTTTGTTAAGAAAAATGTTCTACGCGCAAAATCCTTTTGTTTCCGGCAAAAAATCCATCAAAATCCTCAAAAATCCATTTGCTCTGAAAAAAACTCGTACCCTTTTTTAAGAAGTGAAATGCCACTCGGTTGTGCCCACCTAAGCTATTTCATAGTCTAAAATGCAGCGGACCTGCCGTCAATGATTTCACATGCCTTTTTGGTAAATCTATGAGCAGTTTTTTCTTGTCATAGAATTGGGCCTAATCGAAGTCTGATCCTTTTAATCACAAACTTTCATATGAAAAGAGCGTAATAGACGGCCAGGCGGAGATCCCTGTTGTGCAAAAGAAAGACGGGTGGAGTTTCATGGTTAAATGATAAAAAACATGCAAATCCATTTAGCAGCATATGGTGGGATCGTTGATGTTAGCAGACGTCAACTTGTATGACCAGCTTGCGTGGACTTTTAATGCCAAGCCCGAGCTAATCTTTGATCACGGCGCTTGTTTTGATTATCTTTAACGATCCAGCTGCAAAGAATGTCGTTTAATTATGAGTAGGATTATTTCATTGAGATCATCTCCTCAAAGATATCTCGGCAAGGGATTTGCGCGATAAATTCTACTGATCTACAGTTCATAAACAAACACAGGCAACGCACGTACACGAAGGCGCCATTTTGATTTAATCTCGTTTCAGTTAGTAAACTCAATTAAACGCATCAGAAATGTAAACAAAGATTTGTGTTGTCTGATTTTGATAAAGTCTCTACATACGATGATGCTTTCACGCAGAGGGCCTGGCCACAAAGTCAGGCCTTTGGTTTGATATTGTTGCCTGGAAATAATTCAAAATCATTTGCTCCGAACATATCTTAAACAAAGTTTATAATAATTGAAAAACACGATCATCAAAGGTTCCTGAATATTACTTTAATTTTCTTTAAGTATGAAATGATAAAAACTATTAAATTTTTTCTTATAAGGCCTCTGACTGAATTCTTTTACAAAATGCACAAAGTAAAATGTTTTGAAAATCGAAAGGAAGAAATACGAAATGAGTAATAAGAAAAGAAGATTAGGAAATGAAAAATAAGATATTAATAAATAGGGAATAAAATATTGATGAATAAGAATAGAAAAATCAGAAATAAAAATACGAAATAAGAAATAAGATATTAAGAAATAAGAAATAAGATATTTAAAAATAAGATATGTGTAATTAAAAAGAAAAACTTAGAGTTTAGAGCTGCAAGTTTAAAAATGGTGCATTTTGAATGCCTGGTATCCTTATATTGAAAGTAGAAAGAACTTTGTTATGACCTGGAGAAAAGTGAAGCCAATAACCACAAAAGATCGTTAAAATTAAGTATCTCTAAGGCAATGAATTTGAAATAAGCTTTCGCTGCCAATGAGAAAATAAAATTAACCTAATAAATCAAATAAGTTCCATTAGATGGGATTAATATGCCTGCTAGGAGCGGTTAAATTGTACTAAATCATACTCTTTTTATCAACCCAATCCAATTATCGCAAATATAGATTGATAGACTAGTTCTCTAGGTTATATCAGTTGAATGTTTAATTGCCTGCTAGCTTAGGTTCTTGTTTGTTTGCTTGTTTGCTTGTTTTCTTGCTTACTTTATTGTCTACATTGTGTCTCCTTGCTTGCTTAATTTCTTATTGTCTTCCTTGTTTGCTTGTGTGCTTTGTTGATCGCTCGCTTTTCAGCTTACTTGTTTGCCTGCTAACTTAGTTGTTTGCTTAATTTATTGTTGATAATTGTTACGGAGGTTCAAAGAGGTCTAAGTACTGAAATCCTACGATTGCTAAGAATTTTTGAGTTGGAGGCTCATTTTAAACGCCGAAAAGGTATTATTTCATTAGATGATAAAGTGCTTCCTAAGAACGTTATAACATAAAGTTGTGAAGACCTAGTGCAGGAAGAAGATATTCCAAACAGAAATTTTAATGTTACTATAATCTAATAACGGCCTAAGGCTGTGTAATAATTTATGTTGTATTGTAAATTATCAGCGCTTTGTTCCTATTTTGTTGCAAAAAGAAGATGAAGTAATTGTGCAGAATAGGCCTAAGATAAGATAGAAAATGATGAGTAATCCACGGAGCAATCAATCGCTTCATTGACGCAAAACTCATTTGACAATGAGTCTGACTGTAACTATTATGATATGTTTTGATTCACGGTGGGCCTAGACATAATTGTTGCTTCAAGATTTTTGAATAAAAGTTACTGGTACCAGTAAACGTTTTTATTGCGATTTCCGTATTCAAATTCACATCAACTGTTCATAATAACATTTTGTGTATGCATATGTTATAAGTTACATAGCGTCTATCAAAATAATTATAAATTAGACAGTGTAGAAAGTTTCCTTTTCCGAGTATCATTGAATTGACCAAACACTGGAGAATAAAAATCAAGATGGAAGCTCAAAACATGCAATTGCACCTCGAATCAAAATAAAAGTGACAATTTTCTGCTTAGGCAAATTGAATAATACGTAGCGAAATATTTTTCATTCTATTCCATACAAATTTGAAATTTCAACCAAACACTTTCTGATTCGAGTTTTTTAACAGGTTGGTTTATTTTCAAATTCATTTCGATTTTGAATAATATGTGGCCAATGAAAAATATGGATTGGTAATTTCACAGTACCAGTAAATGTGTTATTCTTAAAAGTCCTTTGATTCACCGACACGTAAACACGAATTCAGTGATCATAAACAAACTTTATGAAATTCCAGACAATTATAAAAAATATTTTCCCGTTGATTATAGCTACACACCACCGTAACGGAGGTATCCAGATATTTGGCCTTACGAATCTAAACTTTTCGCAAATTTCTGTGCTGGGATTTAAATGTCTCCAGACAATGTTTGTATTTCTTATTAAAATATCGAGACTTACAATGTAAATATATCGTAATTATATTTCTACCATTTTATGCACAACTCTTTATCATAATTAACAAATTCTGGAAAGAAATGATGATCAATCTATGTCCATAAACAATTTGAATCTAGATTCTTTCACTTAAAAAATGCCATGGAAAAAATACTTATTATCTGTTGACTTTTCCTCCTATCAAAAAAATGTTTGTAAACAAAGAATTTTTTTGTTTCTCAAAAAGTTACACATCCCCCATAAAAAGAAAATTAAAAAAAAATTTCATTCAGCGATTTCTTTTATTTCCTCAAATTCTATTATTTGGGACGTTTATTTATAGCCGAAAAGGATAAATGCATATTGCAATGTATGAGTTTGCAGTGTCTGAAATGACAAAACGAAGTTTTCTTATCGATGATTTAATCTGATTGTAAAATGGAATTCTCAAGAGATATGTGTATATCATGGAATATTCTTTCACAATATTTCGAAGAACTAATTATGCTCACAGGGGAATTAACGGGATTTCTTTATCAATCAAGGCCAAGGATCACAATAGAAAATGAATTCATTCAACCGAGGAAGATTGCATCTTCAGTAAATTTAGTAATACCACAGTGTAATTGTAGGCCAAGCCGGGGGCTGTGTAGTTGGAATACTGATTTCCAAAACGAAGAAATTCTCAAGAAGCGAAATCTTCAAAATAATTGTCGAAAAGGCAATAAACTATCAACACATTTTGTACAACTTGCGACAAAACTTAACTGTTTTAACCCACCATAATTTCATTACCAAAACGTTTCCGAAATTCTATGATTTGATGACCAAATGTTTCAAATGACTTCCATAACTTCATTACTCAATCTTTTTACGGCACAAATGATTCCAGAACTCAAATTTTTGTTGGAAACCTAAAATTTCAGAATTCATACTCTCTTTATAGTCTCGTGATACCAGTACTAAAACTATCTAGGATTATAGATATAAATTGAATGCTTAAAGTTCTTTAGATTCTAATTTACCACTTTCATGAACAACGGAAGAAAACGTGTTTTAACGTCGAACTAAGCTGTAGAAAAGTTTAGACAATTCTAGGAAAAATTGATTTGTGTGGAGTTTGTTTTATCAGCACGTTAATGTTTCCACTAAAAGCAACTTGAATTCTTTCGAGAAAACTTTCAAAAAAATTCGAACTAGTCGAATTCGAATAACCAGGGTTCAAATAGCAAGCATTCGAATTACAGGAGTTCCAAATTGAAGAATTCGAATTACAGGAGTTTGAAATAGACAGAATTGATTGTACTAGTTAAAAAAAGTTAGTTTTCAACCGGGTTTTTCATCGTTGTTACCACACCAATTTCTCTACTCCGAAAACAATCCGGAAGGCACCAGTTCTAGCTTAATTCGTATTTCTTATAATCTTCTACAGACAACCCATGCCTTGATAAAGAACTTAACATAACTTATGAAAGATCCCCCTGCGGGATGCTTGGTGTATACTGCTATTGTACAAGGCGCATCTAGAAAGGGAATAAGTTAACGAAATCATGATGGAATCGTGTTGATTATTCGAATATTTAATCTTTTTGAGCACATTATCCTTGATAGGAGAGAATTTGCGGACGACCAAATTTCCATAAAATAGATTTATTCTAACATATATGAGAGGAATTTCAAACAACTGTCATAGATAAGGCAGGAAAATTTATAACGTGCAGGAAATCTAAACAGCTGTCGGCGAAAATTGACAAACAGTGTGGCAGACAATATGATCCAACATGGCGGCTGGAAGGCCTAAATGAATCTTTTGCCCAACATGAAAACAATTAATATTTAAAAACGGATCTGCCTACGCAATGAAGAATCTGCAATGGCGTTGTGTTATGATGAAGGTTTATTGTCAAAACATAACTTTGGCATATGCCTTTGTCGATTTTAACAATTATTTCAAATTTTATTAACTACAATCTCAAACATATTTTTGGCCGTCTAGAACGTCAATTTATCTGCCGTTTCTTGACTCTAAATTGTTTAGATAAATAGTATTGTTTGTTTTGCCTTTAATATAGTTGTTAGATATTTGTGAATAATATGAATTTAAGTACTCGACCAGGAAAAAAGCAAGGCATAGATGCAAAGGATATTGATGCATTCTCTTCATAACGCTTTTACTATTAACGTAATGTCATGGTAAAACACAATGCTGTGACATAACTGCAATGCCATGGCGTAAACAGCATACATTGGATTGAATGTACATAGGTTATGCATAAACGCAAGGTAATGGGATAGCCGCAAGACCATGGCACAATAACTATGCTATGACATAACCACAAGGGCATTGCGCAAACAGCATACGTGAAAAGAATGAAGGTTATGCATAGATAGCTGCAAGATAATGGAATTGCCGCAAGGTAATGGAATAGACGCAAGATTATGACATAAGCGCAAGCCCATGGCATAGATGGAGAGTCCTGTCAGCAATGCAAGACCGTGATATAAACAAAAGACAGCGCCGCATACGCAAAGTAAGTGTAGCAAGCAACACTATGATCTACATGAAAGTAAGACGATGACATAACCGCAAGGCTATGGCATAAAGCAATGACATAAGCGCTGGGCCATAACATAGACGAAAAATCGTGACAGTAACGCAAGAACATAGGATAAAAACAGGACAGCACCAAATTCGCAAGGTCATTGCATTAAGCAATAATATGATACTTATAACCTAAGATGGTGATAGGCTGCAAGTCATTGCGTAAGCGCAAGAAATTAACGCAAGGTGATTTGAGTAACGCAAGGCTATGGTAAACCCCTGGTTACAAAACAAGCGATAGATGGTTGACAAAAACAAGCGTTTTAACCTCACGCAAAGACTCTGTCAAAGGTGTTATTTGTTTTTATTTAAGAAAAAATCGACGATTAAAAGTCTTTTCAATAATAAGTTGCAAATCAACAGGTTATTGGCAATCGAATTTCTGATTGTGACTCGCCTGAGATGAAAGATTGATAGCTTTGATATGAAGGGTGACGATTCCAACATGGCGTCTATTGTTGGTGATAAGAAAGAAAGCATTTTGATATGCATTGTAGATTCATGAACTGGTCTCTGATTTGCATTTACGAATGTTTGTGACTGGTAGTTTGATGTGGCCAAAGTCACGCTTGTTCATGGTCATGACAAAATGAATCAACCATGAATGCTGTATTCAACATTGAAAGCATTTGAAGTCTTTAGCATTCAGCAAATGTTAAGATATTTAATTGATCTGACCCTATAATCACATTTTAAGAGTTCAAAGCAGGAACTTTTGTACATTTTTGGATAGTGATAGGCTTGGGTTTTCTGAATGTTATTTTATCCCAACAATTATTTTTCAAACACTACATACAATAATTTGTTTCGAAACCAACAAATAACAGCTTGGTATACGTTGACCTTTCCAAGTAGTTATACTGTTTAAAATTTTCCTGATTGTTGCTGCGAGCAAATTGGGTAAAATATGATTGGGTAAATTTATCATCATATCATAATAAAGGTTAATTGTGCAATTCATAGGCATGTTGAAAGTTGGCATTGATGAAAGTCTAGCCCTTTTCATCCACGGAGGGACCATTAGGTTCATTAACCTTCAGCGAAAATTGGTTATTTCTTAGAAGAAAGAGACTTATCCCTTCAATTTCTGGGTACATTTACTAAACATTCGTATAGATTATCAATCAAGCATTATCGATTCTTGTTCCCCTTGGCAATCTGAACAGATGCCTTTGATTTTACAGTACATCTACATAATAACCGGGGAGGGAAGAGCTCAGAGCAAAAACTGGCAGGATTCATAAGCGAATCTGAGTAAAAAATTTGCGGGATTCAGAACTGAGACTATGGAATTCCTTCGATTGATCAAGTACTATGGCTGTTGTGACTTCCTTGAAATAAGGTACCAGCTAAAATAGCATAGCTTGCCATAAAACCTAACGTAATACCAAAAATGCTCAATTTCCACTGAGTTGCTTGCCGTTATATTGATCTATGCTATAATGCACCACCAGTTATTCTATAGACATTCACACATGTCTCATACATTGCAAATAACGAAAGTTTTTCCAGTTGAGTCAGTCTTTTGTTTTTATGTGACGTCATTATATGAGTAATATGTTTCCCGGAACAATAATAATCGAATGAGTAATGGAAGAGGTTTTTTTTAACCAACAGGTGAATCAATAAAATCATTTAACGCGTCTGCAAGGACTGCAAAAGTCGATTGAACACCAATGAAAAGTCATGTTTTGCTGATTGCATTGTGTCTTCGCGTCTTATAATGCTGGGATGACCCCCCTTTCCCCAAATAAGCCAATATTGGCTAGGAAGAGTAAAACCTGAACAATTGTCTACTTTTTTTCGGTCAAAGGGTAGCCACGAGATGTGGTTTAAGCAACAATCTTTTGAGTGGAAGTGGGTCACAAGCTGCAGATTGATGACAAAAAATGTGGTTAGCGTTCTAAGACCTTTGGTAGGGATTATGCTAGTCGTCAAGGCAAAACTTTCAACACAAACCTATCATATTTTTGGAAACTATAAAATACAGCTTAGGAAAAGAACGAAAGGCCTTATTTACAACTTAGAGTAATGGACTTTATGAATTTTTTAACAACAGCCTTGCACTGTATACAAGTTAATTAAGTTTTCGTTTTCATTTAAGCGTAAGGTGGATGTAAAGACCAGGTGAAGAGCTAAAACGGGAAAATTCTTGCCTTGATTCCTTTAATCTAATTCGTATCATTTTTATCGTTATCATTCCTGTTATTTATCTTAAGCTACTTATAAATATTGTTGGTAATTTCCTCTTGTGCTGTAAACCCAAGGTAGCCAATTACAAAGTACCTCGTAATAGTGAGATTTGTGGCTGTATTTTAGTTGGAATTAAAAATTAAAAGTTACCACCTAATTTAAAAAATCGTTTATCAGTTTCAAAATTAGCAGTTTTTAGCGTCACTATGTAATTTGATTAATTTTCCATTATCATATGTGGTTGAATGCAAATTTATCAAAGCATGGTATAAACATTGAAAATTTGAAGACAGAACGCCCCTTTTCGATTTAGTTTGGGTCGTCTATTTGTACCAAGATTAAATCGAATTAAAGCGAACCGTGTTATTGTTGGTCCGAACCATTTGGATCTCGTGTGACCACATGGGTTGGCCGAAAGCGAAACAGATAGAAAAGGAGTTGAACTGTAAAGGATCATGAAGCTGCAATTCTACGCGCTGATTTTTGATGAATATGTAATATCACAGTCTAGATCTATTCCCGTGTGGACTCAAATTAACGTGGACCATTCCCGTGAGAATGAAAGCGAAATTTTCGATTGGATGGAAATAAGGACGGATCCAAACCGATCCAAGCTCGTGTGCACTTAGCCTTTAAAACTATCAACAGGTATCGTGTATGGGAACTAAACTGGAATGACATCTGGTTGACAACAAATTATAAAACACGAAATTTGCGTTGCTTTCTGCTGTTAGGTTAATCAAGTTAATATCGTTGTTCACAGGAGCCATGGCTAGTTTTAAGAAGATTGGGATTGTTTTGAAGACAGGTACCTCGTCAAATAATTCACACAAGGCAACAATGAAATGATAATTTTGAACAGGATAAAGACATTTTCACTCGTTTGTTAACTATTTCGATGAAATATTCATGAAAGTTTGGAGATCTGTGTCCAGATGTCAAATTTTTAATGTGTCGAAAGGTGGGAATGATAGAAATGCATCTTGGATACTATTTAATGAAAAGAGAGGGATGGAAATATTGAGAAGATCGGGAGTAATTTGACAATATTTAGAGGCTGAACTTAACATGACGTTAAAATGACGTTCTTTGCTTATTTGCTGCATGAATAAAGCAAGTTTTCCAACCAGCTATTCTTTTTTGGTGGATATCATGAAACTGCATCTTTTGATATAAAAAGTTGGGAAGTCCTAGATTGCTCTTGACCTTAATTTTTGTGCAGTTGATTGCTTACAGTGCCCATTTCATTTCATGTTCATTTATATACATAAAATTATTGTTAGTTTCATTGATATCATAAGTAACATCATCAATAGTATCTTAATTTTCATTAGCATTAGTATCATTAGTATCGTCATCATTTATATCAAAAGCATCATTATCATTAAATTGATGTTACTATCATTGAATTAGTATTATAGCATTATATTATTAGTCGAATTTTTAATAATTCTGAACAGAGCCTAGTCCGGCAAAAAAAGACCAGCTTGATCTGACCTTGGGGCAAGCCTGTGCATAAAGAGTTGAACAAGTAAATAGAACACCATCTTTAGAGCAATTTTATTCAAAGACAGCACAACTAACGAAATGCAGGAAAAGCTATTTAGGAGACAAAGCTAGTACAGCAGAGTAAGAAAAGCATTACGGTTAAACAGTCGATAGCAGGAGGAAGGACCTCACAAAACTATAGAAACTCCAATGACACACCAAAGCTGTGCTTATTATCTTTTATCTATAGGAAGGTCTACCTTCTGGAATGCTGGAGGAAGGTTAACAACTTTTCTTTACTTTCTAGAATAGCTTCTGAGAAGTGCTAAATGCTAAGAACTAAGGCTACGCTTATGCCGACGACGCTGAGTGGCGCAGAGCAGCGTCCCTTAGCGAGAAGTCCTGTTGATCGGAGACACAGCATAGCTGAGATGGCCGCAGGAACGAATCGTTGCTTTGGGCCAAAACTTCTGAGAGACAACGCCAATATTAAGGACAAAGTTAAGGCTTCTTATCTAACGATAGGACATCCGATCCTTACAGCATCAATTGAAAGAAGTTTTCATGCATATTTAATGCAGGAATGAATATAGTGATAGCATTAAGAAATTATTAGAGAGGATTGGCTATACTTTCATTTCAAATCCAAAACCGCATTGCTCGAAAAAGGAGGAAAGTGGTAAATGGGTGGAAGGTGATTTTAATAAATCACAGAGACGATCAGACAGATGTTTTCAGGAGCAGGGTCACTTTCCTTCATGATGAGGCTAATTTTTTCATGGAAATCGTCAATGAAATTAAGTTTAATTGCTTTAGAATCCTCAAGGATAGACTAATTTGATAATTATAAAATAACCACAATGCTTCTTTCAATAAAACGCTGGTAGAGCAACTTGCAACATTTAGAAATTTGGTAAAATTTTACGCTTTGAATCTGCAATATTTTTGGTTAAAATAGTTCAGATCCCTCTCCATGTACGCTTTTTATTGAGCTTTCTTGCAATTTCTCTTTTTCCTTTCATCAGTATTGCCTAAAGGTACTTTACTTTACTTCTTCTTAACATGGAATACAGTGACTCCGATCCAGATGTTATGCAATGTAAATTTTAAAGGCTGACATCTTAGAGCTTCCTGAAGGGATTGGTGCAAGTCTTTCCGCCCGAGTAAAAAGGATGCTTTCACTTATGAAACAAAACTATTACTATTACAATTAACGTATTCTATAATAGTTTGTTATGTTGTAAAATTGTTATTTACACAAATTTTAAATTTTGTAGTATAACCTCTTCTAGAATTCTGACTGTGCACGGATGCAAGAAAACTGTCATGAAATATTACGGTTCAAATTTTCTTCAATCAAATATTCTAACAAATTGACGATTTCTTTATTTCAGCACTCAGATTTTCTCTAAAAAACCCCAAAAATTTCAGTATCTAACTTTTCATAACTTTAGTACTCAAACTTCCCTGTTAAGAGTTCTCAAATTTTCCAAACAAACATATGTTTTCAACAAACAAAAAAGTGCTATAGTTGCAAGACTCTAACTTAAAAATCCTAAAACTTTTTGGTCCTAACAATTCGAGGAAAGTAAGAACATTAGTAGTTAATCTTTCCTTTCAATAGTACGACTTTAACTATCACTCAAATGTTTTTACGAAACCCGTAAAACATAAAATC
Source organism: Catostylus mosaicus (assembly GCA_964019065.1). Taxonomy (NCBI): domain Eukaryota; kingdom Metazoa; phylum Cnidaria; class Scyphozoa; order Rhizostomeae; family Catostylidae; genus Catostylus; species Catostylus mosaicus. Next base: position 1,266,640 of record OZ025190.1, read on the forward strand.
AAACTTTCCTTGCACTTTCTCAACAAAGTTTTGAACCTACAGAAAGAAATATACCTTGAAGACCAAAATGATATGACGATGTTTTTAGCAATGGGATGACATTTGCAACAACGGCACGGACGGATGAGAATTTTCTGGTGCATGTTTAGTTAAACGCAGGCATCAAACACCATTATTGGTCATAATATAATTTTCTAAGATCAACAAGGATTTTCTTAGGCCTGAGAAACCCAGCTCTAGATTTGCTTAACGTTTCATCAGGTGCATGGGAAACGGCAGGGCAAGAGAGCAAGAAAAAGAATATGTTGTCAGATAACAAGTGCTTCCTTTATTGTTGTTTTGTTGATCTTACAAGCCAATGTATTGTACATGCAAAGGTAATTATCAATTGATGAAACTTAATCTAGTAAAAACTAGGATTTTTTTATATTTCGAAGTAATTATTCGAAACAGAATTCGAAGAAAATGTTCGAAGAAGTTTGACGTTTATCAAATGAGGAAATGCTTCAGTTGATGTTCGAAGCATCTGCTGCGCCAGAAATCTAGAAATTTATTCTGCCCCGCAAACAAATTGCCCCCTTATGCCTCTCCTGTTTTTCCAGCACTAAATTTATGATCAAATTGAAACTGAAGATTATTTTCTGCGTTAGAAATCAACAGTTACAGATAAACTATATCCTGCTGTATAAGTAGGAAGATTTCTAAGTAAGGTGTATACACAGATGTGCTATGAATACGTTCTTCTTTTTCAAGATGCCGCGTCACAGACTTATAGATATTAGAAATTGAGCAGAGCTGCAAAAAATAGTTATTTTGTTTGCTCTAAGACAAACTCTTCGTAAAAAAACCGTAGGTACTTGACTTTTTGATGTTTTTGATATCCTTTATGTATTTAGTTACAATTCAAAGTGTAGTATCATAAAAACATATTTTATTATCTTTGGAAATTAGGTTATACAATTCAAAGATTTTCTGTTTAGAAACTAGAATCATAATGAATAACATTATTAATACATTATCTCGTTAAAATAATCTGGTTATATTTATGAGCATTTATTTACAAACTTTGAGTTTGCAAACTAGGAATTGAAAACTATTGATGTAGTTTGCTAAAAATCACTGCCGCAGTTTTAAAGCCGAGAGAGTAAGATTAAGAAATAAGCGTTACATCTTTTTTGTTTTGCTTTTCGATATCATTCTGCTCTGCATAACAATGAAAACAATAGCAGCTCAAATTCCTAATGCGATAAAGCTATGCTTTAAGTACATGCAGCTATCAAAACGAAAATTTTAGACCTACCCATCAATCCTGCTTCTACGTTGGCCAGTAGCATCGCGGCAACAACAAGCATCATTTTGGCATCAGTTATACTTGACAGCATACTTCCGTGATTTTCTGGCATATCAAATCAATGCTGTAAGAACTTTCCAGGCATTGTGGTATTCGTTAAAGATTTTGAAAACTGGAAAAATAAACAACTGTCTATCATATTTCCCCTGTTAAATTAGAGCAAATTTCAAGACATGAGGTTAATTATCCGTTCTCTCTACACCATATTTATCTTAGCATGCGAACTCAGGCATAACAGTTTACTCCTAACGATGTGTGTGGAACCTGCGCTATGAACATCAAGATTATTTTTAACAGGTGCCTCTATTCTTTACCTCCTCTGATCTGCGATTGGCCTGCGTCAACAATCACGTGAATACCACAGCCATCTGCTATTGGCTTATTCAATGGCTTCCAAGCACGTGCTAAGTGTGGGTATTGAATAATGTTTTGGCAAGTAGCTTAATCTAGGCAATAAAAGCTAAAGAAAACCAACCGCTGCTAACTTATTACATAGCCAGGGATACCGGGAGACGCCAAGGGGGGGGCAAATTAAAAATTGCAACGTAGTATTCAAGTCAAAGCTATTTGGCAAAATATGGGCAAAAAATGCAAAGGAAATACAGTATTATTGAGAAACTAAGGAATTCATTCGCTACCTTTTGCCCCGCACAACGAGGGCTGAAGTAACGGCTACTCTAGTACCCCCGTGAAACGGCGTTGCTTTATATGAGATAATCTATTACTGTGCTATTGTTTAAGTGTGGAAAACAGGGGTTAACATGCGTGTAAGAAAGTCAACGTGACCCTCGCGCTCAAACGTTCCTAGATTTCGATCAATGATTTCAAGATTTGAACTCTACAAATATCCGGGATTTCAGTATTCGAACCTTCTTAGGAATCCAAAAATTCAGTTCGAACTGAAACATTTGTAATTCTACGATAAAAAGGGAACGTTATCCAGCTCATGAACATAAATGTATGTTATTTTTCGTTTGATTTTGTTGTACAATCGTAAAAAAGCGAATAAGAAAAATGGAAGAGTTCAAAACAAGAAGATTTCCATTAAAGAAAGAAAAATTTTAGGCCTATTACTCTGAGCTGCCAATTTGAGATATCTGATATCTAGAGAATGTGTAACCCCCTGATTTGGAAGGCGTTTTCTTGAGGGAAAATTCAATTGAAAAGAAAAGCGTACTCTACTCTTCGAAAAAGAAACAGCTTTATGCAAATTTTTAGGGGGTTATTGACAAAATTTCTTTCTGAAACCGTACAGTTTTACTTTCGTAACATCGTTTCTTGGGTCTAATCGCCCATAAAACTTTCAAAGTTTAATGATATTAAACGAATGGTGTTTGCACATTTTCATAATGATAGTAAATTAATGAACCTTTGAAACTGGATTGCAAAACTAATCGATCGTTAGGACCGTGTTGCAGAGACAGGCCTTTTCAATCTTGACTCACAGCAACAGGCTACAAAAAGTCGCAAGAAAGTCGGGACGGCAGATTTTTTTTTACAGACTGTCACAGAGTGTTGTAGATTGTCTCAGATTGCCGTAAAGCATATCAAACTGTCGCACAGTGTCGTAAAATTTTTTCGAACTATCGCAGTGTGTCGAATCATTTTAGAAAACAAAAAAAGAATCGTGCTTTTTATTCTCTATGTAGAAATGATGTAGAAACAATGTTTGGCTTAATTTTGCTGTTAAATACATAATGCTCTGAAGAGGTTATAGAGTTTATACGATCAACAGTGACTTCCAGTTATCATCAGAGAAAGCTTCACAGAATTTTCAAAATGATGCTGAAAGGCAGGGAAAAGAAAAATGATATTAAGAAAAGGGAAACTAGGAAAGGCCAGTAAGAATACAAGGCGGACTCAGGCGTGATCTAGTCATCTCAAAAGAACGCAGGATTGAAGGTCTGTGAATGACTCAACCAAAGGGTTGTTGAAGAAACGATGGGCAAAACAAGAATACAAGGCGAAACATACTTAGGCCTTGGAAAAATTGAAAAATGATAAAATTAACATAAAGAGCTTTGTCTGACTTTGAAAATAGCAAGGGGAATTGATGAGAAGGATTCAACTACCCGATTTGATTTTCTGTCCTATGTTGTCCTCCGACACAAAAACTCGCCCTGGTCAGAGTAAAATACGGCATGAATTTGACAATAGAGGCAATATATATAGGGCTTCTAAACACTAAAATTGCCTTGGTTACAACGGAACACAACACAAAATCACAAGTTGTGATACCTGGGATACAGGGCCCTCTTGAGTTTATGATAACAAAACTTATTCCGAATCGTTACCGCACTCATGAGCATTTGGCGGCATCTTTAACATCTTGTACAAATAGGCCCTAAGTTATGCTTTGTTTACAGGGATGCAGCAAGGGGGCAATGGGGAATGATTCCCACTCCTGCCCTATGCAAAAAGCCCCATTTTTTATACTTTGCCATTGTTTTGACTCTAATTTTCGGTGTATGGCCCATTCGCCCTGAAGTACAGTGGAAATTCGTGCCTGTTTCTTCCAAAAGAGCGCCCAGTTTACGCTTATTAAATGTTAATTCACATCCATCAACCCCCGTCAGCGACTTACAGTGGCATCTCCAAACATGAATGCTTTTACCAACAACGCCTTGTATTAGAGTAATCGCTTCTTTGCTAAATACATTTCTCTGCAATTTGATTAGCCTCTAAGCCCTCTTGAGAAATATATTGAGTTTGGCAAAACCAGACAATGTTTGCAACACAATTGCAACAAAATCAACTACAATTTGCTAATACTATAGGTCCGATTATTATCGAAATTTTACCATTTGACGTAAAAGAAGCTTGAATTTTTACTGCATTTGTAATCTTTTCGGATAAAAACATCAAAATTCCACCTTATCTATACTGATACTACAAAGCAGGGCATCAGAAGATGATCTTAACAGAGATGGCTTCGCGAGTCAATGCCTAATCCCTAAGTTTCATGCAGAATAGAACACTTCTCATTGTGGTGAATTTACTTAAGTCTAACCTAATTCAGAATATCGCTTTAAATGAAGTTGTTTTGTGCAGAAAACGCTGCTGCAAAACTGTCTTACGGCAGGTGAACAAGCTATGATTTCTCTTTGATTTAATCTGACACTGTACAACAGTGACTGTGTGCGCATCTTCTAAATTCGTTGACTTTGACAAGAGACTTTAAATCCTAAATATTGAATTTTGATGTCTGTAAGTTTCTCACGGCCTTCCAGAGTCAAGGGAGCAACAAATGTGCATGGGACTTCCGTGGGAAGGCAAGCAAGCGGATCACATTACGGATGGAAATTAATTCATTGATGACCTGTTCGGGATTCACTTTATATTGATGATCTGTTAGGTTCAATCAAATATTGACGTGAAACTACTTTCTGCGGATTTTTGAAAAGCAGAAAGCTTGCATCTATTTCAAATTTAAAAGCGGTATACTATTTCCCAAACCGCCGTGAGTTATTGGAGAATATTAGTGTATAACCCCTTTAAATGAAGATTACCGCAAAATAGGCTTGATAGGTACAATGCACAGTTATTTGCACACTGTAGCAAGGCCAAAGTTATATTTTATTTGGTAAATTGACAGTAATACTTATTTGCAAAGCTAACCCCACTCGCAGAGAATGTGCTTCCCCTTGTTTGCCAAGGAGCAGTGTCTTACTGCTTGTCTCCTGATTTTCTGCTGCAGCTCTTAATTATCATAGTTTAAATGATGCATTGATCTGCTACTGGTAACATTGTAACCCACTACAATCATGGACGAGTAGTCGGCGTCTAACAGCCCCCCTTCCCATACACTGGTTTTTTCAAGTAAGGAGGGTAGCATGACACCAAGCAGGATGAAAAACAAGACCTGCCAAAAGGCGGATGAGCCCGACTTGAGTCACCAGCCATCATGCACTGAACCTAGACGGTTTTGACACGTCAACACGGCATCAGTTCTGGCTAAAACCAACGAGCCGTTCCTGCGGCCATATAAGCTATGCTGTGCCGCCGAACAACTAGACAAGGGAAGCTACCCTGCGCCGCCCAGCGTCGGCATCACATTTTTCATGGCAGCACATACGGGATACAGCTATTTTAGCACAGTGAGCGCCAAAGCGGGTGGCTAGTCGTCCACTACCACCGCTTGCTTACTTTCAGGAATAGTTCTGTTGTTTCCAGAGCACTGTGTGTCAAAGTAGCCTCTATCATAGTCACTTACTGAAGTCAAACCAACGCCTCGCCACACTGAACACCCAGTTATTAAATTATGAAGTTTCAGTGCTCCGTGGTTGAAACGAAAATAGAAGTTACCAGAATGTCTGTAGCAACCTACAGTTTGTTAATAGCATTAAATACTTATTTGCTGCGCAATCAGGAGTCGAACCCAAAACGCTGTTATAAACTTAAAGATTTCAAGCTAAAAGTAGACATAACTTACAATAAAATCAGCATAGATTCTCCAAAACATCATCATTGTACTCAGCAACTCATGACCCTAACAAAAACAAATATCGTGAAAAATTGAAGATTTGGTGCGAAATATTTGATAAAAAAATTTGTTGCTATGTTTCAACTATCCGATTTTCAAAAGGAAAAGGTGTTTCACCGTGAATGGTGCTTACACGTGCTGAGAGATAAACTATCGTGTCTACACGTGGTAAAACTGTCCCCAGTTTAATGATGTAGCTATAGAAACCAGAGTTAGTAGTGGTAAACTCATTTGATAACATTTTAAAGTGGCAACACATAGTTTAGAGGCAGAACTCTGAACGTAGAGAGTGAGAACTTGACAGCTGTTTCATATGCAGTAGTAGTTTAGATGATAATCGAAAAAACTTAAATTGAGAGAGATAGAGAGAGTGAAAACAAAACTGTTAATTGCGTAGCGTGTGCTAATATTTCCTCTGAGTCTTGGCCTAAATTCCGGGCTTGTTCAGTGGCTTTTATTGGCCTCAGATGCTTATTATGGATGTCATAGAAGGAGGTTTGGCAATCCTTCCTTGCAAGCTTTTGGACTGAATTTCATGAGTTTTTCCAGTTCTTTTTTTACAATTAGAGCATTATTCATCCAGATCAAGACTCAATCTTTAGCATTATACAATCCTAAATCAAGATTCTTCCAGAGTATAATCCATTTCTAGATTTACTAAATCTAATCCAAGAAGATTGTCTAATCCTAGATCAAGGTTCAATCATTAGCATTATACAATTCTAAACCAAGATTCATTCAGAGTATAATGCAATCCTAGATTTAGATCTATTCAAGAAGATTGTTTAATCCTAATTTAGATCTAATCCTGGATCAAGATTCAACCATGTACACTTTCCAATCCTAGATATTTCGGCCAAGATTCATTATATATCCTATAGATATCCTACCCTTTGAACTATTGATCAAGATTTTATCAAGAACATCTTAGTTTTGAGGTCGTAAGAAAAACTGTACATCACAACACAATTTTCAGTTAATCTTCCAAAATGTTCAAAAATCATCGCATCTTTTATTAAACGCAGCAAACTAAATAACGACGAAAATTCATTTTATATGGCATGTCTTATCATTCCAAAAACCCATTATACTCTGATGTAGAGCCATCTAGAGACAGGAACAACTTACGAGGTTTACGGCAGAGAGTGTTTTTAAAAACAGACACATCAGATGGTAATGGTAGAAGGGTTCACAACAGCCCAGTAGCAGTTTTGGTAAAAATAAGATAGAATAGAAAGAAGCGGCTGCAGAAATATGAATTTTGCACCGGCAATAAAACACATGGCCTATGATAAAGCCTTTTACTAGTAATGGCAAGCTGTTCGAGAGATCTTTTTCAGTATTTCGAAATTCTGATTGGCGGCGTGTTAGTAACTAGCAAAGTAACTTGAGAATGATATTTTTACGGGAATAATGACACGCAAGTAACCCGGCAAAGGCCACGATATTTACGCTTTCGTTCGTTTTGTTTGCTTTTCGTGTCATGAAGAAACAGCGAGCTGGTTTATGTAAACAGCTAAAGCAAACCAGCTGAAAAAACAATCATTAATAATTTTGAGTCTTATGGGAATCAAAGGCTACTCATTTACAAGAAGATAATTTAGACTCAGAGAAAATTTAATTCAAGGACTCCCAAGGGCTTCTAGGCTCCTAAGTTCCGCGGACGGGGGGTCAATTGGGGGCTCTGTTCGTTTGCTACAAAGAAGAATAATCTTCGAATATTTGTTTTGCAGTGTGGCACATAAGCATGGAAATAAAGTTGCAGAAACGAGTTCTTTAGATCCATTAACTAACCTTTTCTTCTATTACATTTGATCGAATCGTTTTGCGACTCGCAGTTTTCAGCATCTGTCATTGCAAATGTTCTTCTATCATTAAGGATGCAGCCAAGACTTTTGATAACTCAATTTTTGCCTTAAAATCAAGAGGAATTTGCGTTTAATCGATAAACAGGGCAAGAGATTGGCGCAAGCTAAGAGAAACCCTCTTTGAAATTCACCAGAATAATAAGCGCCTTGCTTCGGCTATTTTGGACCATATCGTGTCCCTCTTGGTAATTCAAAATGGCACCCTTTCTTACAGCGATTGATAGAAAATCTTTTTTTTGTTCGAAATATATACTTTTATATTTATAAATATTTAGAGGCTAAAATGAAGCGAAATATGAAGTATGTCCGCCTTATCGGGCCTAAGCTACGATATCTTCCTTACTTTCAAAAAGAGGCTAAAAACTTTCAATGGGTTGTTTTTCTCTTAACTTTATTTTTCGTTTCATGCACTTTGAATATTCTATTGTTCTTGTATCATGCTATTTTCTTTGATTTGTGCATCTTTAGAGTCTAGCGAAAGGTAGAAGGTTGCTGGCGGGTAGAAAACAGAAAAACGCCCGTACACATGGAATGAAATAAAATATTTAAAGAGTGGTTTGTTATAATACTTTTGTCTGGCGATGAAAGAATTCCATTTCCATTGTTAAAATCAAATTAATTTTAGAATCAAAGCTTTGAATGAATGGCAATCGTTAAAAATTTAATGAATGAAACACAAGAAGATAGGCCTAACGTTTCATCTTTGCACCTTCAATCAAAGCCCTTGTTTTCGTACAGCAAGGAGCAAGCCGATTTATCATGCATGCCGCTTTTTAATTATGCATGGCTTCATTTAGTATGCAAAATTATTTGCATTAATAATGGAAGGAGAGCAAGGCGTCTGAAACCGCGAATGGATGGAGGTCAGAATTCATCAATCCATTATTACTTGCGGTTCAAAATATCAGACAAGGGGATTGATCGCATTGGAGGTTCGAGCCTTGACCAGGCAAGGGGCGCTTTTTAATATGCAGTTCTCGTATAATTACCGGTAAATAAGAGACTAGGACTTATGTTGAGACATAGAAGTTAAGACAAATATTAAGCATCTAGAGACATAATTTAAGAAGCTGGAAGCAACTTAGCAATTATATTGTTAAGCAATAGGCAACTGGGGTGCTAGTTGAGACATTAAAGTTAAGACATTAAAGTTAAGACATTAAGATTGAGACAAAGCAACAATATTTGTTAGCAATGGGCAACTAAGACCAAGGATACTCAAGCACTAGAAACATTTAAGAAGAAGTAAGCACGTCCTAAGCTAAGTCATCGGTTGATAAGCAACTGGGACTTAAGTCACGTTAGCAACAATTGAGAATCATTGAAGAAGCTAAATGACAATCGATTAATAAAGAACTAGAGCTAGTGTTGCTTAATTTTTAGCATTTAGCAATTTCATGTGAGATATGCCCTTTATTCTTAATCTTTAATCTTACTACTTTCTATCACTTGTAATTAATTAGAAAAACTGATAAGTTTGAAGTTTGAAACCATTAAATTTTTTATCATGTGATCAATGAATAAATATACTGCTTTCCAAACTTAACATGTGATAATATTCACGTGATCAGTGCCAGCTCTGCCAGTGATATTGCAGCAGGGAAGTAATCAGGGCTTTTGGGGCATAATCGTTTCATTTGTTATACCTCAGAGCCTTAAATGCCTACTTATCATTGTAATGCATGACGTAAAAATCTATACCTGATTAGAAATTCCTGTTAAGCACCACGTGACGCCTCCTTTTGCTGGCAGTTGTTACTGCTACGTCGTAGCAACACTCTCACTCACACGAGATAATTACGTCATTTATCTGAAACATAAAGAGTGATTAATTATAATGGATGTTTGACTCGCGCACGAGGTAGGAAAAACATTCAGGCAGGTGGGAGATGACTTTGAAATGAAATCTCTATGACTTTTAAATTAAAATAAATGCCAATGAATAATAGCGTGCAATGAAATTAATGCTAATTTTAATGAAAGCAATGGTTTTAATTAAATGAAAGCCGTTTAATTTTGACTGTTTGAGGAAAACGTGGAAAGAGATTCGATGCACGTTTTAGATGTTAGCAACGGTGGCTGACGGGAGAAGCCTGGAACCATCTATGGAAAACATACTTGCTTTAAAAACGAAGGTTTTTGGCAATGATAGGGGGATTTAACCGGCACTTTTTGTTGCAGCATGCCAGATAGGATTTATTAGCATGATAACTGGAGAAAATTTTCCGTCTATGCTCAATGCTTTCTCCTGTAATAGATGCAAAGAAGTCATTCATTGATCCTCAATAACTATGCTGTTAAGTGGCGTACATAAACTTTGTCGAAATCTGGTGAAATTTTCCGTATTATCGAATAATTGCAGCATTTTTTAAAGTTGAAGCATCTATAACCCTTGCAGCTTACTTCGAAGTCTCGTCAAATAGGCTCGCTTGGGAAATTTCTATTCTGTTGAAAATTGCTCAACAAATTCTCTGGAATACCGCAACAATAAGGAAATCAGTTTTCGTCTCTCTCGCACAACTCCACACTTTCACAAACTCACCCCCGACCATAATATACAAGTGTGCAGTAAAGTTATCGGTATCTGCTAATATTGATAACGGGGATCTAAGAATTGATAACGTTTGAGTGAAGTATCTTTACCAATGCTTAAATGCAGGTGCATCCAAATATTGAAGGGAAATGTCTTCCCTGCTAGTAAATAACCAATCCTCGGTGAAGGTTATTGGGTCAACTGGTCCCTCGGTGGATAGAAGGGTTGAACATAAGACACTGCGGCGTTTATATTCAGAAAAATAGTATACCTTGACAACGGCGCTGCAAGACGAACCAGCGTGAAAATATCAGCTGCGATTATGAGGCAGATAAAATATGGTACCTTAGCAATGGTTCCAATGCATCAATTCAAACAATGCCAGATGATAAAATATCTGAGGAATATGACATGTTACTGTTATTTCTTCTCATTGAACACGATCAAGCTGTCTGCCAATTTCCTGAATTTGCAAATTATGTCTGAGTGTCGAGTATTCATTTACTGTAATCCAAAGAATGAATATTTAAACATGAAAAACCCTTGAAAAATTCCTAAAAAACAAAGACACAAGATTACATGTTTGTCCCACATTTTAGCTCACTTGTATATCAGAAGTGGTGAAACGGGAGGGCGTAATGGGGTAAAAGCCCCCTTGAAAATTGGTTAGCCCCCTTGCTTCCAGATGATATAACTATATAACTTCCCTTCTAAGGCTTGCATTTGCTGGTCGTAAATCACTTCACTTTTCCTATTTGTTTCGTCATATTGACAATGACGCTTCTTTGCAAACGTAAAAGGAAGCTGGAAACTTTTCTAGATAAACGGGTAATCTTTGAATACTCTTTCGTCCGCTGTTCGTTAGAGTTTCCGCCGGCTTTTAGGTAGAATTTTAGAGCCACCAACTTCTGCTTTTAGCGCCAGCCCTGACTTAAATAATATTAAGAGCCAATTCATCAATTACAGAAGGCCGACAATGGGAGGGTATTTGTTTGCATTTGGCCTAGAAAACAAGATGTTGAAATGTCAATGAATAAAGGGCATCCGGGTGAAGGGCAGAGGAATGCACCCTCGGAGAGGGGGGAAGGGATTTCAAATAACCCTTTTACACGGTAGTCTTTATGCCTGGCCCCAAAGACAATACATTAACCAATTAAATTAACATTGGCGCAACAAATGCGCGGATAAAACCCGTTTGAAACACGACTTGCTTGTAAAACTAGTCATCTTTTGACTTCTAGAATTGTTTATAATTGCAAATCAGCGACACCTGAAAAAACGTTTGACCTGATCTGGCTTTATTTCATTTGTAATTAAAGTACTGATTTACATGGTGATCGCAATGTTTTACTATCAAAAAGAAATTACAGGTGTTAGCGAGGAAAACGCAAAACACATCATTGTGCTAGCAGTTGGCTTTTGAATCAAACTCAAAGATGGGCTTCAAAAAAACGAATTGACGGAAATTTCAAATACCGATTCAACAGCTGTATTTTGTTAAGAAGCAAGGCTGTGTTTACAAAATACTTCAAGAAAGATTAATGCATACACGGTCTTTATAGGAAATTTGTTTATAAGAACCTTTTTTATAAGAAGGTTGCTTTAAGCTTCTAAAATAAGCTGGGCAAGCTAGGAAGTGAGAATGCAACCTTTCTCTATTGTAAAAATTACAAAAACTCAATTGCTTAACTGGTAAAACAAAGCATTCAAGACTTAGTTTTATCGAAAATGCCAATCTTCACAGAACTGCATAGTTAATGCTAGTAGGGGTGAAAATAGTTAATTTTCGCGAAGAAAGTTCTATGAGAGTTTTCAGTACTTGACTCCTGCTAAAACAGTTCGAGTTCAGAAGCTTCCTATAAAGACATGTAAAACATAATTTGATGTCTTTCCGTGAAGCATAGAAGGTACAACACGTGCAAACAAGGAATAAACCTGACGCTGTCACAACAGCAGCTCATCGCGGAATGCAGAAAACTATTCAAAACAGCCACCTCAGGTCGTGTAGGAAGGTTTCGGAAAAAACGGGAAATTTCTGCCCAAAATATTTGTAAAACTAAGAAAGAAAGGTGGTAATAATAGTGCATACAAGGAAGGTATCAAATTATTCATTTCAAGATTCTTATCTTCATATTTTCTAAGTTAAACAGTTTAGCAGGAAAACATTACAAAATTTAAATGACAAGTAAGTAAATAGTCGCAGCCTCGATCTTATACAGCCTCGATAAAGGTTGCTTGCTCTCCTTCGCAAAGGTAGCTTGCACAAGGTGGGGACCAGAAACTGTTAGGAGGGATTTTAAAGAAAAATTTGAGGACGCAAGAGAACTTGATGGTTGTCTGAACTCTGGGCCTATCGATATCATTTGGGCGTGTATTACTGGCTTGGGATAAAACAATGCTCAAAAGTGCTTTTCTAATCGTAGACAAATGTTGTGAATGTTCTCCCATTCGAGTCGATACAAGAACCTTCTCGATGCAGTTTCACATACACTTGCTTCTCGCTTTCTCTAAATATTTTAATATTGTAAATGACTTTTAATCTTTATTTACAAGATATTTGATGCTATCATGGAGGCCTTGCCTCTTCATTCACCTTTAATCTATCAAAATTAACAGTTTAGTTACTAACAAACTTAACTAAATTGGCCCGTTATCCAAAGTTAGTAATACAACTGTTACTCAGCTATCGAAAGAAAACGCTACAAACTAAAACTAAACTACAAAAGAACTACAAAAATTCTCGTTTCTATTCTCCTTGAAATTCTTCTCAATTTCCATCTAGATACTTCTGCAAAGCCTTGCTAATATCCGGACTACAGGACCCAATCACGGGCTGTTCGTTACCCCTAGCCTCTTGCTTGTTATTTCCAGCCGCGTTCCCTTGCTCGCGCAGCTGAACTTCTTCACCTGAACACAAAGCTTCGAAAGCATGTGTAAACTCGCTAATGACGTCATCAGACCTAAACTTCGCCGCGAACATGCTCTCTGTGGGCTCATCATCGGAAATATCTGCAACTGTTTTCCAAATCAAAGTACGCGTTGCTGACTTCATAACATCTAATTTCATGCCTTTTGTTAGCGAATGATTGGCTGCGAGTTTGAACACGACATCTCTCCTCATTACCAGTCTCCCATCATTTGTTTTCTTGTGACGTAAGAGCTTTAAGACGCCAATCCCTCGCTCTTTCCACTGATTCGTTGCTTTGCAAAAACGATACAATTTCACTTTATTCTCAAACATAACAACTTCATCTTCTTCGCCAGATTTCGTCTCCACTTTTTCTAATTGCACAATCGCTTCCACACGCGGATCTTGCTCCTCCGCCTCGGCTTCTTTCGAACCGAACAATCGGGCCCCTGCGTTGGCGAAGCCTCCTATGGATGTATTTTGAAATGCGGTACTGTCACTTTTTGCAAGTGCTGAGAAGTCTAAGCCGGAAAACGCGGACCCAAAAGTAGAACCCATACTTTCCTTCTTCTCTTCTGTCTCTGGGTGTGACGTATCCTGGGTTGTGGAATGCCCTGCATCCTCGGGAATCCTCTTCGAGGAATCACCTTGACTGCTAATCAATGAGTTGGAACAGTCTTCTTGATTTCCGGAAATGGAAGAATTTCCTTGATTTCCGGGCATTAGATACTCACCTCGACTTCCGGACACGAGGGAATCACTCTGATTTCCAGGAATCTGCACTGATGAATCACCTTGTTCTAAAACATTCCCATCTTCGTCACTTCTTCCTTCAACTTCCTCTCCCTTCCCAGCTTGAGCCAAACACTCCTCAAAAACTTGAGCAAACTTTCGTCCAATTTCAGCTGTCTTAAATTTCACCGTGAAAGTTTCTTCCCTAGCAACATCATCAGAAATATCAGCATTGCTTTTCCAAACCCAAGTCGTTTCTATGCCTTGTTTTGACGTCAGATTCATTCCTGGCTGAATCAAGTGATTTGCACCCAACTTGAACACAACATCTCTTCGCATAATTATCCTCGATGTGTTTTCATTCTTTTTACATAAGATTTTCATATCCCCGACACCTAAAGTGAAATGTAATGCATGTATGTGAAACATACCAATAAAGATAATGCGTGCTTATAAACTTTACATTATTAGATTAGATTAGATAAGATCATATAATATAAAATTACATTGCATTACATTACATCACATTACATTACATTGCATGAAATTACATTGCTTTACATTACATAAGATTACATTCAATTACATTACATTATATTACATTACATTACATTATATTACATTACATTACATTATATTACATTACATTACATCACATTACATAATATTACATTACATTACATTACACTATATTGCATTACATAAGATTACATTGCATTACATTATATTGCAATACATCACATTCATGAAATTACATTACATAACATTACATAAAATTACATTACATTACATTGCATTACATTGCATTACATTACACTATATTGCATTACATCACATTACATTGCATAACATCGCATAACATTGCATTGCATTACATTACTTTGCATTCCATTACATTACATTGCATTCCGTTACATTGCATTGCATTACATTGCATTGCATTACATTACATTCCATTACATTGCATTGCATTACATTACTTTGAATTACATTGCATTAAATTACATGACATTACATTCCATTACATACCATTGCATTGCATTAAATTACTTTAAAATCTTGCAACCAAATGCAGCTACATGTATCAAGCAACATCAACATGACACAATAGACAAACCGATACAACAGAAAACAACAACACGTGATAACAGGCAACAACAGACAACACGATGCAACAACATCAAAAAGCAAGCAACAATAAACAACTACAAACAATGAAAGACAGAAAAAAGCAACATAGAACACAACCAACAACATGCAACACGAACAACAATATACAATAACACGAAACAACAAGAACAAATATTTATCAAATGTTGCAAGTGGAATTGTCAGACGTTCAACTTCTTCTCAAAGAATTAAAATGAAGTGTTACCTCTTTCTTTCCATTGATTAACATCTTTGTCAAATCTGTACAATTTGCATCGTTCTGCGAATTTCACTTCTTCCTCTTCTTCGCCAGTTTTCGTTTCTGTTTTCGTCAAGGAAACAATTGGCGTGAAATCTAAGTAATCCTCCTCCCCATCATCAACTCTATTCTCGTTATCTTTGCGGCCTTTACTAAACAGTGCTGAACCTTGGCCTTTGAATCCTCGCTGATTGTCTGGACTGGAGCCGAAACCGGAAAAAGCACCGGACGGTTGCGATATCAAGTCGGCAAACGACAGTCCACCTCCAGTTAGATTGAAACTCGACATAACCTGGTTGTTAAGGGGTGGCTGGGTGGCCGTCGCTGAAGCTTCGTTTTTCGCTTGTAACACCTGACTTTGTTTTTTACTTGGAAGTTTGCTGATTGGCGCAAAGAATGTACGTGGTAGAAGTAAGCAAGTTGCGTGCTTTAATTCGGCATCAGTGGGTTCCTTTACGAAAGTAATCGTTACCTCATCATCAGGTTTCAGAATGCTGGTCTCTGCATTAGCACAACATTTTTGCATTTCATTCAATTTCACTGGACTCGTTTCATCTTGAGGCGTCTCATTATAGGCTAACTCTACCTTAAGCGCACTGTTCAGTTTCTCAACCGCAGCGTCAAAGGCATCCTTAAATCGCATCGATATCTCCTCGTTTCTAAACCTGATCGCCAGCTTCTCTGGTTTCGCTACTTCGTCAGCAAAATCGGCGCTTGTAAACCAAATCCAACTGTTCTTTGTCGTGCTGTTCAATTCGAGTTTCATATCTTTAGCCAATGCATGATTTATGGCTACTTTCTTCACTTGGTCTCGCCTCATTAACAATCTATACTGCCCTGTTACTGTGTGGCACAGGATCTTAACATCACCCCTCCCTCGCTCTTTCCACTGCCTCGATTCAGCAACGAAGCGATACGCTTTCGCCCATTCACTGAAAACTGGAACTTCGTTTTCTTCCCCGCTGCTGCTTTCAACTTTCTGCAAAGTAACGATGGCTTCTGATGGGTCATAAACTTCCTTCTCTTCCAGTTTTTCAGGTGAATTTAGCACTTCATCTTTCACTTCTTCCACTCCTGCTTTTGCAAAGTCTTTTCGCAGTCCTAAATCAAACACAGGCGCTTTGTTTTTTCCATCACCTCCACTCAAAGCGAAACTGAATGCTGCTTTCTTGTTTTCCTGTTTTCTGTCAACATTAGAAACATCTTCTACAGCTGTGCTCGCAAACGAAAAAGGCCCTTTGCTTGAATCAGATTTAGTCCATTGAAAATCAAATAACCCTGCACTTGGATAATCATTTGGGACATTTTCAGATGCCCCTTGATCAGTAGCATCTTTACTTTCATCAACGGCTCTGGCAAGATCTGACTGGCTAGATGAGCCCATCGAGCCAAATGAAAACAGATTTCCAGTAACGGGCCAAGAAAACTCGCTTTTTTCACCATCTTTGCTACTATCGAATGCTATTCCAGTAGCGGTGCCGAAAGTAAAGAATGGTAGACCACTTGATGTTGGCCTTGTAAAAGTTGAAGCAGAACTTTCAGCAGATGATTGCCCATTCGACCCATCTTTGCTAACACCGAAAAAGCTATGGCCTTGGTTCTTTGTCAAGAAACTTTCGAATGAACCAACCGTTTCAACTGTTGAGGAATTTTCCTTAAGACTATCAGGCTCCTTACCCACAGCATTATCCTTTTGTTTGTCACCTTCCGCTCGCGCAGTTACTTCCTGTCTTCTTTCAACTTCCGGTAGCACAACAACTTTCGGTCGTGGTACAGCATCAGCATCAGGCTGCATATCACCTTCTTTTACTCTATCAATATCTTCGTTAGCACTTACTTCGTCTTTCAATACGCCATCAAAACATTCTTTAAATCTTTTCACAACTTCTTCGTTTTTGAATCTCGCCGCGAATTTCTCTGCTTTCGCTTCCTCCTCCGCATAATCCGCATGCGTGAACCATATCAACGTGTTCCTTTTGTTGGCCATATACTCTAGCTTCATACCAGCAATTACGCTATGGTTTAAACAAACTTTCTTCACTTGATCTCGGCGCATTATGATCCTAGCTGAATCATTATAAGCGTTTTTCAGAATCTTCAAATCTCCAAAGCCACGCTCCTTCCATTCTGGCCCCGCAGCCTCATACCTGTATAACTTCGCTTTGTCACAAAACAGCACAACCTCGTTTTCCTCTCCAGTCTCTGTTTGCACTTGATCCAACTGGACGATTGGAGCAATTGATGCAGAACAATCTTCACTGAACTTTTCTGGAGATCTGGGCTCTAGATTTGGCGTAACGTCACTGCCGCTGCCAAAAAGCGACACTTTTGGAGAAGCAAAGATTTCCACCAAAGATTTTTGCTCTTTTGCTTTTACCGGTGTTCTGGAAGAAAACAAATTTCACAATGAATGCTATTCACCATGAAATCAAAGGCGAATGGAACAGCAGTTTAAAGGAAAGCAAATCTTAAAGAAAAGTACAAAAACTTAACATCGTATATGAAATGGGGCTACTGATTGACTGCTTGACGTATGATTGTTTGATTAATGATTGATTGATTGACTGATTGATCGATTAAATGATTTATCTATTGCTTGAATAATTGCTTGCTAGGTCTTCTGATCAATTGATTGACTGATTGATTGTTGATTGATTGATTGATCAATTGATTGATTGATTGATTGATTGATTGAATGATTGTTGATTGATTGATTGATATGGTACAAAGCTTTGTTTTTTTTGGGTTTTAATTTTAAGTGTCTTTGTTCTCAACTGATGTTTGTAGAAGTATTCAAAGTGCAACTGTCATCCATAGTAGGGATCAGATAACTTCGCTTCCTTTCCTTCTTTGGATGGCACAGTAGAAGTCGAACTATTTTTCTGTTTCCATAGTTTCAATAATGAAAAAAAAGGTTAATGCATAGAATAATCGAGTGGAAAATACCAAATTAATGCAAAATCTCAAAATTGCATGAAAAAGCTGATGAATGATTCAGCAAAATAGAATACTTATATTCATATTTTTCGGTGCGATTCTGAAATGAAATTAGCCAAAAATCTTCTGGCAGCCGTCAACTATGCTGAGTTCACAGAAAGAGGTTATAAAAATGTCAAAATATTACTTTTCAGCACCTTAAGTTTTTTTTGCCTTTTTATCCAATTTCAGAGTTTTACATCGCGTAAAATTAGTGTCAGAGGTGGACACTTGTTCAAATATTTGGGGGGGGGGGCGGCCTATTGTCTTGGAAGGATGACATCCCACATTTCCATTGTTTAAGAACAAAAGACTATTGTCTTCCAAAATATTAGGGGACCCCCTCACCCCCAAGTGTCCGCCACTGATTTGTGTAATGGCCTACATCGTAAAATCAAAGAGGAATTATGACAACAATGCATGATACTCACTTAAACTCAACATCTTCAACGGTATCTTTTCCATCAATGACTTCAGTCCTTGATACATTGAAGAATTCTTTGGGTAGAAGTAATTTCTCAGCCTTGTTTTGATTTTCTGTCGAAGGGAGCACAACCTCGGTCAATTGCAAATCAATATCATTAACTCTTTCTGCTGTTTCCTTCTTCGTGTCTTTTTCATCAGTCTTCCGACGATCTTCTTCTGCACCTGCCGACTTCGCCTTATCTTCATCAACCTTCGCAATACCACCTTCTTCTTCATTTCCAGCTTCTTCTATTGCTTTATGGAATGCCAACTCGAATTTCTCGAGTACTTCCAAAGACTTAAAGCGAACGACAAATGTCTCCTTCTTCACCTCTTCGTCGGCAAAATCAGCATTTGTTGTCCAGATCTTCATCTTCTCAGAACTGGGCATCCCTTTAAGGGTCATTCCTGGAATCAGTGCATGATTCGCGCACAACTTCCTTATTTGATCCCTTCGCATTAACAGTCTATATTTATTCAATGCACCAAGCTTTTGCAGAATCTTCAGCTCCCCTATTCCCCTTTCTTTCCATTGCTTTACTTCCGCGTCGAATCTGTACAACTTCGCCTTCTCGCAAAACAGAACATTCTCGTCCTCCTCACCTGTCCTCTGATCTCTTAGCCTCTGTAAACTGACAAGCGGGCTGCACACGATGCCACCTTCATCTTTGGTCGGGCTTTCAGGTGTCTTTGGAGTTGTAGCAGGTCTCGAGGGAGTGGCTTGTGCAGAGAGAGTTGGGTCGGCAACTAATGAAACACTTCCAGACTTTGGAGTCATGAAGGTGCTACTAGCTGGCGTAAAAAACAGAGTCTTGTCTGGACTTTCATTCCGTTGTGCAGGAGTGCTGAAGGGGCTTGAATCGCCAAACTTAAATTGTCCCGATGTCCAGAAATCCTTGACGATACCAGTTTTCGGCTGGCTTGGAGTACCAAACAAAGGGTTTCCGCTTATCTGGTCCGCAGATTTGTCTGCAGGAGCAGCGAACAACGATAATTCATCAGTATTCTGTTCCGCATTTTGTTGAAAAGCTAGCAAAGGGTTGTTACCTGTCGAAAGTGGCGAACGCCTTAATACAATCTGAGGGGATGTTCTCTCTTTCGGAGCGGAAGGGTTTTCCGTTTTACAGTTTTCACACGCAGCATTTTGCTGACTGTTTTTGACAGAACAGGTTGGGCATTCCCATGATTCCACATCCTTTTCTGTAGAATGGTCTTGGTTGGCATTGATTGCAAAAAAGGGCATTGTAAATGAAGGATTTGGTGGGGCGTTAGAATCGGCTTGAAAAAGATTTGTTGTCTTGGCGCCAAAGAAGGCAGATCCATTGTTTTTCTGTGTAAACAAAGGCATGTTTAAGGGGCTTGGTGCTTTCGATGGATTCGCATGATTGCAAGAAATGCATTTGTCCTTGTCTTTGTCATTTTGAAGCATGCAAGATGGACATTCCCAGGCACCTTCCTTAGGCTTGAACGCACCAAACGGCTTGCTACCTGTGCTCTTCTGTGGTACAATAATGGTAGATGTCGCTATTGATGATTTCCATATCGGTTTCTCAGTTTGACAAGAAATGCATTTGTCCTTGTCTTTGTCATTTTGAAGCATGCAAGATGGACATTCCCAGGCACCTTCTTTAGGCTTGAACGCACCAAACGGCTTGCTACCTGTGCCTATCTGTGATTCAATAATGGCAGATGTCGCTATTGATGATTTCCCTGTCGGTTTCTGAGTTTGACAAGAAATGCATTTGTCCTTTTCTTTGTCATTTTGAAGCATGCAAGATGGACATTTCCAGGCACCGTCTTTAGGCTTGAACACGCCAAACGGCTTGCTACCTGTGCCCTTCTGTGGTTCAATAATGGCAGATGTCGCTATTGATGATTTCCATATCGGTTTCCCAGTTTGACAAGAAATGCATTTGTCCTTGTCATTGTCATTTTGAAGCATGCAAGTTGGACATTCCCAAGCACCTTCCTTAGCTTTGAACGCACCAAACAACTTGCTACGTGCGCCCTTCTGTGGTTCAATAATGGCAGATGTTGCAATTGATGATTTCCCTATCGGCTTCTCAGTGCTGCAAGAAATGCATCTGTCCTTGTCTTTGTCGTTTTGAAGCATGCAAGATGGACATTCCCAAGCACCTTCCTTAGCTTTGAACGCACCAAACAACTTGCTACGTGCGCCCTTCTGTGGTTCAATAATGGCAGATGTTGCAATTGATGATTTCCCTATCGGCTTCTCAGTGCTGCAAGAAATGCATCTGTCCTTGTCTTTGTCGTTTTGAAGCATGCAAGATGGACATTCCCAAGCACCTTCTTTAGGCTTGAACGCACCAAACGGCTTGCTACCTGTGCTCTTCTGTGGTTCAATAATGGCAGATGTTGCAATTGATGATTTCCCTGTCGGTTTCTGAGTTTGACAAGAAATGCATTTGTCCTTGTCTTTGTCATTTTGAAGCATGCAAGCTGGACATTCCCAGGCACCTTCTTTAGGCTTGAACGCACCAAACAACTTGCTACCTGTGCTCTTCTGTGGTTCAATAATGGTAGATGTCGCTATTGATGATTTCCATATCGGCTTCTCAGTGCTGCAAGAAATGCAACTGCCTTTGTCTTTGTCGTTTTGAAGCATGCAAGATGGACATTCCCAAGCACCTTCCTTAGGTTTGAATGCATTAAATAACTTCTTTTCTGTGCTTTTTGTGGGCTCAGCATTACTCTTTTCTTTTACACTAGGCTTTGATGCGTTGCACGCAATGCACGTTTCATTCTCTGAAAGATTTTCTATGGAACACTCCACACATACCCACACATTTATTTCTTCATCACTACTCTCACTGGCAGTTGTCTCTGCTTTGCTTTCCTCCTTCTCTGCAGCAGCAACAGTTTCCTGTCCGGTATCATCTTTCGTGCCAAACTTGATCACCCCGAATGAAGAATTAACAGCAGATAAACCAAAATTAAACGTAGGTGCACTAAATAATCCACCAGCGGCTGGCATTCCGAAAAACGTACCAGTTGGTTTGGTTGCTTTGCATGAACTACAATTTAGGCCATCCTGATTGTTTGTGGCAAAACAAGAAGAGCAAGTCCAGGCAGCATTTAGCGAGGTTGATGTAAACGATGGTTCATCGCTTTTGGTCCTTTCATCTTCTCTTGCACTGGAGGTCACGGCATCATTGCCTGCTTTGGTACTAGCACTGCTACTTGCGAAAGATGAGCTAAATTTCACAGATATTCCAGAATCCTGCCCTAGTTTGATGTCACTGTCCACCTTTGATCGAGCCTCGTTTCCGAACTTAACCTCCTTTGAATGTTTTGTATCGTTTCCAGGCACAACTTCGTCCTCGGACGTTGCTTTGTCTTTTTCATCGGTTGGAAGCTGTGTAAGAGGTAATTTATTAGCTTCTAAATACGTCTTTATAATTCCTTGACACTGTTGAAAAACTCTCTTGAATTCATCTGCAACATCTTTGTTCTTAAACCTGACAGCAAACTGCTGCATTTGTGGCTCTCCTTCTGAGTAATCCGCACCGGACACCCAAACCCATGACGTTGCAGACATTTCATGTGGTTTCAATACAATATCAGGCATCACAGGATGATTAGCACAAAGTTTCAAAACCTGATCTCTTCTCATAATCACACGGCAATAACTTGTTTCCGGATTGTAACTCAACCTCATCTCTCCAACACCACGCTCTTTCCACTGTTTCGCATCGAAATCAAAGCGGAACAACTTTGCTCTGTTTTTGAACAAATCCTCATAACCTTCCTCGCCTGTTTTCAACTCCTCTTTTTTTGTCAACTCAACAATTGGCTTAAAAGTCGGGTCAAAGGCGTTCGGATCTTCGTCTTGTTTCGGAGACGTGAACAATGTCGTGCCGGCTCCAAAAAATCCTTTCTTTGAAGATTCAAAAGCAATGGAGTTGTCCGTGCTACTTGAGGCAAGATCTGCAAACGACAAAAACGTATTTTTCTCTTCTTTCTTCGAAGATGGAGCTGCAAACATGAAACTTCCGTCTATTTTATCAGTACCTTTCACGCCAGCATCTTTCTTGCATCCACTACAACCATGACATGGAGGAACAGAAGATGAAGCGAAAAATGATTTTGGCAGCAAGAGGCGATCGGCCTTTCTTTCTTCATATGAACTTGGCTCCTTCACAAACGTCACTAGTAAGTCATCAGCAGCAGCATCTGCATCTGGCTTACTTTGAAAGGCAGCGGCGGCGTGCGTTAAAATCTGTTTTCCTTGAGACGCATCATTGTCCGTTTTTGTTCTTTCTCCTCCTACCATTGCACATGCTCCCTCCGTCTTTGCCCGTTCTAAGTCATCCAAATACTTGACTATTCTCTTCTGGCAGTCTTGAAAAACTCTCTTGAACTCATCTGCAACATCTTTGTTCTTAAACCTGACAGCAAACTGTTGCATTTGTGGCTCTCCTTCTGAGTAATCCGCACCGGACACCCAAACCCATGACGTTGCAGACATTCCATGTGGTTTCAATACAATATCAGGCATCACAGGATGATTAGCACAAAGTTTCAAAACCTGATCTCTTCTCATAATAACCCGGCAATAACTTGTTTCCGGATTGTAACTCAACCTCATCTCTCCAACACCACGCTCTTTCCACTGTTTCGCATCGAAATCAAATCGGAACAACTTTGCTCTGCTTTTAAACAAATCTTCATAGCCCTCTTCTCCTGTTTTCAGATCTTCTTTTTTTTCAAGTTGGACAATTGGTTTGAACGTTGGATCAAATTCCCTTTCCTCGCTCTCCTCCTTAGCGGCAAACAGCATTGCTCCTGCACCAGTAAAAGCTTTATTGCCTGACGTGTTAGTGGCAAAAGTACCCTGATTTTTAGAACCAACCAAGTCGGCAAATGAAAGGAATTTTTGGCTGGTATCTTTAAAGGTGGCATCTCCTAAGCTCTCCTTCGATGCTTCTGCTCCAAATACAGCTGTTTTTTGCAAACTTCTGCTCGCATCTTTCGCTTTTTCGTTAGCAACCAGGTCGGCAAACGAAAGGAATTTTTGGCTGGCATCTTTAAAGGTGGTATCTCCTAAGCTCTCCTTCGATGCTTCTGCTCCAAATACAACTGCTTTTTGCTCAACTTTGCTTGCATCTCTTGCCCAGAATGATATTGGATTTGACAGGTCAAACCTCTTGATTACTGGCTCCTCAGCTCCGCAGCCTCGACAACCTGGGCAGGGAGGATACGGACTCGGTGCGTAAAAGTTTGGCGGCAGCTGGAATCTTGACGCTTTTGCACGTTGGGCAAAACTAGCCTTCTTGACGTAAGTGACAAAAATGTCATCATCAATCATTTGCACCACATGTGGAACAAGTTCATCAGACGGTGCGGCACCTTCATTTTGGGGGGATAGTCTATCGGAATTGGCATCGCTGTCGGCAGGAGGGATGTTTTGTGGGGGCTCTTGGTCGTAGTACGCAAAGCCCTGCTCACTATTCGCGTAATAGGCCTCATCTCCATCTCGATAATAAACATCCTCAGCCGTGTAATACTCCCCATCATTATAATAATCATCATTTTGATAGAATGAGTCGTCGTCATAATACTGGTTGTTGGCATCATAGGCGGCGGCTGCCGCATCGTAATACCTATCTTGCATACTCTCCCATTCACTCTGAAAATATCGGGCCTGATCTGTCACCTGGTTATTCGTAATGCTTGGCCCCTGCGCTGGAGCGTTGAAGTAATCATTAACTCGGAAGTCTTGCCCTGGTTGATGTCCTCCATAAACAACATCTGGACTTGTGAAACTGGACGAGCCAAACACGGCGCTATTTGGCGTGCTTTCAGCTAAAGCCAGGTTAGTGCCTCGGAAAACATTCGCCCCTAATGGAGTTGAGGCTTGAGCCGGTGCCTGCAATGGAGATGATGATGATGGAGCATGACTCCTGTCTTCTACCTGGCCGAAGGAAAATGGCTTTGACGAGGCCAGATTTTGAAAAGCAGCAAGGAATGG
This sequence comes from Catostylus mosaicus, assembly GCA_964019065.1. Classification (NCBI taxonomy): domain Eukaryota; kingdom Metazoa; phylum Cnidaria; class Scyphozoa; order Rhizostomeae; family Catostylidae; genus Catostylus; species Catostylus mosaicus. The sequence continues at coordinate 1,291,356 of OZ025190.1, forward strand.
GTTAGCTGTTGATGAAGGCTTCTGAGAATCTTTCGCTTCATCAGTGTTTTGTCCACCAAACTCAAATTTGAATTTGGATGGGTCCAAAACAAATCCCACTGATCGACCAGGACTTTTAAAATCAAACTTTGGAGTGGTGCTTGACTGTTCCAATTTCACTTCTTTCTGTCCTTCATCATTTTGCGCCGTTGCATCACTGCCAAGTTTAAAGGAGAATTTTCCTGCGTCAAATTTGGCAGATTCTTCCTTGCTTTCTGTAAACTTTGCAAGCTCAAATGTATTTCCGCCAGCTGCCATACCAATCTGTTCCTTTTCAACTTCTTTACTTGGAAGCACTCCAGCTTGTTTTTGTTCTTTTTTCTCACTTAGCAGCACTTTTTCAGCATCTTCCTTTTCACTAGACCCAACACTCTGGTACCTTTCAAATGCCTTTGAGAACTTCTTCGCAATTTCCTCTGTTTTGAACTTGACGGCAAATGTTTCAGCCGTCGGCTCCTCCTCACTGATGTCAGCTGGCGTGTACCATACATACGTATTCAGATTCTCGGCTTTCTTTGTTAATGTCATGTCATCAGTCAGAAGGTGATTTGCACAGACCTTGAACACTTTGTCTCTTCGCATCAAAATCCTTGCCTTAGATGCTGTTTTGTTAAGCAATATCTTAAGATCGCCAACTCCTCTTTCTTTCCACTGGCCTTCATGTAAACGATAAAGTTTTGCAAGCTCTTTGAAAACAACTTCTTCATCTTCTTCACCGGTTTTCAGATCGGACTTCCGTGTTAAACTCACCAACGGCTCAACGTGCAAGGTATCGCCAAATGACGCATCATCTTCACCACGAGAAACATTCTCATCTCTGCCCGACGTGTCTGGCGTTTTGTTCTTCACCGTCAGACTGGCTGGTGGTGGTGACTCGCTTTCTGCACGAACTTCCGTCTCTGTTTCTTCATCAATTTTCTCTACTGTATCAACAAGACCGGAAAAGAATCCAACCGGGAAAACCGGAGCAGGTGAGAATGGGTCCCAGGACATTTCCGGTTCTAGTCTTGGTGTTAAATTTCCGGACCCGGACGTCAAATCATCCTTCGGAACGTAAACAGCGGATGATGAGCTCTCATCTGTATTGACGGAACTATCTTGCCTCGGTTTGATGACAGACTCGTTTCCAGATTGATTGGCTCGCATTTCAAACATTTCTCGCTGAAAATACCAAGATAAATTGAGTGTAAAAAAATAAATATAATCATTTTTCTTCTAATGGTGTCCAGTAATGGAATGTCCTTCCATTTAAAATCAAGCAGGCATCGTCCTCGCAGGTTCTCAAGAGCAAAACAAGATAAACGCTTCTCTGTTTCTCCCATTTTTTACCTTGCAAATTATTTTGCATATTTGCATGTATTTCTTCCTTTTTATTGTTTGAAATCTAGTTTGACAATTCAACTTTGTACTTTATTTGTTAAGTTTACATTTGTATATTACGCCTTTCTCTTTCTCCCATTTTTACCTTGTAAATTATTTTGCATATTTGTAAATTTAAAAATAATAAAGATGATACTCAAACCAGGTAGGGTCTGTCCACCACTTCTTTGAACTCTACCCCATCACCCCCGGACGGGCCATAGGGCCCGAAGACAAACACCGTAAATAATCATTTTTAAGGGAGTAAGTTAAAAAATATCGTAAATGTTCTGATTGCAGTTTTCTATAATAGCTTACATAATTTATTTGACTTTGCTGCCCCTGAAAAGCGTTTATATATATGGGTTTTAACAGCTAATGAAAATAAATCCGGGTGAAAAAAGAGTTAAGAAGACACAAATATTGCAAACTATTTGGCACTAACCTCCAATTTGTGAATCCTTGAAGCAAGAACTGAAAATTCATGGTTCCTAACGGCCAGCTGCTCGTGAAGAATGGAATTCTCAAGGGCTAGTTTTGCCTCAGTTGTACTTTCGTCCTATAATTATTCAAGAATGAATATTAAGCAGGGGCTAAAGACAAGGGTCTTTTGGATCAAAGATAGGTAGAAGCTTTTGACAAATGTTTGAATATAGAACCGTGTTTCCTCGGAAGAGCGCCCGGGCGCTCATTTAAAAGTCAGCCTTCGAGGGAAGGGGGCGCTAATTTACAAATCTGCTTTTTTTAGGGGGCGCTAATTAATCTTGTAGACATACAGACACAAGCTCTCCCAATAGTTGTGAGTAGAGACACAAAATTAATAACAAATACAAGGAAAAAGGTATTAATCAAGGCGCAATATGAAAATGAAAAATTTACAAAGCAATATAAAGGAAAGGTTTACACCACAATATCAATTTCGTTAACTTCGTCTACATATTATCAAGGAGGGCGTCCATTCAAGGGGGGCGCTCATATAAAAATATTTACCTAAGGAGAGGCGCTCTTTCGAGGGGGGGGGGCGGTCTTTCGAGGAAATACGGTATGGAAGCATAAATAAATATCTAAATGCGATACCCTTCAGTAAAAACAAGAGAAACAGAATATAGGAAAAAGATGCTCGTCCTTGGGAGTCGTTCTTCATTGCCACTTCCCATCTCGGCTTCTTAGGAGCTGTTTCATTTTCTTTTTGAAGCGATTTTGATAGGGGGGGGGACTAGTTGTTATTTTGATTTTCCTTTCTACGTGGAGGCACCTGTGAACTGGAAACTGTTCTTTATAAATTCTTATAAATAAGGATAGGAAGCGGTCAACATTTATAACCGGGAAAGGAAGGATAAATTTAAGAAACTGTGAGATGAACCCTAGTGCTTTGCGTTTCAGCCTTGAATTTTTTGATTGGCGGAGACTTGGGGGAGGGGGGGCGAGAGGGGGCGAGAGGGGGCGGTGGCCCCAAATATTTCGGAAGACAAAAGTCTTTTGTTCTCAAATAATGGAGATAAGTACAATAGGTGACGATATTTGACCAAGTGTCCGCCACTGGTGAGCACCCAACTATGTTTTGCGAAAAGTTACAGTCTACAGCACAACATTTGCTTCAAAGCAAGCAGCTTGCCGGAGACTCATCGAATATAGTAACAAAGACTTTAACAGAAAATAACATAGAATAATTTGACAGTCAATAGGAAGTAATGCTTCGATATCAAGGACTGATGGATGCTAAAACACGTTTCGATAGCGTCTAACAAAGTCATTTTTAGATTTTCAGATCCTAAAATAATTGACGGAGAGAAGGAATATTGCAAAGCGGCAGTAATGGGAAGCAAATAAGACAAGATACGAGTATACCTTTATGTAATATGCAACTAATATTTCGTCCCGACATACAGTCTTCTTCACAGTATGATATTAAATTAAAGCATATAAGAAAGTGCTATGAATGAATAATTATATTCTTGTCGCATTTCCTTTGAACTCCTGCCGCTTTACGCAGTTCCTTATCTCCGTTATTAACATCTATCGTCGCCAGTATTTCTCGATAATTGGGTAGGCCGCCTGCTATTTTTTCCCTACTTTACTTTTCCGAGTATAATTTTCTGCAGCAATTTCTCCAAAAATTGCAGATCCAACCTTTTGGCCACCATCAAGATCGTTAATAAAAATAATTTACGACCACGCCACTATTTGATTATGGCTGCAGTAAGAATGTGAACCTAGGAACTAAGCTGCCAGAAATTTAGATCGTGTTTGAAACTTTTGAGAAGAAATTAAAGCGTTGTTGTTTCTTGGCAAGCTTTTCAAAATTTTCTGGAAATACAAACTAATAGATGGGAATCTAGATATCAAACAGGAATCTATGCTTTCAAAATTTATGTCATCAATTTTAATGCTACTGATAAGAATTAAAATGTATTTACCTGTGTGTTTTCATTTTCTCTAAAAATGTCTTGTTCGTCTTCTGTATCGTCAGATGAATAACGAAGATCTAAAGCTTTTCCTGGGAAATAAAATTCGGTTTTTAGATACAATATAATTATTATTATTATAAAAAAATAATAAAATTATATTATATTATATTATATTATATTATATTATATTATATTATATTATATTATATTATATTATATTATATCATATTATATATTATATTATTTGATATTATATTAAAGTATATTATATCATATCATATCATATTATGTTATATCATTATTATTATAAAGATGGATGAAAATTATAAAAGTTATGATCCAAATTACATCTGCCTAAAATACGATTGAAATTTCCCGAGAAGTCTTTCCGATTGAGAAGGGCCACAACATCACCACAAAGGGATCACACAACAGAACAGAGAGTTGTCCTTTCTAAGCAGAAAATTAGGATGAAAGTACAACTGGGGCAGAATTGGCACTTGAGAATTCCATTCTCCACGAGCAACTGGCCGTTAGGAAAAAGCTATTCTAAATTGCTTAAAAAAGAGGTCAAAACAACTGCTACTGAGCTGAAGTGGGTGAGTTACAACTAAAATTATTTTATAATAATAATAAAGGTGGATGAGTTACAACTAAAACTACGATGGGAATATGCCAAGTAAATTTTCCAACTGACAGGAGCGTCAGCATGAAAAGGGATTCTACAACGGTACAGAGAATTGTCTTTTCTAAATCGCTTCAAAACAGTGTCAAAGAACTCCTAATGAGGTTGGTGGATGGAGAGCACCTATCGTGCCAGCAAATGTCCCTAGGAAGTATAATAATTTTGAAAATTGAATTTGATGTATAATAAATGAAGTTTTCATTTACATTAAAAAGTAAAACTGCATTTTTTATTGCCTTAGTATATATTTCAAAAATTAATCAATTAACCAAGTGAACAATGAAAAAATCACAAAATATACTTTGTTCATCGTCTTAATTTATAAAAGCATGGATTCATAGATCCAGTTATATTTTGAAATGATTAATATCATTAATCATTATAATGTCATAATTATTAACTAATATCTATAGATTAATTATTTGCTCACAGATTTATATGTTTTCATCATTTTTTTATATCCATTTAAACATTACATTTACAAATAAAAAGATGTGACATTCGAAATAAATATATACACATTCATTTTCAAAATCGGTGGAAGAGCAGATATAAAATGAATGAATGAATGAATGAATTAACTAAAAAATGGAGAAATAAATGAATAAATCAATGAATAAATAAATACATGCATCACAAAACTGATTCATTAAACACTGAAATAGTAATTGAAACTACGAATGAAATAATGAGTATCTAAATAAATCTTGGAATTAATCATAAAATATAAATATTTTAGCTGTACATTTTTGCCTCTCAATACTTCGAAATAATTCATTTTGAAAAAGGAGCTTACTAGGGATGGCCGAAATTCCACTTTGCTCAGCAATTGCCTCTTTAATTTCATCAATTTCAGCTTGTACTTTTTCATGCAAAGCCACCTGAAAATAAATAAAATTATGAAAAAATTATCTCTGTAATTGGAGTCATGAAAAAGCTGTGGTTAGACTACGGTGAGAAGCATGCATCTAGAAGCCTTTGCTTCCCAAATTTTTCTCTTGTAGTCTCTACCATTCCTTGCTAGTCTAAGACCTAAAAACATCCTTGAGCGTTAAACAAGGATTCGGGGTCGATGTAAACATCACCCTCACGCTCCTGAAAATTCGCAGTTTACCTACATTACACCCACATTCAAGCTCTTCATAGGGCCACACTACCAAAATACTTGTTTACATTTTTTTAAAGTATATTTATTTATTGTTTTGCCGTTTCTATTAATCTCTTATTCTATTTACTTAATTTTCTCCACTACTAATCTACTAAAAATTGTACGTAATACCTATTTATAGCTCAATGTCAATTAATATTAGATAGATAGAATCTATGGGAAATAGGAAAGCTTTCCCTCTAAATTCAGAAGAATAGTAGCATGCTCTTCTTGGAATAGCTTCTTTAAAAAGAATGGTAATAACCTTTAATATTTATAATGGTCAATCTATCGAATATTGTGCAGAGATCCAATAAAAGGGGTTCCGCAAAACGCTTTTAGTTATTAGCTGTAAATAAATAAATAAATGAACAAATAAATAAATTAAAAAAATGAATAAAAAATAAAAGAACAAATAAATAAATAAATGAATAAATGTAAAAATAAATAAATGAATGAATAAATAAATAAATGAAAAAATAAATAGGTAAATAGATGAGTAATTAAATAAATGAATGAATAAATTAAAAAATTGAATAAATAAATAAAAGAATAAATAAATAAATAAATGAATAAATGTAAAAATAAATAAATGAATGAATAAATAAAAAAAAGAATAAATGGGTAAATAAGGTTTTTGGATATTTTGAACTTGTTAGTTAATTTTAACTGCTGATGATTTTCAAAAGGAATGTTGGTTGATAAGGCGACATTAAGAGGAAATTTAAGAGTTTTACGGATATTGCGGGCTTAGGAGGCTGTTGCTGTTGCACAGTTTAAAATTTCCTAATTGCAAACAATCAAGTAAAATATAAGAGTAAATGAAACAGATTGCAATACATTGTTATCTTTATATTAATAGCTAGAAATATCCATGTCATCTACAGCTGACTGGAAAATGTTTATTGCTTGACATTCTCCGAGAGGTCACTTTATAGTCATGAAATATGGTTTAAGCAACATTCCTTTTTTTTCGGGGGGGGGGGAGGAGGGAAACCACAAGCTTAGGCATAGCCACGATATAAAATCTGATAGTTAAAACATGGAAAGAGCTGCAAATAAAATCTGCTGACCTGCGTCTTGTCTAATCGCTGTAAGCATGATTGAAGCATGTCTCTGGATTTTCGTAAATATGATAGATGACTTCGCAGGCCTTCAACGTTTGTATGATTCTCTCTGGAGGCAAGGTCACGATAGATCTAAAACGAAGTTTTATAGGAACTTATAAAAATCATATGTTATAGGTTATGATGCTGAAGATGACGTAGAAGATGATGACGATGATGGTGTTGTGATAAAGATGATGATGATGATGAAGGTGATAATGAAGATGATAATGATGATGATGAATGATTGATTCATTCATTGATTGACTGATTGATGACGATGATGAAGGGGATGACGTAAAAGATGATGCCGATGATGGTGATGTGATGAAAATGATGATGAAGATGATGATGACGATGTTGATGATGATGATGATGATGATGATGATGATGATGATGATGATGATGATGATGATGATGATGATGATGATGATGATGATGATAGCATAACATATACCTGTGCCTGCATATGTGCTGAATCGGCAGTTTGTAACCCATTCAAATAGTCCAACGCTTTGTCACATTCATCGTTTCTAAATGCAGCATTAGCCAGCACTGATGTTAGACTTTCAATCATTTCGGCTCTTTCATTTTCCTGATCAATTGAAAATAATATGAAATAAAAACAAGTTTACTACAATGCCGACGAATCTGGAGGCTTTTCTCCCAAATGAGGCTCAATTTACCAATAATGTCATATAAAGAGCTAAAGAAACTATGAAAAAATTCCATTTGAAAATATTTTACATTTCATGTCAAACATTTTTAGCTCTGAAAGCTTTGAAAGGAGGGCCCCTTGAAAATTAGCAACACTCGAGGGATCAATCAATCAATCAATCAATCAATCACTCAATCAATCAATCAATCAATCAAGAAATCATCAATCAATCAATCAATCAATTATTCAATCAATCAATCAATCCACTAATTAAGCAATTCATCAATCAATCAGTTAATCAATCAACGAGCTAGCCAACCAATCAATCGATCATTTTTCAATCAGGCTCATGTCTGATGGCCCTTTATTGGGGTGGGGATTGAGATAACGTCCATTGACTTCAATCGATTAAAAACCTTTTTTGTGGAAATAGCAAAACAGGACCAACTTGCATTCAGCATTTTCATGCTTTACATTGAGGTGCTCCCAGCGGCGTTGCTAGATGTGTGCAGTGTACAATTGGTTATCAAATAGCGAACAAGCAATAACTACATATACTTACATCGATGCTTTTGATGAGAGGTGGAATCAAGGGTGCTTTGGGCTGTGCCGTCTCCAGATCACTGAAAGGGAAAGTTTTATGCTCGAAACCTTTGCATCTAAATTTTTTGTCAGTTCAGGTGTCATGTATGAAATTAAACCTTAAAAAAGCTGATGTTAACGTTCCTCTGATTTTGACACTCCAATTATAGACCTTTTCTCTTTATAGTCATATAATCCTAAGGTGTCCCAATAATTCTGACAGAATCCCAGCAAAATCCTGCCTCTAATCCTAACCCTAATCCTTATCATGATCCTATCCATAATCCTAACCATAACCATATCCATAATCCTAACCGCAATCCTAACTCTACCCCTCGCTTTAACACTAGCAAAAACATTAGCCCTTAATCTCAATCCTTTATCTCAATCACAAATCTAAACCAGTTGATGTCGATACGGCAGGATAGTCAACAAACCTTTCATTAATTTCCAAAAGTTTCAATGCTTCATCTCCATAAAGGAATCCTCGTCTTCTGTAGCTCTAAAATATCATACAAGGCATCAGAACAATACAATAACAATTCATATTAAATTAATAATACAATCATACACCTCATTAATAAAAGGCAGCGTATAATTGGCTTGCCTGTTACATTCATAGTTTATCTAATTAATGAAGATTACTGTCTACCGGTCTGCTAAAAATAGTGCTCGATGCCAAAGAAGTAGAGCTATACCAAATTCGATAACAGAACACGGCGGTTATAGTTGTAACTTAAAGTTTCACGCTTGATGCGATCTTCAGACAACTCCGTATACAACTTGTAGACAACAGTTGTCTGAAGGTTGCATCAAGCGTGAAACTTTAATTTACAACTTAAACCCTCGTGTTCTGTTATTAAGATTAGTTTATCTAATTAAAATTAAATCAACTCTGGGTTGGTCTATTCTTTATTACTTCTGCAGAATATGTAATTATTACATTGGATGGTGATATCAATCATTTAGCCTTCTAAGGATAAGTGTAAAACTGCTATCAATGAGGGTTTCGTTTTACATAAATTGTTGTCAAAGATGAAAAATTTAAAAGATAAGAAGCTACACGATTATTATACAAAAAAAATTTTGATCATTTTTCTTTCGTTTAGAGTTTACAAAGTAAGATAAATTCGGTACGAAGTAATACTCATTACTGTAACCTAGGGCGTAAGAATGATTTGAAAAGTGGGGGCACAGGAAAAAAGGGGCATTGTTTTGTACTATAGGGACATCCAAATTGCGGCACTTTCACGATAAAAAGGGCTTTTTTCCGATGAGAGGCTGTTTCACGACAAATTGGGCACTTTCAATATGAAAAGGTTTTATCATGAAAAGGAGGCAAATTCCACAATAAAGGGGGCACTTTTCAGTGAGAAGGGGACACGCAGGCTTGGGCTAGAAAAAGTTGGGACACTTGGCCATTAGGCGCCCCGGTTCCAACGCGACTGAATACAACACAATGTCCTCCAAATCATGGTAACATAAAAGCTCTACAAGCTACCAGGGAGGCACTCAATGAACAATTTAGCAGCTAAAATAATTCATGGAAACAATAAAGATATAATAGAAATCAAAATCAATTATATTTGAGAATATTTGAGTTTCACAAACCTCTAAGGTTAACTGATTCGTCCACTCATTTTCTCGATCATCTTGAATTTCGTCCGCCTGTTTCGATCAGAAAATAAATTCAGCTGAAATCTGAAAACTCACGAAGAAGCGGTAACTAATACTTTGCCAAGCGGTAACTATTGCTTTTAATCAACATTCTTGAATGGCGTTTCAATTGCGAGAAAAACTGGCCTGTGATGAGGTGAGGATTTCGGTGAATGTTTTGATATCAAAAATCTGTAGCACAATTTTCATTTCATGAAATATTCAAATGTTTAAGCAGGGCAGCTCTTCAGCAATGCTTAAGGAGGGTTAACCTTCAGCCCAATTGAGTTGCAAATGTCAGTTTTTGCCCTGCCAAAAAAGTAAACATTGCACGATTTTTTCAGTAATACATGTCATTTTTACCCTACACGGAATACATGTAATTCTTACCCTTCACGGAATACATGTCATTCTTAGCCTACACGGGCCATTTTACCCTGAATAGAACCATACTTACATTTTTAGAAGGGTGAGCCCCTAAAATCCCTTTGAGGCTCTTCGCAATTTATCTGCGTCATGTGTTTGGAAATGTGTTATGTTCGATAAACTTCATACAAACCTTGTTTAAGAACATCTCTGAAATGTGTTTGAGTATGATTGGATCGATTCCATGATTGCCAATCAATCTGATTGTTTCCAAACCACGTTGTAAAATTGATTTCAACTTTGATGTGCTCACGTGCCTGTGGATAATTTGAATGATGGAAAATGTCATCAAGTATTTTGATGATGATGTTCGTGATACAATATAATACAATGCAAAAAATAGAATACGTTACAATATAATACAATACAATACAATACAATACAATGCAAAACAATACAATACAATGCAATACAAAACAATACAATAAGATACAAAACAATACAATGCAAAACAATACAATAAGATACAATGCAATAATACACAACACAATACAATACAACCCAATTGAATGCAATACCTTATTTTGAAATATCTCTTCGTGAGGGTTTTTTTTTTTTTAATAATTGCGAGGCTATTGGCACGACGGGCAACACCACCCCAATTACTTTTGTAGCTCATTGTATCATGTTAAGTGTATTTCCATGCTCCCTTTGCTTTTGTATTGTAATTGTTTGTCAATGCAAATTTTATGAGAATAAAAAAAAAAAGAATGCAATACAATACAATACGAGACAATACAATACAAAACAATACAAGAATACAATACACTAGAACATAATACAATGCAATTCAATATTTTACAATATCATACATTACAACACATTACAATAAAATACAATATAATACGATACGATACAATACAATACTATCCAATATATAACAAGCATTTGAAATGTATTAATGAGGTCAACATCAATCAATTACCATGTTTTGCCTGTATGCAATCTAAATGCAGCATCCCACCAATCAGATTGCGCATTTATGCATAGAGAGCCACTGATTGGAAGAGGTAAAAACGGGGGTTCATGTTCAGTTTTCTTTTCTCCTTCATTAAACATCATTCGATCAACGCCACTGTAAATAACAGCTTCAATGAAAACCTAAGGAATAATTAAATTGTAATTAAAAATTGAACCGAGAAATTGCACTATTTCTAGAAATTGCACTAAACGCAAAAGGTTAAAGAGTGAGATTTCATACATAATATTTCAGAATTGTTATATACTTCAATAACATCTTTACACTAAGACCTGGGGTTCAACCATCAGCAAAATAAGTAAAAAAAGCAACAGATAGAAATTCAGACTTTCAGTACCCTTTTAGTTACAGACTCAAAAACACGCGAAAATATTGACATTATCTTAGATTCCTAGACAGCCAGTCAAACTTTTGCAGACAGTCAGTCAACAACACTCGCAACAAAGTATTAATTAACTTTTAACGTTTTAAAAAAAATGTTCCCACACATAAAATGAGGTTATTAATGATTTCATTAGTTTGAAAAATTCCGACTAGATTTCGATTCCACATTCGATTTCACTTTTCATATCCATTTCACCTTTGTTGAGAATGAACTAATTGGATGCAATTACTGGCAAAATCTGTTTCCCATACAACAAACAGATCAACCACGCACATTCGGTATTCTTTTCATTACAAAATCAAACACAACGTTTCTACTATATGACATGAGATTTACAGATATCCAACACAGCTAAAACTTTCATAATACTTTCCTAAAGGTTATTAAAGGCGGCTTAGCCCTTTAGCTCTGCGAAATTCCAACCATTTTTGCTTTTAATTTCCATTTCATTTTTTAATTTCATACTTTCGCTACGATATAATTAATCAACAGCAAAATATGTTCTTCTACAATCATATCCACCAATGCTTCCACTTTCGTAAATCCGAACCTCCTTACTTTTTCCTTTCCTGTGGTAAAATACCGTTACAGAAATTAAAAGGCATGGAATTTGGTGATTTCACTTCCAATTTCACATGTTTCTTCAAAAATCCTCATATATCTTCAAATTTCTTCCTTTTTCCTTACCATTTTCACTCCGTTACTTTCCCTTCCAAATGGCAAAATTTTCCCGCGTTATAGATATATAGATAGAAATATTTTAAGAATTAACGATTTTTTCTTGAGTACTTGTTTAATATTCAAAAATTTCTGTGGTTGAGCTAATGTATGTCTTAGAGATATAACTATAAATATAGATATAGATATAGATTTAGATACAGATGTAGATATAGTTAAAGATACAGATGTGGATATTTATAACGATATAGATATAGATGTAGATATAAAAATAGATATAGATATTACTAGTGGAGCAAGACTTGAAACTTGTTACACGCTAAATGCGATCAGCAGACAACAACGGTAAGCAGACTGCTCTTTTTAGATGACATTGAGCACTGTCCAACAGGCGGGCTAATAATAATTTTCATTATTATCTAGATTATTTTTCACTTTTAGTTTCGATTTTATTTTTAACGCCCATATTCAGCACGTTTTATAATACAGTTGCATTTCTAATAATGCTTCAGTGGACTAGAGGCTTGAAAATTTCCACTATATTTCGATATAATCGATACATAGATCTACTTTGAGCTCCTAAAATAAATATTGCGCAGATCATATTACACTACATTGAATTACATTCATAACATTACATTACATTACATTACATTACATTACATTACATTACATTACATTACATTACATTACATTATATTCATTACATTAAATTATATTGAATTCAATTACATTACATCGAATTACATTACATTACATTACATTGAATTGCATTACATTACATCACATTACATCACATTACATTACATTATATTCAGTACATTAAATTATATTGAATTCTATTACATTACATTGAATTACATTACATGAAATAACATTAAATTATATTACATTACATTACATTGAATTACATCAAATTACATCACATTACACTACATTACATCATACTACATTATATCACATTACATATAAATTACAGATTACACAATACACTATGTCGCTTTAAGATGAAAGTTCCTGAAGTCCGAATAGATTTCAATCTTAGTTGCTACCTTATTTTTAATATTTCGTATTTCTAACCATTTTCACTTTTTATTTTCTTTTTCAGTCTCAATTTCAATATCTACTTTCTGTCGGTTGAAGTTAATCGTTAATTAATTTCGACTTTTTTCTCAATGCCCTAAACATCACACTAACTGTTCAATGTCGGTTCTTTCTCGATTATTAAATCATACACAACGCCCCTGCTATAAGACACGACTTTACACAAACGTTTGGACATTCCAGACAGCTAACAATTTCATAATAAATAAATCAATTACATTTTAAGAGTAATATCTCATAAAATTATCCAAGGTTATCGGCGGCAGCTTAGCCTTATAGCTTTGCAAATTCCGACTCGATTTCGCTTCTACATTCCTTTTTTTACTTTTAATATCCATTTTCTTCTGTTTTATTTGTAATTATAGTGAACTAATAAGAAGCAATTAATGACAAAATCTGTTTCCCATATAACAAACAAATTAACTGAGCATTTTCGGTTTTCTTTCAATTATAAAATCAAACACAACGCTGTAACTAAATAAAATGAGGTTCAATGAGCATTCTGATATCCGAGACAGCTGATAAAATTTCCTAACGTAAGAATTTATTATGTCTTAACGGCAACATTCTCACAAATAACACTAACTGCATTTCACTTTTAATTTCCGTCTCAACTTTCAATTTCTACTTTTGCTCGATTTATAAATATTCGATAGCAAAAATATGTTCTTCCGTAAGTCGGTACACAACAAACAATAGATGCTGATCTTTCGGTGAAAGGTTCGACTACAGATTACCCGTCGACTCCGTTGCGGCACTTGGTTTCAAATCAATTTTCCGACCTCAAATCCCCATGAAAATATGTGCTATGATAAAAATTAATTGCCTGAAACTACCTTCTCTTCAGATAAAATCTTCCGACAGGAAATTTAATAAAATTTCTAAGAATTTGCCTCTCAAAATTTAAATAAAGTCCTGAACTTTCTTCCCACATATCTGCGTAAAATATTAGATAAATTGCTGTAATCTATAATAAAATTTGCCTAAAATGGCTGAGATTTGAATCCTCAAATTTGCATAAACTTCCTGCCATTTTGTCCTTCAAATTTGCATAGAAACGCTGAGATTTCACCACTCCAATTTTCACAAAATTCCTAGATTGTATGTACTACATTTGTACAAAAAACATTAATTTTTTCAAGCATCATCCCTCAAATTTGAATTAAATTTCTCAGATTTGATCTCTCAATTTGCCAAAAAGAATTCAGATGTTTTGCTTGTATATTATCAAAGTTAGACAAATAAATAAATGAACAATATATAATTATATTAGTAATATAAAATTTTCTTATCAAAATTTCGCAGATTTAATCTCTCAACTTTGCCAAAAAAATTTCAGATATTTAACTTGTATATTATCGAAGTTAGAAAATAAATGAACAATATATAAATATATAAATTATATATTTGCTTTAATTTCGAGTGTATTCAGAGCTGTCTTATTATCTCCTTACTTGCTTAATCTTGGTGCGGCTCTGGTCTTAGATGCTTATTGAGCAAACCGATGCTTAGTTCCTCAAAGTATCCTATCGCGTAAGCTCAATCAGAGCGGCTTAAGGTGATTATTTTTCTAACAAGAAATGTTTAGATTGCTGAATAAAGGTTCTAAACTTCAAAAAATCTCACCTCAAGATCCATGGTTGACAGTGTAAACGGGGCGCAATTCTGCATATCATTGACTTCAAATTGCATTTGAAAGAACAGTTCACTGATAACTTTGAAGGCTGTGGAAATTGAGAAGATGGATTGTTAAAAAATGAACAGAAATGACATAATATACTGTGTATTATGTACTGTGTGTGCTGTGACTTACTTTTAGAACTATGGTAGCCCCTCACAATAAGTGTCCCTCCTAAATGCCATAACTAATCGATGGTCGGCCAATAACGTCCCACAACAAGCAGCAATGACCCACAGCGACCAGCAACGACCTCTAAATTCCCACAGAGACTGCATCATCAATATCACAATTGAGGCAATTGGATGTCAAAAGCAGCCAAATGCGGTCCTTACCTTCGGTTTTAAACGAACTTGAATCGAACTGACAGTTTATCCCAATCCATATAAGAAGCTCTAAATTGCCTGGATTTTCCTTCATAGCCACTAAAATGGAAACAATATTCATTTTAAATTCCAATTACTTTACTATCACAATAGGTACTGTCACTGGCCAAATATTGAGGGGGGGGCAAGCCTTATTTTTTGGAAGGATGACATCACACATTTTCATTGTTTTAGATCAAAGACTATTGTCTTCCAAAATATTGGGAGGGCCATCGCCCCCCTCTTCCCCCCCCCCCCCAAGTGTCCGCCACTGGGTACTGTGTAGCCTGCCAGCCAGGTTTCGCATCAAAAAAGGGTTATGACAATGGTAAAAGGATAAAAAACATGTGAAAAGTAGAGTTAAAGTTGACAGGATAAAAGCTCAGAGTTAGTATATGTCTTGTTCTTGTGACAGAAGATTTAATATGTAGAACTGATGATAACATTACAAAGCTTTGAAGTCGAATAGCGTTTGTGAATATTGTCAATTGATAGAGCTTTGCACATTTCAAGGAAGGGAAAGAAAGATTGACCGAAGATTCCCAAAGAAGTGATGGAAAGGCTTATGAAATTTACTGTTGTCTATGACTGTTCTGCATGATAATAGAGTTCGAATTTGAAAATAATAAAAATAATAACATCAGCTATAATCAACTGATTGGATGATCAAAATGATTTGACCCCAAGCAACAAAAAACAAGAATACGTAATAGCGCAAACTACCCCCACCCCCCTCCCAAGAGGACACATGAAAATATATGCAGATCCGTTTAATCACCTCTGACAAAGAGTACTGGGGATGGGGGGAAGGGGTTGATAATTTCTCTTTTTCACAGAGCGTACAACGAAGGACTTTGTAAGTGATTGTACCAGTGATCCCCAGCCCGGTCCTTCATCCACTTTTTTGTAAACTTGACAAAACAAACTTGACAAAACAAACTTGACAAAACAAATTTCCAAACCTTGGTCATACGACATCAACTCTTCTAGGTCAGGCATCTGATACTCTGTCATTGAAAACTCTTTGTCCATCACCAAGAAAGACTAAAAGAAAAAAAACGTGAATAAACTATAAAAAAAGGTTTTTTCGATCATAGGAAATTGTATTTTATTTCATTGGAAAGATTTGTGCTGTTATAAAGGAAGAGAAGATCAACTTACCTTTTGATGAGATCTTTTTTCTCCGTATAACTGCTGGAAAATCTCAGCTTTGCCCTTGAAATAAAAACAACAAGAATAAAGTTACTGAGATTGGAAAATTAGTATTTTCCATTAGCAACCCGTTGTTTATCGCTGTTGGTCGATGTTGGTCACTCTGGGCCACTGTCGGTCACTCTGAATCATTGTGGCTCCTGGTCATCATCGCTATTGGTCATTGTTGGTCGTTAGTAGTCATTCTGGGTCATTGTCGGTCGCTTTCTTTTCGTTATTGGTCTCTTTGGTTCACTGTGGGTAGCTGTTGGTCATTGTTGGTCATTTTGGGTCCTTGTTGGTCACCTTGGGTTGCTGTTGGTCGCTTTCTGGTCGTAATTGGTCACCTTTGTTCACTGTGGGTAGTTGTTGGTCGTTAGTAGTCATTTTCGGTCATTTTCGGTCGCTTTGGGTTGCTGTTGGTCTCTTTGTAATCGTAATTGGTCACTTTGGTTCAATGTGGGTACCTGTTGGTCGTAAGTGGTCATTTTCGGTCATTTTCGGTCGCTTTGGGTTGCTGTTGGTCGCTTTCTGGTCGTTATTGGTCACTTTGGTTCACTGTGGGTAGCTGTTGGTCATTGTTGGTCATTCTGGGTCATTTTTGGTCGCTTTCTGGTCGTTATTGGTCACTTTGGTTCAATGTGGGTACCTGTTGGTCGTAAGTAGTCATTTTCGGTCATTTTCGGTCGCTTTGGGTTGCTGTTGGTCGCTTTCTGGTCGTTATTGGTCACTTTGGTCCACTGTGGGTAGCTGTTGGTCATTGTTGGTCATTCTGGGTCATTGTTGGTCGCTTTCTGGTCGTTATTGGTCACTTTGGTTCACTGTGGGTATCTGTTGGTCGTAAGTAGTCATTTTCGGTCATTTTCGGTCGCTTTGGGTTGCTGTTGGTCGCTTTCTGGTCGTTATTGGTCACTTTGGTTCAATGTGGGTACCTGCTGGTCGTAAGTAGTCATTTTCCGTCATTTTCGGTCGCTTTGGGTTGCTGTTGGTCGCTTTCTGGTCGTTATTGGTCACTTTGGTTCACTGTGGGTAGCTGATGGTCATTGTTGGTCATTCTGGGTCATTGTTGGTCGCTTTCTGGTCGTTATTGGTCACTTTGGTTCAATGTGGGTACCTGTTGGTCGTAAGTAGTCATTTGGGTCATTTTCGGTCGCTTTGGGTTGCTGTTGGTCGCTTTGTTATCGTAATTGGTCACTTTGGTTCACTGTGGGTAGCTGTTGGTCATTGTTGGTCATTCTGGGTCATTGTTGGTCGCTTTCTGGTCGTTATTGGTCACTTTGGTTCACTGTGGGTATCTGTTGGTCGTAAGTAGTCATTTTGGGTCATTTTCGGTCCCTTTGGGTTGCTGTTGGTCGCTTTCTGGTCGTTATTGGTCACTTTGGTTCAATGTGGGTACCTGTTGGTCGTAAGTAGTCATTTTCCGTCATTTTCGGTCGCTTTGGGTTGCTGTTGGTCGCTTTCTGGTCGTTATTGGTCACTTTGGTTCACTGTGGGTAGCTGATGGTCATTGTTGGTCATTCTGGGTCATTGTTGGTCGCTTTCTGGTCGTTATTGGTCACTTTGGTTCAATGTGGGTACCTGTTGGTCGTAAGTAGTCATTTGGGTCATTTTCGGATGCTTTGGGTTGCTGTTGGTCGCTTTGTTATCGTAATTGGTCACTTTGGTTCACTGTGGGTAGCTGTTGGTCATTGTTGGTCATTTGTGGGTCGTTGTTGGTCACTTTGGGTTGCTGTTGGTCGCTTTCTGGTCGTTATTGGACACTTTGGTTTATTGCGGGTTGTATTTGGTCACTGTGATTTGTTGTGGGTCGCTGTTTGGGTCATTTTGTTGATGTGGGTTGTTGCTGGCAGTTTTATTTCGCTTCCTTGTCGTTGTGGGCTTTCGGGATCACTGGAAGATTGCCTTTCACTTATTGAATAGTTGAAGCACTGAGCCCTCATGGACTCGTTAGCAGTGGTTCAATGATGCGTATAAATGCGCGCTGAAGTGCGCCAAGAGAGCATGTCTCATAACTCAACGTTCTAGTAAATGTACTCAAGTCATATGAAGTTATGATAACGCAGTTTGGAAGGAACTTCAGAACAGTGATTTATATAAAAACTGTGTCTTAATCTTACATATGTTGAAAATCAAGAGTTGAACAGTGGCATATTTCATTTTCATGCTACTTACGGGCTCTGTGCAGATGTCTGACACACGTGTCTGCACCCAATCCTTTCCAAATTCTCTTTCAAATGATAACATCAAATGATCTGAAAAATACATCACAGTTCTTCATAAAAAAATAATGAGGTCTACAGGATCTCCTCGCCGTTTTTTATTCATGCTTTTCTTCTTTCGTTTCTTACTGATTGTATACATTTTCGACTGGAGAGAAATCGTATCTCCCTTAAGAAACTGGAAACTGGGAAGCGAATGGCCTTTGAAACTCCCTAACGACATTCGGGAAGAACAATCTTTAGTGAATTTCAGCCCCACAATACCCTTTAACAAGGATGGCAATGAATCAATTCTGAGCGCAGTTTTAGTCTTAATACCTGAACCCTTTCACACCCTGATTTATTTTCATATAACTGTTGAAACCTATATAATCTACGCTTTTCAGGGGGTAGCATGGTCAAATAAATTAGGTGAAAGCGTTAACTACTGTAGAAAACTCCCATCAGAACCCAAACAATATTTTTTACTTCACCCCCTGAAAAAAAAAACTTTTACAGAGTTTTTCATTGGCCCATATGGCCCGTCCGGGGGTGAAAGGGTTAATTATCTACGTTCTATTCTATTTATATTTCGTTCAACCGATCCTGGACTGAGAACAGT
>OZ025190.1:1315621-1345621 GCA_964019065.1 Catostylus mosaicus
ATAACAAAAAAAACTGCGAGGATAAAACCATAAATATGCGAGACATTCCAAGATATAACTTTGAATACGTGAAAAAGGCTTCCATTTTCTAGCTCTTTATGCTAGGAACAGCATCCCCTATCTCAATGAGGGGGCTGCCAACCCTCGCGTGATTCCATCAATAGAACATTAAAATCAGGCTTGAAAAGTTAAAGTTAAATCAAACACAACCCCCTGGATGAGCAGCAAATAGGCCCTAGTATTTATCCTGCAATTTTAACTGTGTTTCTAATTTTAACAATCAAAGATGTTTCTTCTTACCCCTGAATATGCTAATAAAGTTTTTCAGTGTGTGTATAAATAATTTAAAATAAAAATAGTATAAAGGGATCTCACAAGAAGGGAACTAATGAGGGGGCGGTAATGGTGGTGGCGCACAAACCCCTGAACTATGAAAATATCGGCTTTTTGTGAAGCAAAACTCGCAGATAAGGGGTAGGTCCATCCTAGCAAGGCAAACGGTGACATTTGCTTCGCGAAAATTTCCCCATCCAATCAGCAACAAAGCAGACTTTTGCGTAAAAATTGCGCTACGGCCTCGATATAACAAACCATAAAAGTTTAAATGGTGATTGGGGCTAAATTTCAAAAGATCTAGAGGTTAGACAAGAACTTTAAGTGATGGCTGGATTTCAATTTATTCAAGTGAAAGCTAGTTGCGTTGCAGGGATATACTGAGAATCAAAGTTGCCTCAATTAAATTCTCACACATACTATGAAAAGATGTAATGAAAATACAAGTTGATAAAATGTAGTTATAGATAAGCACACTACTGCTAAGGAGGCAAACAGACACCATCTGGCCTTACTAAACATGGAAATCGTAGGCGTCTGTTATTCGGAAACAGCTCTCATTAAGGACGATTTCATCCCACATAATTCTGTATAGTCCGCTTAAACTTACATGAGGAAAAATTTCTGGGTCAAAATGAATACTTTTTAAGATAAATAACAGACATAAAGCCACGTCACTTAACCCTTTTGCACCCGGATTTATTTTCAGTTAACTGTTAAAACCCATATAATTTTACGCTTTTCAGGGGGTAGCATAGTTAAATAACTTTGGTGAAAGCGTAAACTATTATAGAAAACTGCCATCAGAACATTTACAATATTTTGTGCTTAACCCCTCGAAAAATTATCTTTTCCAGAGTTTGTCATTGGGCCATATGACCCGTCCAGTAGTGAAAGGGTTAAAGAAGGCCAATGCCATAAATGCTCACCTATACTAGCTACCTTGCAGGGAAGCAGCATGAATGGAGTTAACAACATTTAAAGTCTAAGGCATATGGGGAGCTGAAAGTTGACGTTTGTAGTCTGTTACTAGCTAGAGGATATCCTGGCGACTTTACACTTTCCCCCGTTAAATAATGCGTAATAACCCCCCTGTATTGAGCCACCTGCCCCCATGAAAAATGGTCGATGTGGGGGCTGCTTCGTACTGTGATAACCGAACATGTTCTAGGTATATTCGTTGAATCTGATGCTTCTGATGATGTTGAGGGCGTTATCATTTACTCCTCCATTGGATTATCACACATCACCATTTTAACAGATTTTAGAAGGCTCTTAGCATTTGGTCATATTCAAAGTTGTTTAGCAGAAGAGAACTATCTACACCTTGAACTTCTAATACCCCCTTCTCCAATAGGCTCCCTTCTCTGATAGTCCCCTTTCTCTAATATACCCCTTTCTCTAATAAGCCCCCTTCTCTAATAGACCCTCCTCTCTGATATGCCCCTTTCTTTAATATACCCCCTTCTCTAGTACGCCTCATTCTCTAATAGATCCCCATCTCTGATAGGCCCCTTTCTCTATTTTACCATCTTCTCTAACACGCCCCCTTCTCTAAAAGACCCCCTTCTCTTATATACCACCTTTTCTTATACGCCCCCTTCTCTAATAAACCCTCTTCTCAGATACGTCCCCTTCTCTACTACGGCCTTTCTCTAATAAGGCCCCTTCCCTAAATGTCCAAAATAAAATACGCTGGGTATGGGAATAAAAATGTAAAGTACTCACCAGGAAACTTTTCATGGAATTGTTTGAACACCTCTGCGGAGCACAGCAACCACTCTTGATCATTTTGGAACACTTGTGAAGCAAGTAAAGACTTGCAATGCGCGTAGGCCTCTTCGTAATCATCTTAAAAAAAGAACACAAGGTTCCCACAACATCCAAGATTCTCCAACGAAAATTATATTGGATCTCTTCACAGACCGAAAGTAGAGAAGAAAAGAAGAATAAACTCATCGAGCAAGTTTGTAGGTTAAAAACTTTTGTAGGAAAGGAAAGGAAAGGAAAGGAGAGGAAAGGAAAGGAAAGGAAAGGAAAGGAAAGGAAAGGAAAGGAAAGTAAAGGAAAGGAAAGGAAAGAAAGGAAAGGTAAGGAAAGGTAAGGAAAGGAAAGGAAAGGAAAGGAAAGGAAAGGAAAGGAAAGGAAAGGAAAGGAAAGGAAAGGAAAGGAAAGGAAAGGAAAGGAAAGGAAAGGAAAGGAAAGGAAAGGAAAGGAAAGGAAAGGAAAGGAAAGGAAAGGAAAGGAAAGGAAAGGAAAGGAAAGGAAAGGAAAGGAAAGGAAAGGAAAGGAAAGGAAAGGAAAGGAAAGGAAAGGAAAGGAAAGGAAAGGAAAGGAAAGGAAAGGAAAGGAAAGGAAAGGAAAGGAAAGGAAAGGAAAGGAAAGGAAAGGAAAGGAAAGGAAAGGAAAGGAAAACATCATCAAAATGTATAATCACCTTGCTCCATATAGAGCTCAAGAAGCTTCACATGAAGCTTAGGATCTCTCGGTCTTCGCACCTGCGAAGAAAAAGAAGGAAGCTAAAATAATGATCCTTGAGATATGAGCAAGGCAGGTGGAAATATTGTAACACACACTGAGAAATGTCAGCATGGAGAACTTCAAATTAATTGAAAACATCACAGGAGGCTTAAGGATTTGCATGAAAACAGTTATGGCTCCAAATATTTTGAATATGCAATTTAATACACGAGTGCCTACTATCAAATCGACATTTCGCTGTCATTCCATCCGCACATATCTAGCTGTTCCTCCCACCTCCTTATCCATTTTTAGCCACCCTGTCATGACGTGTCTTATGGTCTAGTGGTTAGGGTTGAGGACTAGCTATCAAGCGTCACCTGTTCGATTCCACGCCCATACCATTGATGAGGATGGCATCCTTGGGCAAGGTGTTATTGTATGAAATTGTACCCCTCTCTACCCGGAAGTATAAATGGGTATCTGATCAGTAGCTATGATTGACGCCTGGCGTTGCAATATGCGATTACGAACAGCGAGTGAAGGAAATTGTAAACAGACTTCAACACTCACCCCTGGACGGGCAATATGGCCCAATGACAAACACCGTAAACACCAATATTTCAGGGGGAAAGTACAAAATATTGTAAATGTTTTGATGGAAGTTTTCTATAATAGTTTACGCCTCCATCTAACTTAATTGACTATGCTACCCCCTGAAACACGTAGATTTTTATAGGTTTTTACAGTTAAGTAAAAATCAATCCGGGTGCGAAAGGGTCAAAACACAGTTTTAAAACATTCAAACTTTCTAACCTTGTCACTTCTAATCCTTCCTGCCAGTTTAGAATGGTTTTCAACTATATTTCTAATTTCCGATCTAGTCCCATACCTAATAGCCGAAACACTCGAAAATTCGAGAACGTGCATCTGTATCTTCATAATGCTTAGCTACAGCTCACTAACGAGCATGGACGCTAACGGTTTTTGTGGGTTTCTGATTTCCACTTAGCGCCTCTAATTGAGGTTTCACAATAATAGAGCGAATAAGCTCAGATAATAGAGCATTCACCCGAAGCTAGCTTTCTCAACCTCCAGCATCATTATTCCACATAATTGCACAACATGGCTTCTATGCTGCCTTGACGACAAGGTGTATCTTAAAATGACATCATACCTATAATGATTTATAGTTTGGGCAAGGACAAAAACTGATGGAAGCTGTGTGGCAAAATACATGTAAATGCCTTGATACAAAATGGCACGGCGATGAGATACTTAAAACATTGTTTAATAAATATTTTGCTTAACAATTATTTATACAGATAGTGGTTCAAAAACAAAACAAAATGTTTATTGTAAGGGAGACACAAACTCTGTCTTAGAAACCAAACTGAACAGAAACATGTTTTGACATTCTGATTGTCATAAGGCATGGCAATATGGCGTTGGCCGATAGGGAACGGAGATTCGAAACAAGTTTCAGATCTGTTTAACTTGACTTCACCTATGTGCGTCGACAGAGTATGAGACAAATCAGTATCAGGCAAGCAGCTGTTAAAACAATTAATACGGTGGCTACTAAAAACAATTAATATTGCAAAGCTACACCTAGATCACGCCCCTTTTCATTCGTTTTATGAAAAAGGGTGGTGAATTTGACCCATTGAAGGTTAAAAAAATTTGAGATCAGAGGAAGCTTTAGCACTTTCCTGAGCTCTGGGACGATCATTATGCATTCCATAACCTCTATTCTTGCAACGGCACCAAATCCATCTGTATGAAGCTTTGAGGCTAACCCAATTAAACGAATTGAAAATGGCAAAAATAAGGCAACATTTACCAGTTCTTGTGCAAGTAGATCTTCCATTTCTGAAAAGTCCTTCTCCTCGCAGTTACTCAATAAGCTCCACTGTTTGTAGAAAAAAAGAAAGCAGGAAAAGGTTAGTTTTGAACGGCTCTTGAGGCTACATCTTTAAGGTTTTCTGTATTATACAGTTTTATACCAATAAAACCCTACCTAAAACACTTGCCCTTACCCTCGCTGTGGTCCTGCCCCCAACCCCGTCACACACAAACCCAATCTTGCATTCCCATCCGTTGAGAAAAAAAGACAACACAGTCCCTCGCAGCCACGTTCCTTACAACCATGTCCCTCTTAGCCCTGTCCCTCCCTACCTTGTCCCTCGCAGCCCCGTCTTTGCATCCCCGTCAGTTGAGAAAAGAAGAACGATTGAACCACGTTTGACATCTTCACAAACCCGATTCGTGATTAAATCACTCTTCAGGAGATCAAAAGATGTCGCGCTTTACGTGCACATGTATCGTGCACTGTACCACGTAACGAATCAATTCAATGTCGTAGAATATTCCTGTTTGCACTAAGAAGAAACCCTGATTGCTGAGAAGCTATCAAATATATATAGATATATATATATATATATATGAACTCATAAGCTAGCGAACAACCAGGACTTCTCCTTTTTCGGTCCAAACAGGTTAATTCTTTCAAATTAATCGAGAAAATTAAAGTCTGTCGCCACCTGGATTCGAACCAGGGTCTCTCGCATTCCGGGCAAGCGTCTTAGACCACTAGACAACAGCGCCATACTTCCATTCTCTCGATCAATGGAGCTTTAAGTTGCTTTCGGCTTTCATCTTAATCAAGCAGCTTTTATATATGGACTCATGAGCTAGCGAACAACCAGGATCTCTCCTTTTTCGGTCCAATATTTATTTGAGCGAACGCACCATTTGAGATTTGTCAATTTTTTTGAATTTACACATATATATATTTATGGTTTGTACCTATGTGGCGCAGTGTAATGCACGGGGAGTTCAGAATGGATGGAACGGGTTTAGAGCCATGATAGAGGACCTTAACAATTGGGAAGCCGCCTTATGTATATTGACTAACCTTTAGGTTAAAAATTGCAGGATGACTTGGCATGATGTTCTCTGCTTTGTCAGCCCAGACCTACGAGACAAGAGATAATTCACTACAAAGTGAAACATGAACACTTTCGCACCCGGATTTATTTTCAGTTAACTGTTGAAATCCAAATAATTCTACGCTTTTCAGGGGGTAGCATAGTCAAATAACTTAAGTGAAAGCGTAAACTATTAAAGAAAACTGCGATCAGCACATTTACAATATTTTGTACTTAACCCCCTGGAAAATCATCTTTTCCGGTGTTTGTCATTTGGCCATTTGGCTCGTTCAGGGGTGAAAGGGTTGAAAAAACAATGTACTTTAAAGACTGCAAGCATAGCGCCGAACGAAAGTTTTGATGAACGAATGGTCTTGATTTTTCATTAGGCTAAGGGTGAGAAGACATACACAATATTTCCTTTTCTCATGTGACCCACAGCTAGTTTTGAATTCCCATTAGGTTTTTACCCATTTCCCGATTTTTCGTACTCTGAGGAGGGTTGGAAGAACAAAGACTGTTTTTCCATATCATTTTAAACTATGTTAAGTACAAATGCAGGTGCAGATACAGATACAGATAAGGATACACTCATCTTTTTTATAAGAATAAATTTTATAAGAATAATGAGGCGCAAAATTGGTGAACTTTAAGAATATTTTAAGAATATTGTCAGGCTCATGATCTTGTTAAACAATTATTTTTAGTGGGTGTTTTCTTACTTCAGAATTTTTTATCACATTTAATTACTGGTACTTCTTTACTCCTTCCTCTTTGATATTATGTAAGTCTATTTTTCAAATTTTATTTTGATGACTTTTTCTGTTAGCCACAATATTTGTAATAGGTGTGCCTTTTTCGGCATAAATGATTATTATAACAATTTATTGCTATATCCTTATTTTCTGCCGCACTAAGAATAATTTAAGAATATTCCGAGGCTCAAAATTCCAAAAACATTAAGAATAATGAGGCCCAGCAAAAAAATAAGTATTCTTATAAATAAAAAAGAGTGTACAAATACAGACAAGTTATGCTCCCGTGTTTTTGAGACGAGCAACTTTATGTGGAAACTTCATATCCTCCAAACCTTCTACATTAAAATTTTAAGTTAAAAAAGGAATATTTTTTCGAATCTGGTAATTTCAGTTGCTAAATACGAAAAGATTACCAATTATTTTCAACGCTGATTCCGAAGAGCATTTCTTTTAAGAAAAGAAAATCTCGAAAAAATATCATTAATTATTCGTAGACGTTTTTGAGTTGGTTTGAAGGAGGCTTAATTGCTATGTTTTCTTCAGTCAAACTCTTTCTTTCTTCAGTATAAGAACCGACAAAAAGAAGGTCAAGGCTGGGTATTTTTAATTTTTCCAAACTATTAAGGCTTATGGTTTTAATTTGTCCTTGAATCATAGCCATTAGGCAATAAAAGACATTTGATGATGATAAAACGGGTATTTTCATAAAGCATTAGCATAAGATGAAAGATATACGTATATCCATAATAACAATGTTTTTGCAGATGTAGAGCTTAAAAAGTGCCAGTTGTAACTAAACTACACCTAAAATGTCAACATCTTATTTGAGAGCGTATGCATGTTATTACGACTGTGCTTCAGCCTAAAGTTGTTCTTAATTTGCTCTCAATTTTCGATCACCCTTCAGGCTCGTATTCAGCAACAAAAGTGGATTTATACACAGTCATGACCCGTGGATTCGCTAGAAAACCGAACATGTGATTTCCGAAAAGTTCAATGTTGATTGTGAGCTACCCACTTGGATACCAAAAGCGCGCCACGATGCTAACACTTTTAGTGCATAAAAACAGATCAGATGCTAGGGGACATTGAATACATTTATTCAAAACAAATTAAGATGAGCTCATGAAAAATTTACCAACCCGAGAGAAAGTCACACAGAACAAAAACTGCTCACCTTAGCAACCTCGGGTTCGCCATGGGACGCTCTTGAATAAACTTCAACGACTGTAATGAAATTAGAAATTGATGATGTATGTTGATGACATTATGAACCTAGCCCAACAAACAACTCACACTACTGCTGAGTATGTCATGAGGTTATTTCGACAATAGCACGCCTGTTTCACATTGGGTTCGGATTGGATTCGAAGGATTTGTTAAAAGTGGAAGGTTACCTCTGCATCTATAACATAATGCAAACAGTTTGAGTATTAACGCAATTAAAACGATGAAAAATAAATCATTGGCTGGTTAGGCCTGTGTTCAAATGCGTTAAATTGTCCAGCCGATCTAGAAAATTTAATATGGAAACTGGCAGAATTACACAAGTAGAGTGAAAATGAGGCTTTGATGTGACACGATTATTATAAGGATAGAAGGATTCTAAATTTAGATTTCCTTCGAATCTAATCTAATAATGATCTTAGTTTTCCAGCATTTCGAATCAGATTTGCAAGCATCTTGAGGATCACCCGAATCGCATAACCAGATTATATACAATCCCAAAATTCTAAAGATCCTTACAAAATTGCGGAAATCATACATTGACATCCAGATTCTTAATCTAGGTGGGAAGAATTAAGCATTTTTTGGCTTTCCTTCTCAAGGAAAAAAACAGCCTGAGCCGAAGCTTACGCATTAGAGATCTTTATTACACCAGCAATGTGTAGCAGCTATTCTGCAATTGACAGAGTTTTTACTTCCATTATTAAACAAAAAGGTCTTGCGTAGGAAATAACGCAGATTTTTCTTGTTGTTATTAAATTAGACTGCAAATTTTTGCAAATTTTGATGGCAGTTGCAGCTATAACTGACTATAAACAGACGTCGGCATATATAATTTCCACAGAAAGACTGCATGGAAATCTCTTCCAGATAATAAAAACAGCAACTTATACAAGATTTTCATTGACCTCATACTGCAAGAATTGCACAGTTTCAAAGAACTAGTTCCGTAACTATTGTGATTCTGTTTGAGAAAATACGAAGAAAAACTGCTTCTGATCCGCGTTACGAAAGGAGAAATTACGAAAACATCGTCTGTTTTTAATCTGACAGAAACTCCACAAGTTTTCTTGGTTTTACACGTGAATTTTTGCATAAACTGACTAATTAATCTGGTTGGTCAATTACATTGTTTCAATAGTTAATGGTTTGTTGACATAAATACTTTGTGGAGTCATCCTCCTCTCCTCATTGCTGGTCATTCCCCTTTCCTATCATTTTAGTTATCCCCCTTGCTAGTCAATTGTTGATCTTACCCTTTTTTGAAACTTTACTGGTTATCTAATCCTAGTAATCCCCCTTACCAATCTTTTATTGGTCTTTCCCCTTTCCGCTCCATTTTTGGTCATCTTCTTTTCCTATCCATTGTTAGTCATCCCCCTTTCCTATCCATTGTTAGTCATCCCCCTTTCCTATCCATTGTTACTCTTCCCCCTTTCCTATCTATTGTTAGTCATCCCCCTTTCCATTTCATTGTTAGTCATTCCCTTTCCAATTCACTGTTTGTCTCCCCCTTTCCAATCCATTTTTGATCAACAGTAAATTCCTATTTCCACCATCTGTGACGCGGGTTCAATGTTATCGATTTAGTTTCCTCATTTAATTCACTTTTGTAGCGCATTCTCTAAAGCTGAATATAAAAGTGACTGCTGATCAGATGTAGCTCAACGTTGAACAAACCGAATGAAAGCTGAATAAAATCTTACTTTTAATGAGAATATCTTTCTGAGATCGCTGGATTTCAATTGACCTAAATAAGAACCATATAAATCAATGACCAAAAGCTAGATACTATACCAAGAATTAACGAAAATGCAAGAGTAATTCTGTTGCCAGTTTTAATCAGATAAAAGAAAAGAATAAAAAACACTTTCAATTTCAGTTCCTTTAATTTCAATTCCATAAACTTAATGTCATCAAGTTTCATTTTCTTTCATTTCATTTCCATTCCTTAAATTCTATTTCCTTACATTATATTTTTTTTCATTTCATTTTCTTTAATTTTATTTCATAAATTCTTAGTTGATAGCAGCTTTATCATTTTGCTGAATAAGTCAACCTATTTAATATGGATTTTCTATTATTATCTGTCAAAATAAGAAATGTTATGATAAATCTAAATCTAAGTTAAATCTAAAATCAAATTAGTTATTACCTTTTATAACACTTTAAAGCATCGTTCCATTGCTCCAGTTTTTCATTTACTGCTCCAAGGAGGTTGTACGCTCTGTAAAGAGAAAAAACTTCAAAATGAGACGGACTCCTCATACAGTTTTAGGGTCTGTCACAAAGTGGAACTAGTTTGTAAAATATAGAAATTCGTATGTATTTAAGCAGAGGTGATTTGACGAAGAGTGTAGTGAAACGTCTTGTTAGACAAATACTAACTACTGAAATCCCATAAAAATGCTTTTATGTAAACTTTTTTGCAGGACCTTGTTGATTACAGTACTATATAACAACATGATAACAGTACCTCTCAGTTGTTTGCAAAACTTAAATACCATAAGAAAGACGAACGCACAGGGAAAAACAAGTTCGTGGCACACTGAGGCCTTTCAAACCCACGTTCTCATAACGCTCTGATGACAAAGTAGGCTCAAGAGGCCTCTGTATGTCACAAATTTTTCTCCTTCTTTGCATCTGTCTTCTTCGTGGTATATAAGCTGATGAGTACGTATCTACTTATAGGTTGTCCTCGCAAAACGATGCTACTCACCTGTAATCATTCTGGTTCACTTTCAAGTATTCTCTTGCAGACCTACAATGAATAAAACAATACCGAAACTTATCGCATTTTCGGTTGCGTGTTAAGGAAACACCACATTTACTCGCATCCCAATATAATGCAATATAAGCATTATTAAACTTGTTTGCTCGCTAAGTAGGCCGAAAAGTTAGAGACGGGGTTTTGTTGGTCTAGTGTTTCCCTGTATACTTACATCTGCATAACTAACAGTTTAAGTATCAAATTACGGTATGTGTGAACTCGGTTGATTCCATATTCTATAGACTGCATGACAGATGGTTAAAGTATCAAATCACCGTCTGTGTGAACTCGATTGATTTCATGTTCTATAGCCTGCATAACAGATGGTTAAAGTAAGAAATCACTCTTTCTCTAGCTCTGTTTTCTTTGCACGTTATGTAAGGATCCAAGGACGGCCTAGACAGTCCATTGAGGTTGAAGGAAGTAGTGGGTGGGAATAACGATGCAAATTCAAGCGCGTGATTGTGGTGCATGACAATTGTTCAGTTCGCACACTTTACCATTCAATGTCATCACTTACAGGTAGCTGAGGTTATTCATGTACAAAAATTGTACTTGTCCAAACGAATATTTGATCAACGTACTGGATAGTAAGAAGCGCTCAGAAAAAGCCATCTGCTGCATTCCCACGGAAGTTGTTTCGATACTTTCAGAGACTTTGCGTTTTCCTAAGCCGCGTCGGCTTAAGAAAATCTATGCATGAAGGCAAATTTTTATGCATGAGGCTTCCCCTGCCGGCAACGATCACTTGATGTTATGCAACCTAAGATGGTCTTAATTGCTACAGTGGGCGATCAATCTCTCTGTCCGATTCTGTCGCTCCATTCCATGTTGCTTTTGATATCTCACTCCTGCAGAGGAAGAGCAAGAGCGAAAGAAACAGCGGTAAAAACATGAGTTCAAAAGCCGGGACTAAACATTGTTTCTTTAAAGCGTTTCGATTTGAATTCGATTGTACGCATTGTTGATTATCCGCTCGTCGTTAAAACAGGATTCATAAAACGTATTCGCTATGGTTTAAAACACTAAGAAGGCATTGAAGGAAAACAATCGTAGTACTGTAATGCGACGTTCACCTTACAGTTGAGCGAAAAGACAGAAAATCTAGCGCTAACACATTGGAACTTGTTTTTTGACTTGCAAGTTTAAGTTTACTGTTTACAGGCAAGGGCAGAAACGCTGATGCATATACGGGTGGATCTGTGATCAAGGACGCATATCGGGGAGATGGGTTCAAAAATGCATTATTTACATTTAAAAATTGGTCTACGAACCTGCAAAAAACCCTCGCAATTTAGAAAAATACAAAATTAAGAGAACGGAACAATTCTGAGTACCTGCCAAGTAATTCAAAAAATATTACAGGTTAGGTATGACACATAAAATCCTTGCAGGAGAGTTTCCTTATAGTTTCCACAATAAATCTGATGCTTTTCAAAATAAGGCTTGATATTTTTTCAATATAAAGGCTTATACATAAGCATGCATCTTAAGGGTCAGGTTAGGAGCTGGTAAAGTACTCAGTATAAAGTTTCTAGATTTGAAAAAGCCTGTGAAATAATTCTTCTTCCTCTCCTTTTGTCGTCCACTCTTTCTTAGTGCCTTGTGCTGACGGGCCATTAGCGATCATTGCTTTTCATCCCGTTCTGTCCACTAACTTTGGGGAATATCTTTTTCTGATATAATATAAAGCTTACAAGAACGAATTACTTAGTACAACTCTGCGAATTTCTACAACACACTTGGACGAAACCAGGAAAAGCAAAATACTATGATTACCTCCTTGCCTTGAATATAAATCAAAACACAACTAATTATAATATAAATTATCTCTAAGAACGAGAAAAAAAAATATTTGGGGGGAGTGGAAGGTCTACAAGTTATCATTCCTAACCTATTCAAATCATTTAGAAGCCTGGATATTTCTAGCGATGCCGGAAGAATTCTTGTATTAGCATTAAATAACTGTTCGTGGCCAAAGAGGGTGACATTTACTCATCCTTTATGGTCCCAAATTTGAAGCTTTCCAACAAGAAACACCAAGAATCTACATCTGCCTAAACTTCGATTGAACTGTTCATTAAGAATAGAAAAATTCAGCATGTAGTGAGATCCCTAAACAGCACAGAGATTTGCTGTTTCTAAATTGCTACAAACAGAAGTCCTGGCCAAACAACTCTTAATGAGCTGAGGTTGGTGGATGCGTGACAATGTAAACTTCGATTGGAAATTACCAAGAAGAGTTTCCAATTTACAGAAAACTTTGCATGGAACGAGATCCCTCAACAACACATTGATTTCTCTTTTCTAAATTGCTACAAACAGAAGTCATACAATTCCTAACGAGCTGAAGTGGGTGGATGTGTGACCACCTACCTTACAGCAAAATGCTAATCAAACAAACTTACTCTTTGGCCTGTTCGAAACACTTCGCATCCTTGTATAACCTTGCGATGTCCAGTCTCTTGAGAGAGCGCTAAAAACATAAAAAGGAGAAGTAAACAAGGCTCCACTCATCAAATTCAGTATAAAATTGACAATTTGCAAATTCCTGGTACATAGGATTCTTCACGACCCAGATACCCTCATTATTTAAAACCTAATATATTGTGACGATAAGGCAAAAAGTACGATCTTTCGGCATATTTCGGCTACGTATTCAACTCTGTTTAAAAGGTGGTTTCTTCTTGGCTATTGCCCATTATGCATGAATTTTATTCCTGAATTATATAAGCCCGCGGAATACAAAGAAGTTGCCGCTTGCCGCTAGATTCTATTGATAGCGCTTCAGAGAATATTTTTATCTGTATTGGGTTAAATGATAGCAGGATGCGTTGAAGACGGTGGAAGGATTAAACGGCTAGAAAACAGTATTTTTGTATTACTAAAATTAACTGCGAATTACGTAAATGAAACAGAGAATATGAAGGGCGGGTGAAGGAGAGAGACGAAATGAAAAAAATGGCATTGTTAATGTAAGAAGTGCGTGGAGAGGTGGAGAGGATAAGTGGGAGTGTAATATTGACTGACGCAATGAAATGTCTGTGAAACGTTGTTGGAATGCCGGGAGAACGAATGAATAGGCAAATGATAGCATGAAGGCCTAAGCACATGTTTCATTTACTTGCAAAAATCGAAGGAATCAACAAAGATTTCTTAACACTTCCTCCCAAAAAAAGACGCAAGTTATCTGTAGATCGCATCAAGCGTGAAACTCCAAGTTACAACTTATGCCGCGTGTCCTGATATAAAGTTTAGTATGGCTCTGCCTCTTTGGCATTGAGCACCATTTTTAGCAGACCGGTAAACTGTAATTTTCATTATACCCCCTGCTATTGCCTTTCCGTTCAATTACATGTGTTATCTATTGTATTCGATTTATATTGTTGTCAGTTTTCATTGTTTTTACCTAATTTCTAATTATTTCCTTTGTGCTGTTAATTACACATGCGCTGTATGTTACTGGAATGTTCATTACTGATAAAGACGAAAGTTTCAACGTTTTAACAAGTTTAACAAGCTGAAGTTTTTTTTCTGAATATCTATTAAATATTTAAAAATTTCAAGGTGGTAGAGCTTGTGAATGTTTTATAAATATATATATATATATATATATATATAAATATATATATATATATATATATATATATGAACTCATAAGCTAGCGAACAACCAGGACTTCTCCTTATTCGGTCCAGACAGGAACATTTTAATTTTCAAATTAATAGAGAAAATTAAAGTCTGTCGCCACCTGGATTCGAACCACGGTCTATATATTTATATCGATCTTATTAGAAGCTTATACTATAAGCATGCAACACTGCCATAAAAATCGGAGCCTATAGGGCTGTGGTGAAAACTCTAGGCACTAGTATGTGAGTTTTTAACTGCACTAGCAACCAAAGTAGCTAAGGACTCAGTCAATTTCAGTGGAGGACTGAGTTTTGACAGTGGGTCACTTTAGACATTTCGCAAGACACGTTAGCTGTATTGTGAGAGCAGGTTTTTATGGAACAAGAAAGAATTACACCAGCCATGAAAATTAATCTTCCATAGCAATAGGCCAACATCTTGGTAACCCAAAATCAAAACAGTTTCAGTTATGTTTTCTCAGTTTATTATAGATTTATAAACAGCTTAAAGGGAAATTTTTTACATAAAAGGAACTGTATTAAAAGTTATGTAGCATTCAGATAAGCCAAACTTAATACAGTAACTCAGTTAACACTTCATATAAGGGCTTTGCGTAGAATGCAGGAAAGAGTTAGTGATAAGGGAAGGTGTGATAAGTATGATGAAGTACTTATTTGATCTATTCTACTTGACAAGGAATTACTGCACAAGGATGCAGCACTGGGATAGCCAGAAACTTGAAAAGGTTTTTCGTAATACTTGGTTAGAGAAAAACAAGGAGTTTCTAGAACATGACAGAGGCATGGTGGAATGCCCTCTTCTATGAATCCATAAGTCAAGAGGCTTGCATCTTAAGACCAAGACTGAAACTTTTCACCACAAGCTGTTCAGCCAATCCTGCTGTCCATCTTTCTGAGGTCAGTGAATGAGTACTCAGGAGAACTTCTGAAGCTACAGGCTTTAGCACCCCATGCCTACCCACATCAGCTTGACAGCTGCCCGAACCCTAGCCTGGGTTAGCAAATAAAATTGCTTATGCTACGAGGATTCACTTTTGAAGAATTTTAAAAAATCATGATATGCCTATTTTATTTTTATTTCAGAAATTGCCACAAAGTTTTCTCAGTCATGACAAGCAATAATAATGGAATTTTTTCATAGTTTAAAATCTAATTTAGAGATATTCTCAAAATGACGAGCTGTGATTAATATTGTAAATATTTTAGGGCCATTCCATTTCAAAATGCACATTTTGCTGATTTTTAAAGTTATTTATTTGTTGCCAAGACAAACAAAAACTTATAGCTGCATATCTGGTGCGACTGAAAAACAACTACTTTTCAAATTTGCACTTTTTAATTTTTATCTTTTAGACATTTACTTAACTGCCATGCAGAATCTAACTATTGCTTTTCTAAATCTATGATATGTGTAGAATAATAACAAGCCATTTCTGGGATTTTCTTTGCACTTTTACACATAAAGTATAGAACTAAACTGTAGATTTTAATATTTTAATATTTAATGATTTTTATTCACCTTAGATCGATTAATATGGCTTTTTGATAACCAAATTGGATGATTTGTATTGACCTTGTGTCATTCAATGAAATTTTTGATGATGATGATGATTACTTTCAGATGGAATGTCCCTTAAAAAATCACATCTTTTACAGTTTTAGTTTTTATTCAAGATTTAGTCTTTATAAGCTTTTTCAGCATAAATTATTAATTTCATCATTAAGTGAAGTTAGGTTTTAATTTTAAGGTTTAGATTCTGTTCTATTATGTATTTAGATGATGTGCCCTTCTTTGTCTGCTAATAAATTATATGAAATCAAGATTCCAGACAACTTATCAAGGTACACTGCCTCAAGATATGATTAAGAATAACTAATTATTTTATTTACCCCTTCTTCGAAGAAAAAAGTTGTAATAAGCACACCCCGAATTAAGCATGATCTCAGGTAATAACATTACATAACATAATATAACAAAAATACTATAATGTAGGCTAAAAGCCTGCTACGGCTCAATATAATACCTTTTATCATTTTTTCTAGGCAATGCTCCCAAAAAACATTTATGTTAAGATAGTTAAGATAGAAAGAAAACGTGTAAATTTTTGTAAAATTAAAAAAAGGTTATGAAGAAAATTGCACGAAATTGTAATGGTAGAGAACATAGGTTAAAATCTTCTAGATTAAAAACACTATCTTTGATGGCACCTTTGCATTAATTGATGACCAATAAGACTTAGAAAAACACAAATTGCAAAGTTGATTGCTTTTTCTTTGATGTTGAACCCTCATGATTGAGTATCTGCATGTCTTTCACTTTTTGGATTTCCACCAAGAACTATTCAAACCTCAAACAGAATTCGCAGCCACAACGAAACCATTTTCAAGATCCTCTAACAAGTCGCTATTTCCAGCTTTTCTCTGATTTACTATCTGTTTCGATAGAATTTAGATGAAGAATCTTATCTGTGAAATTTGTGGCATACAAACATACCCCCCCCCCCCCCACTTAAGCGCACCCCTAAGAATTAGACAATTTTAATAAGCACACCTTGTGGTTCATCAAATAGTTACAGCATGTCTTATTTAAGATGGACAAGTTTCCATGTAGCAATTCTTCATGAAGGAAATGAAAATGGTCAGTGTACAGATAAGGTATATACTGAATTGTCTTATAACTTGTCTTTGTACTGACCATTTTCATTCTAATTAGGTTCATTATTTTCAACCTTTAGTTATTATTTTCCTATCACTTAGAAATGAGTTTTTATTTATGATAAAAATGAATATCTTGAAGATAAATTTGTTCTCCAGTTCCGGGACTGACATCAAGTGAGTGCGCAAATTTATTATGTAAAGATCCAAACCAGATTTTGCTTCTGTAACACCAAAATTAAAACATAAAATTTGCTTAATTTCCTGAAAAATTTACTGCTATTTTGCAATTAATGGAATAATTAAAGCTCGCAAAACTACTCAATGCCCAACCAAATTTTGGCGCCATATTGGCCATTATGACGATCTCTCTCTGCAAAAGTGGACGTTCTACATAAAATACTCACCTTGCGTGGGTCTTTCACGGTTTTTTCAAAACGCGCAATGTATTTTTCCACGTCATTAACTGTAAGTACCATTATTTTGCTTGTTCTTCGAGAAATCTCTACATATCTCGAGCTTCACTCGCAATTTGTTCAACACGGCGAGGCACTTCTTGGAAAGTTCCACTCCTCCGCAGTGCTAGAATTAAAACGAGGTTTTAATTGAAATCGAGATTTTAGATATCGATTTTTCCTGATTACATGTTCATCTTTCTTCTCAACAGTAAAGGGAAAGGGGGGCTGCCTGATTTAAAAAAGGTAATAAAATGGGAAACATGAGTATGCAGTCAATCAATGTAGGCCTACTGCTCCAACTACCTTCGGCAGCCATTGTAGGTGTTAGGTTCTAAGGAACTGCCCAGGACGAATAGGCCGACAATCCTTTGTTTTGCCGATGAAGTACCCCTTCATTGCCAACATGCTTTGTTTTTTAACCAAATTTCTTTGCCTCAGAGAGGACACATCCCCTGAACCCCAATGTAGCTTCGGCTCTAGCTTTCTTCTCAGAGGCCACACAAGCATTTTTCCTCCAACTTTTAAATTTTTTGTATTTTGCCAGTGTGGTTCGTTCCTTTGCCAGTTCTCTCGCATCCTACAATTAATTTGTAGAGCTAAAGCTGTTATATTTCTGTGAAGGAGATCCCTCTGAATTCGAAAACTGCGCAATAAACGGCGCAGGGTCATTTTTAACATTCTAATAGAGGTAACAGTAGCCCCCAGCCCCTTCCTTGGTCCTACTGTTTCATCATTTCAAACAATAGACCTATTGTCCCTTTTAACTAAGCATACAATAGCTCCCCAATCCTAGTTCCTCAAACGAGGTCCCAAAGCGGCGGCAAATAGCATGCAACAGGCACACTAGAGCCGGGGGCTGGAAGGGTGTTGTAGCCCCTGCACTTTCTTGCCGGTATGTTACGTTGAAGGCATGCGTTTCTAATCGAAAGGGGCTATTTGACCTATGCCTATTGAACTTGGGTTCTTCTTGCCATTATCCCAATCACAAAGCTTGGGCATGTCTTGACCTTTTTTTCACTTCTAGGGAGCACTAACATGAACTTGAGTGACCACGCCCAAATCTGGCCACGCCAAATCTTCAATAGTCCCCCCATTCGAAAACATGCTCCGGCGTCCCTTTGCCTCATGCTAATCATGATGAAAATTCGACCAAAACAGGCTGTCAACTATAGCAAACTGTGGCAGATGGTGTCTTTCTTCGCGCAATTAACATATAAATAGGAAAACTGACCTCGCTATTGAAAACAGACGTGGTCAGAGAAAACTGAAGTTCTGTATTAGTTGGTGGATAAGCAGCGTAGAGGTATACAGCGAGGCGAGGAGTAAGGCGATCGAGGACAGGACAGGTGAAGATATCGAAGTTGGAAGAAAGACGAGAACATTTCGGGTCAACTAACTAGCTATATACAATCCAAGAAAATCCAGCTTGCAACAGGTATGTTGTTTGACTTTTCATGAGGATATTTGGAAGAAAATCTCATGGATAGAATGACCTAGGAAAGATAAATGCTCACTTTGAATCGGAATTTGCCAATAAAATAGCGAGGAAATCCCTGATGAATATTCTTCAAAAAAATTCGCAGATTTACCCGGCTTAAAAAAAGCTGAGTTTCTTATAGAATTCAACCTGATTTCGAGACGAATCGCCAGCCGAGCAACATGTGATTGAACTTCTGAAGCGTCTTTGCTACATCTCCAGAAGGGCCTGGCAAAGTTGTGGGTTTTTGCCGCCGAGAAAGGAGCAGTTTTCTGCGAAAATAAGGCAGAAGACACAAGTCATAATATTGCATCGTGTTCGAATTGAGCAGTGAGTTTTCAAACCGATATTTTGACGTGTTCATGTATATAGTTGCATGTTCAAAGCGAATATCTTCCATTTACAACATCATTTATATGTGACTTTATTTCCCTGTAAGGAAGTAGGCAAACAATCCAATCGCCTTGAAAATTTGCACTGTCCTTTGGTAACGACCATAGACTCTTCCTTATAAATGTCTTCCAATGTTTATATAGTCGAGACTTAAGGCCCTAGCAAGTTTATTGAAGTCACGGGTAAACAGAGATTAGATATGTAGAAATTGAACTGAAATAATTGTTAATGTAAAAGCAGAAATGGGCAAGCATATATGTGTTAAAAGAAAATGGCAACATCACAACAATAAAATTTAAATTTGCTACAGTTGTTTTTACTTAAAATCTGGGAAGGATTTTATGATGATTTTGCGAGGTATGATTTCGAAGGGAAAAAGCTTCTGGAAAGTATAAAATTATGAAATGTCTTTTAACATATCTGAGCTGGTCTCGGAAATTCTTATCTGCTTGGCTATACATAACAGAACGAAGACTTATGTTATAACCGCTCGTACAGTCTTCAAAGTACTTGCATGAAGGTGAAAATGCCAGAAATTAGCCTTCCTTTGCTGTCTACAAGACACCATAATGTTGGAAAGTATTTCCAAAACCACCTGTAATTCAAGCTGATTTTGTCGAGCCAAGCTTCACCGATCATAAAACTGAATCTCGTTTTTCTTGGCTTGTTCTATTTTTCTTGTTTATTTATTTAAATTTAAATATTTGTATCAATATCCAAGCAAAAAAGATTTTGTTAGAAAGTGCCAGCATTGCCGCGCAGCTTCATGCGAAGAGACTTGAAATTTTGCTGCAAAATTTATTTGAAGGACGATTCTTTCTAACTAGCGACTTGTTTACAAGTACATACAGCATGAGTCCCTCTACAGAAAGCACTTCAAAGAATCGGTAATGTAGCTAAAAGCAACCCCTTTCATAAGCAATCGTTTTATAAGCGACTAGGGCTCGAACCACTAATATTAAGCAACTTGAGGTCTCATTCGAAGAGATTTGAGCGACTATTAATCTAAATTTCACTTTGCTGTTGCATTTCTATTTTCCTTGACTATGGCTCCTAGCACGCCTTTTAACTGTAGAAACACTACAGATTCGCATATAACTTTCACTCTTATATCACAAAAATTATAGGCCTTGTACGAAAAATAGCATGAAAATCTCGTTTGCATCCAAAAAGTTTAGGAGTTGTGCGAGATGACTTTCTAGACATTTTAAACCACTTTCAGAGATGAAATTTTAGAAATTTTGAGCAACTTAATATATCTAGTTTCAGATATTTTAAACAACTTTCATAAAAAAATCTGAGACATTTTAGGCAACTTTCAGAGATAAAATTTTAGAGATTTTGAGCAACTTAATATATTTAGTTTCAGATATTTTAAACAACTTTGAAAGATGAAATCTGAGACATTTTATGCAACTTTTAGAAATTAAATTTGAGGCATTTTAAGCAACTTTTAGAAATAAAATCTTAGATATTTCCAACTACTTTGAAAGATGAAATCTGAGGTATTTTGTGCAACTTTTAGAGATTAAATTTGAGGCATTTTATGCAACTTTTAGAAATAAAATCTTAGATATTTCCAACTACTTTGAAAGATGAATTCTGGTAAATTTTGAGCCGAGCAACTTTGGAGGTATTTCCGCTACAGAAACTTGCGCGAGATGCGTTCTTGTTTAGTTAAAAATCCACAAGAAACGGAAAACCCGCTTTAAAAAACGGTTTAGGCATGTTTGATTCGTGCACAACCTTATCTATTATGGCGCGTGTATTTCTGTCGCTGCCAAGGCCATTGTTGAATTTTCATGGGTGCGCCCAACTACCTATGTGCCTAATCTTTCGTTTTTTGTATGGGCGACTGGTGGCTTTTTGTCCTACTTAAGAATTAGTTTAATGGAAAGAACCCTTCCATGGCGACCATTTCTACACTGCAGGAATTATGATTAGAGGGTGAAACACCCCCATACCCCTCAAATGACTTCTCTGTATTCGACAAAGGCATCCTGAAGTATTCTGATAGTTAGTGTTTTGTATCTAATCCATAATGAAGCTAATCCACAAAGAGGGCCAGTATGGGTATTTTCCTGCATTGTTATTGGACTTGTTTATTTTTCTTGTTTCGTGTTTTGAAATAATCATTGTGCGTGAATTGTGATAACTTTCAACTGTGTTTGTGATTCGTGCAACCAAATCCAAGTCAATTTATTGTGTTTTTATTGTTTTATTTCAAACTTGAGAAGGATACGGAGATAATAAGAATAATAATAATGATAATATTAACAATAATAAATAATTCTTTAATCTAAAACTGGCTATTTACAGTAGCTATTTATTAGAGAGCTAGTTTAGGCAAACCATTGGAGAGATGTCACACAAAATATTGGATAGCCATACCCGTGTAAGCATTAAGTCTCATTTTTGTGCGCAAAGATTTACAGTCTGGCCCTCGCTAAAAAAGTTCAAGTAAATTCGTTTTTGAGTGAAACTCGGATTCTTGTTTACGTACATAGAATTATGTAGTTGGATCTTCACATTCAAGTATTTTTCGTGAATCGTGGAAAAAGCACATTTATCTTCGTGATTCATGTTACTTATCCATTTCACTTCTCGTGAATCGTTCATAGCCCATCCCATACCGGCCCTCTACAAAAAGTTTCTTGTAGCACGTGCACCATCAACCAAGGCGATATTATTCTACAAGAACTGAAATATTGACTTTTAGCAATTTTCTTCTTCTTTCAAATCCTTTTAGTGTATGAAATGGAAAAAGTTTCCAACTCTCTTTTGCCATTATCGAGTCGAATAACATTAGCTTTTGGCCTAATTCCATCAATTTTTTCATTTTCAATTCATTCCACCTCGTGAAAACAGCTGCCTCAAGCAATCAAAGCATTGGTCTTTAAGCGACACAATCTCCTCAAACACGCTTCATCCATAAATTATTATCAGTAATTATTTCTTGAAACTGCATTTAACCAGTTGAGTCAAAGGATGGCAAAGTAAAACTGGTTTATCTGGCCAGCGGAGGACTGGTTCACAGTTTTATAACGAGTAAAGAGGATTTAGAGATTCCAATAGTTGTGGCCTAAAGCAAAGTTATTTTTTCAGAAGAAAATTCGTAAATCTCATAAATGCAAACAGCTTTTTTAAGGTTTTTGTCAACTCTCTACTAGGAGTTTATTGAAAGCTTTTCAGGGAACAGTTTTCTATTAAGGCCAAAATACGAAAGTTGTTTATGGATTTTTCATACAAATCTGTTTATCGCGATTAGCACTATTTTTTTAGAAGAAAGTAGTACTTGTCTCCCTAAAAAGGAAGACTAGAAGCTATAATGGCTGCCAGAATCAGTTGAAACAGTAGGTTTTTATTGACCACAAATTAACAAAAAAGCATGGTGTTACAACCTTTTCAGCAGCCATTGTACCTTTATAGGTTAAAGATTGTATGTGCCGTAGAAGTTAATTTTTTGGTGTACTCAAACGTTTTGACATAGAGCGATTTCGGTAAAGTTTGTCACCCTACAAGAAGGAAGTGTATTGAATGAGCCAAGGAGAAAGGAAATCAAGGTTTTTTAATGTTACATAGGTACTTTTCTTATCACTCCAGCATTTTCTTCGCAGAACTATGACGTTCCTTTAGTTATGTAACATTTAGCATAGGATTGATAAGGTCGGCTAGCATTTACATTCAGGAAGAAGGAAGAGCTTAGGCAGAAGTCAAACGTAAAAGTGCGATAAAGAATTGATTTATGCACGATAACGCAAATTTGGCAAATAATCCCTATAGGCCGTGAAATCTGTAAACGTAAGGAATTTGAGCGCTCAAAGGCACCGAGCCTCGCAGGTTATAATTGAAAGCTTCTTTAACGTAGAGACACAAATCTGTTTATACTGAAATTA
Source organism: Catostylus mosaicus (assembly GCA_964019065.1). NCBI lineage: Eukaryota > Metazoa > Cnidaria > Scyphozoa > Rhizostomeae > Catostylidae > Catostylus > Catostylus mosaicus. The sequence goes on from OZ025190.1 coordinate 1,338,632, forward strand.
TAGATAACTAAAAAGCAAGGCTCAAACGTCATCGAGGATTTGCAAAATTTTTATCATAAACTTAAGAAGTAAAATACCTAGAAAATGCCGAAGCTGTGAAAAATGTCAACAAAGGCTTTCACAAATTTCTCACCAAGGAATGAAATAGATATGATGGATATAGATATGATAAATATATGATTGATTCTCAATGAAAACTTCAACTCTTAAAACGGTTCGACTTGCGCCTTCATCAGCTAGATGTATTTTCATATCCAAATATATTTAAATATATGTAAAGGTAACTAATGAAGACGATGATATATATATGATAAATATATATATATATATATATATATATATATATATATATATATATATATATATATATAAACTCATAAGCTAGCGACAACCAGGACTTCTCCTTTTTCGGTCCAAACAGGAACATCTTTTTTTTAATTTTCAAGTTAATCAAGAAAATTAAAATCTGATATATTTAGATATTTTTTCTTGAGTATCTATTTAATATTTAAAAATTTCTGTGGTAGAACTAATGAATGTTTTATAAAAACAGATGTATATTTATCATATAAATATATCATTTATATATATTAAATCAATTAGGCAATGGCTGACATGGAGTATAGATACTGACCATAAGGGTGCTACCCAATTGTAAATTTTTAGTCTCGACCGTGGGGATCGAACCCTCGCTCACCACATTCGGAGTCACACGACCAATCCACTGCGCCATGCAGGCAATATAGATGATGTCAGGCTAAAATATGTAGCACCAGCATGTGATATCCAGTCACCGGGTAACTGCTCCAAAATGAAGAACTACCTCCAATATTTTTTTATAGATACTTTCATTCAGTGGAGGAGCCAAGATGGTGTTTTGTTGGGGGGGAGACGTTTCTGAAAATATGGCTACGTAGAATCGCGAAAAAGTTAGGGTAGGGGTAGGCCCGTAATAAGTTTCGTTTCTTAGTCTTAAACTGTTTTCTAAATTAATCGAATAATAGATTTGACCTTTTTATACTTTTCCAAGACAATATCAATGTATTAAAAAGGGCGTTTCATTTAATTTGAGTGGCGTGGCCGGACCCCCCATCATCATCTTACAAACCCACTTACAGCCCCACTTTGCGGTTAAGCTGAGTTTTTTATTTGGCAAATCCATATGTTACGCATGTTACTTACTTTTATGATGTAAACCTATCAAGATGTCGTACATTGTAATCTACTTCAATTTGAGGTCTGGAAATGAGACCTTGCATACCAAAAAAGTAATGTAACAGTTATAAGCATGAGCGTAGCAGAATCGAGGCTATCGGAATGAGGACTGTCGTAGGCGAAATCAAAATACGTAAAAGAAATGCAAATCTCTTTGGTTTCTGCATCCAAAATGTCATCTTTCTCGCATATATATTTGATAATCTGGCAAGCAGATGTCGAATTCTCGTATTAAGATGTTGGATAACATCGATTCGAGTCGATTCTAACCATGATTAGGCTTGTAATCGCAGTTTTTGTCTCGTATTCTGCTGCAGAATTATAGTTGGGAGTAGCTAACGGCGAAAAAACGTTGATAAATGTGCTAGATGGCTTTATTCTAGCTGTTGGTGATAAGAAATGCGAAATTAAACCGTAATTTATGCATGAGCTTTCTAAAAAACAAGCACCTGTGTGGGATGCTTCGAGAATAAGTTAAAATGTCACCCTGTTACTGGTTAACTAGCATGTAAACTGGGACCTGTATTCGCTCACAAATTGAAGCTAAGTGCAATTTTTCATGTAGGACAAAATAGCTTCCTTTTTTTGCATCTGTAAACTTATTGGTTAGATATATGGCTGTTTAAGCAATGTTGAGGTTTGATATCTTAAAAACGTTAAGCATTGTTGAAATTTGAATTTGAATCAAGTAGCTTAATAAATGGAGTATAAATATTGGGGCCGTATTTTTAAATCTGTTTTAAAATTTCTTGCAGCTCTTGCCGCTGAAAAGAGTGAAAGAAGTTAGAAAGTCCAGAAATTGAATAATGGCTGGAAGAAGGCATTTTCTTCTCTCATTAAGAAGGTTATTGAAGCGCAGATCATACAGACGACTTACAGCCAATAAAAGTGACGTTCTGGAAGCAGGGATCGAGTTTGCAAAAAGAACTGGCGAATATAAATGCGAGAATTTGCGAAGGAATGCCATATGTGAAATAGATATTGTAGAAAGGGCTGGCATATACAGACTTTTAAAGCAATACGTATGTTGGAAATATCTATCTACGTATGAAATGACGAGTTGTGACTTCGAACAGTTTGTCCACTAAATTTACAGTAAGAGAACTACACGACTTTTGTAGATTTTTCGTGATACTAGCCAGTGATCCATCAAACATAACCGATTGTGCAGGCCAAAGATGATGTCGATGGACATTTAGGGATAGAAATAACAAACTAGCGCAAAGGCATTGGTGTTGGTGGACCACATTCAATCTTAAAAGAGCAAGATGAAGATGGATAATTGTGTAAATAAACGTTTTTAAGTGTTTTAATACCGTAGGTGATAATCTTGACCTCACAAGTTGGTGCTAGGGATTGTATGGATTCGTTTCAGATTAAGCTATAAACTTCGGATTAATACGTAATCCAATGGTTTAGCTTGGAACTGCTAACTAATCTAATACTCAGATCAAACCTGGATTGATATCAACTCGAACGATTAACTTTAGCCTAAAATCGTACTTTGACTCTAAAAGCAGGGGCGCAAATGGGAGAGGGTGTCAGGGGATGTGACACTCACCCTAATTCACCGTTCGGTCTCAGGTGCTATTTGATGCCGATAAAATCGGCCCTGAATTGACTCTGAACTTCATTACTGTGATTATAGTCCTAGAAGAATTTCACCATCATTCTAAAAACGGGTGGAGTGGAACCTGCTCCAATCAATTCAGAAAACGCTATTTTTCTCTTTTGGCTGCAACTGCTATTTCGCAAAATTTGGTTCCTTGCAGCAAAAGTTAGGTCCTTGAAAAGGACTCCATCTTTAAAATAGACATGCATTTGCACCCCAGTTTAAAGGGATTGATTCATAGCTATTATGTTTCGGCAGGGTTGTGTAATGAACATCAAAGTACGATATAGAGAAGTAATTTTCAAAATAATTGCTGTTGAAATCAGTTTGAAACAGAAAATATCGAACAAAATTGGACGGGTCATGGGGCAACTCACAACTTTAAGAAATGATGCCAAATATTTTTACCAAGTTATACTGTAAAGAAGGTGTCGTTTTAAAATGTTTAGGGCAAGGGATGCCTTGAGAGTTCACCAGTGTGACTGAGGGGGGGGGGATGCAAAATAGAAAATAAGGGCAAAACAATAGCAAAATTAAAAAAATTGAGCCTGTCCCCAAAATGGAAGAATGGACAATTGTTCCTCATGCCTCCTGTTAAGGCGTCTCCATTGCTAGAAAAAACGTGGGGGGGGGCGGCTCTGTTGTAGGCACTGACTAAGGAGAGTATATCAAAGGACAGAAGCCTAAGGCCCTGCCGAGGTATATTTCCTTTATTACCTCAAAGCCCGAGCAATGCCGTTTTAGCAAACATTAAATTTGGATAGAGTAGATAAAAAGATGTAAATACAATTGAACAAAAAGTAATGAAAGTAGCACTAATATAAAAAGAAGTGGATAAAACGAAGCAGAGAATTGTTAGAGTTGCTGATTTAGAATGAAAAAAGCACAGAGATGAGATCAAATAATGTCGAATAAGTCAATTATTGTTTTTTTCTTCATTTCTTTTGTAATTTTTACAAAACAACTGTCTCAGATCAATGTTAGAGGGAACGCAGGTGATGAAGATGACGCAGGGAATGACAAAAGTGATGGTGGTGGTGGATGATTGTGACGATGATGATAATGATGCCGATTGTTTAATGATTGTTATGTTGATGATGTAGATGATGATGATAATGATGCCGATTGTTTAATGATTTTTATGTTGATGATGTAGATGATGATGATAATGGTGATTAAGACGATTGATCGATTGACTGTTTGATTGCTTATGATGATGTTGATAATGATAATGATATGATGATTATGATTATGATGGTTGATTGATTGATTGACTGATTGATTAATGACGACGATGATGATGATGATGATTATGATGGTGAAAATGATAGTGATTATGATAATTGACTGATTGATTGATGATGGTGATGATGATGATCATTTAGCTAGAACCTCACCAACCCATCACTTTTGGCCCATTTGCGGCCCTTTTAATTAGCAAAAACGAAAGAAGGCAAGTTGAAAATTAGCTTGACAGATGCATTTTAAAATTAACTTAGCTTCCCTAGACAACTTAGCAGAAAAGAAAAAAAACCAAATTTAAAAGCTTAAAATCTCCAAATTAAAATTACTTATAAAAACAAAAACACATCTTACTAAAATAATTATGTTCAAGTCATTGTTTTGTCCGAGATTGTAAAAACAGTCCGTGATGTACAAATTATTTTGTCTTAAAACATTCACATTCTCTTTCTAACATTCCGCCCTTACTCACTGAAATGACGTCATCGACATAAAAGGTTGTGGCCAGCTGATGAAAAGGGATTGTTTTTGCTGGTGGAAAGCAGGATCGCAGAAATACACAGCTGGGCTTAAGAATCGAAAACATTCGATTTTGATGTGGCGACTTTTGCTTAGAGGCGTTCAAAGAAGCATGTGAAAGCTACACACAAGATTGATTGGGTGTCATTGCCATTAATGTGTTCTGTTAGTTTGCCTAGGTTACAGTAGAGACCTGGGATTGAATGAGGCCTAGGACTGCAGGAGACTTGGGACTGAAAGAGGGCTGGGACTGAAGGAGGTTGGGACTGAATGAGGCTTGGAAACGAACGAGGGCTGGGATTGAAGGACGCCTTGCACTGATGGGGTCCTGAAGGAGGTCATGGTAGTGCTTGATTAAGACGAAGGCCTGGGATCAAAGCCGGTCTTACATAAAACGATGTCTGGAACTGAAGCCAGAAACTCATGGCGTTTTGAAATTAGGTGAAACCTGTGCGTGCTGGATTAAAGGAAGCATTGGACCAAAGGCAGCCTGAGACCGAAAGTAGTCTAGGTATCAAAAATGGCTGTAAATTGTGTGGCGCTGTCGTTTGGCCTGACGGAGGTCTTTGACGCAACACAAATCACATTGCACCAGAGCCTCCGATTCAAATCATTGTCACCCACCTATCATCAATGACGTCATTTCATACTATATCGTTACTAATTTACATATATCTTGACGTAGTCCACAATATCGGACCAACTGCGGGAAAACACCGCCCACAGTTTTCATTCTTCACATTCTCCTCCTCAGCCTACACGCACAATCTTCCAACATTGGCAGCGTCGTGTCCTGATTCGTCGTCTGTGAGGTAATCGTTGTTGTTGCTGTTTCTCCACCGCAACCAATTTCAGCATCGCAGCAATCTACAACATCTACATGGCCGCAAAGCAAATTGTCGCAGTATTTGCCAAATCAGCAACTGTATTGTTTAGTCGTCGTTTCGTCTTTGTGTCTAAATTTCTACAGCTTGAAACCATCTACTGGCATGTCTTGCTTTGCCTCGAAGTGAAATTCCCCATCAACCTCGGCGGGTGCTACAGTTGTGTCTTCAGTCTCGCCCTGAAAAAGGTAAAAGAAGATTTAGGCAGAGGCATCGAAAGTGCTTAAGGGATGCAAAGTCACATTTCATTGGCAAAAAACTGTCTGGAAGATAAATCTGACCGATGTAAACCTACTGAAAAATAAATGATATCGATAGAAAACCCCCTGTAAGTCAATTCTTTTGGACGGAAACCCCGGAAGCCACTTTTACCGAAGAAAACCTTTCCACTTCCCATAGTCTATTTTCTACAGCAAATTGCATTCCAGTGACCATTTCCTTAAAATACCTCCGCAAATTACGCCCTGTATTTTGGTGTGTGCAAAGAACGGACCATACAGTGATTCCAGAAAACATTCGGCCACCAGAAACAAAAAGCAGATTTGATTAGTAAAGCAAAATCTAGAAATCCTAGCAAACTAGAGGCGCTTTCAGAAAGAGCCACTTCTTCTCAATTGAACATCGAGCGATGGGGAGGGAGGAAAGTGTAAAAGGGGCCGGGGGTCAAGTAAAGACAGGGGCTACATCAGGGCGGTTGATTATTGGGGTTTCTGCGCATTAAAGTTTTAAGATGATTATACTTGTTTGTGAAGTCATTGGTAGCTAATGGTCTGCCTCTAATTAATAATGCAATCAAGGAACCAAGAGAACAGTAATCCGCCAGATGAGAATCACCTTAAAAAAGCAATAATGGATTTAAGTTGGAGAGAGGAGCGCCTCAGCGGCTCAGAAAGTACGCAAAAGCAAGCCAAAGACAAACCATACAGCGATAATCGGATTTCAAACCACCCAAAATGACATTGATAGAGACAGTGTCTTAACCTTTAAGCTGGAGATTTGCGAACCATCTGCTGCCAAAACTGAGAAATGTTTCGTCATTTTTGACATTATATCATGTACCAGTGTTGTTGACGTGAAACGAAAATCGAATACTGTCAATGCTGGTATTCGAACTTTTCAAAAAATCGAAAACTGCGTCTATAGTAACTTCAACCTCTCTCCAATTCGAACCATTTCAAATTAGAAATATTTCAAATTAGATCTCTTTCCTTAATCGAACTCTTTCCTTAATCGAACAATTCTAAAATTCGAGTTTTATGCAACTCTTTCTTATTCAAACCTTTACCAGGTCGACTTCTATCTAATTCGAACTTTTCCCAATTCGAACACTTTCCAATTCGAACACTTTCCAATTCAACTATTTCAATTCAAAATTCGAACTTTTTCAAAATTGAACTATTTTAAATTCGAACTCTTTCTTACTCGAACTCTATCCTATGCGAGCCGTTCTAAAATTCGAACACTTCCCGATTAGACCTTTTTCCCATTTGAACTCTTTCTTATTCGAACTCTTTCCAA
>OZ025190.1:1350621-1420621 GCA_964019065.1 Catostylus mosaicus
CAGATACACGGACCGTTTTCAACAAAATTCTAGTCTGGTTTTTCAAGCAATTTCTGCACGACGAAAAAATTAATTGAGATGCTCAGACCACAAAGCAGGCAATGATAGCTGGAAATAAAATCAATGGCAGTCAAGTACCATCAAGATCATGATCTTATATCTCATCAAGATTGCCTGCAAGTCTCTCAACTTTGTGGCGAGAAATGGAAGCACGGAAGACAAATTGAAGATATAAGTGAGAATATTGCCAATGTCTAATTTCATGTGTTCGAGAGTCGAAGATTTCTTGTCTCTAAAAGTCATTTTAGATATAAAAAAAAACAGAAAATTTAAGGAGAATAACATAATTCTATGTATCCTTGACATCGAATATCTAAATACAACCCCTTCTCTTAAAAGCCCCCTTCTTTAGTAACCTCTCTTCAGAAAATCGGGGATTAAATAGTCCCCAGGGGCGATGGGAGTAGACTTAATAGAGAATTTACGATAAAAGAATGATTTAGTTTGGGAAATCCAGGTTCAGCGTAAAATTATGATTTCATTTTTGTGCAAAATTCAAAGAATCGGAAAATCAAAAGCAATTAAAGCTTGTCTTCCTTCTATTTTCAATACCATTCCATAACATTTAAATATTAGCATAAAGATTGAGAGGGGGTTAAATCATTGGGAACAGCATTTTGGAGAACAACGGGGGGGGGGGCGGCATTGGTTAGTATATTTATCGAGGAAGTTTCCTATTTTAAGTAGAAGTACATCTTTTTGTTATCATGAATTTATTGCCCCGTTTCTTCGTGTCATTTTCTTGTAATTGTATGCAGAGGAATTCAAAATGAACTGAACTGAACAATGGAAGCAAGATGACGAACCAAAAGGAAATATTCATTAAAAACAAAAAGCGCGAAATCTACTTTGGCGCACGTGTCAACAGCATGAATATGGTCGATGGCGAAACCTTGATTGTTTTGTAAGGGGGCGGTCTTCATAGAATTACCGAAATGATAGCCGCAAAAAAATTTGGTAGGAAACTGTTTAACTCGCCGTTTGTCGAGATCTTTGAGAGTTTTACGCCATAGAAATCACCCACGACCATATGAAAACATCTGCGGAGAGCATTAACTTAAAATAGTGGAGCCCGAAGGCAAAACTAGAATTTCACAGGTCACATGTTTAAAATTAACGGAATCTTTGCAGAGAATCCTCCTTTTAAGTTACGTAACCAGAATGGTGGTTAATTTTATTTTTTGTAGAAATTAAATAGCGTCAAATATCAATACAGATATCCTTCTCAACTTGTAATTTTTGAGTTTGATGGCCTTTTGAGAAGCCGAACCTAATACAAAAGTCGTGGCTTAATTCACGACGGCTTAAGCTAATAGAAACGTTATAAATAGCTTCAAAAGTACAAAATCAAAGGAACTCGCGAATGCTCACAACAAGAATGACCATCCCATGGGCTTAAGGTCTGTTTACATAGAAGCGGGCTGGCCCGGTAAGGCAGGCTGGTTCACCTTTAGCGAGATCTGATATCACAATTGGTTCTTTTGTTAAAATGTGTTTATTAAAGATGTGGGCCAGCCCGGCGAAATGAGATCCGTGCCTCGCAAGGTGAGATCCATCTCAGGTGGGACGAAATTCTCCCGTGAAATCTCGATTTGGCAAGGCAGCTCGGCTTGGTGGGCTACAAACACCCACACCGCGAGGGCGCAAAAAGCGGTTAGCTTGTTTTCCCTTGCTTGAAAAGGCTTGGATATTCCCTTGCAAACACAGACTGAAAGCTATCTCACCAAAGTGAGTCAGCCTTTTTTAATGGGCCAGCACGCCTAATGTAAACAGGCCCTTAACGACTTGATTTGAAGCGAAGGGAGCAGAGCTCAAACCAGAATCCAGAATTGTGTGAAGAGAGAAATCTTCAAATCCGATATAAAGTTAAGCCGGTATAACGCCTAACCGGGCGAGCACACCTAATCGGGCGAGCACATCTAATCAGGCGAGCACACCTAATCGGGCGAGCACGCCTCAAGTAAACTGGGCCCGTTTCGAGGACATTTAAATTAGGTATTTGCTAAGTTGAATTATGCACTAACCTGTGCTTGATTCCCACTGACCGTCATATTACTAATGGCCCAGGCAGCTTCTTTCTGGGTTGAAAACTCACAGACTTCGAGCGCTTTGATGATCAATGGTATCAATCCATTATCGATGACAAGTTGGACCTGATCCTGGTTACCAGCAGTGATGTTGGACAAGAACCAAACTGCTTCTTTCTTTATCTTTTCCTTTTGGTGCTGGAGAAGGGTAGGGAAGTGGGTCAGGGCACCATAGTCTAGTACGACCTGGGTTTGCTCGTCTGTTCCAGTCACAATGTTGCCGACAGCTCTAAGCGCAGCGGTCTGCAGCTTGATCTCGGAGTGGCTCAGGAATTGGACTAGAGTAGGAACAACGCCTGCTTGGATAACGGCCTGAAATCAGAAAGGAATAATATACTATGCGAAAAATCTAAACGATAACTTCTAATTATTTCAAATCATAATCAATTTATTTCAACAAAAATACTTCAACAAAATTACCTTTTTACAATCACCATTTTAATTTTAGGTTGGTAGAGAATCCATGCATTGTGTTAACTGGGTGTCAAAGTTTGGACAATCGAGAACAGCCTCAGGCCAGCTTTACAAATTCAATCCCTTTTAAATACTTATATTTTAATCATCTTGTATATCATATCTTATATTTTTAACACTTTATCTATGTTTTAAGAGGCTTTCTTTCTGAATTTATAATAAAATAAGCAAACATAACTGGGCAAGTTCAATATGCTCCAGCTATGCGAAAAGACGAAAATCTGAGGATTTCAGATGTAAAAAAGGCTCTGTAATGCAATCGCTTTTCCGTGGAATTTTCATATATGAAAATTGTATAAAAGACCACGAGCCTCGCATTGATCGAAAATGAAGAGCAGGCCGAGGCTGAAGCACTGTCGTAAATGTAATTTAGACAAAGATGCATATGTTCTCTAAAAATATATAGACATGAACTGTCATCTTACGGAGAATTGACACTTAATACGCTTTCCCTCTTCGATTTTCGTTTATAAAATTAGTTAACGTATTCATTATAGTTAAAATTGTTCATAAAATTTTGATTTGAAATAATATTAGATATGCTACACAATAAAAATTTAAGAACAAATCAGGAATAATTCAGCCTCAACGTTTTCAAAAAATAAAGAACACCTGGCCTAGGACCTCGATTTTAATGGTTCGTTAAAAAAGAGAGAAATCAGAGATGTAGGAATTTGATGTGACAAGTGCCCTTTCAAAGTAGAGAAGTGCAATTTTTAGAGAAGAGAATTGCCCTTTTTAGGTTGCATCTATATTCCTAAAGGGGAATTTCTGTAAAATAAAAAAGGACGCCATTGCAAATACTCTCCCGAGGTTCTGCCCCTGATCCCTCCAAAGCCATATCCAAAAGCTAAAAACCCAAAAACTTCAATATACGCTGCATCGTCCCTTCTATCAGCAATCTGGGACCAATGGCGGTGACAATGAAAAGGTGACGAAACGATGTGCCCTCCCCTCAAAGTAACAAATGCTTCCTACGTCCTTCAGAGACACAGGCAGATTTTATTTGGTTCACTAACGAGTGCTTTAAATATAACTTTAGGTCTAGAGAATTTATCGAATCTTCGATTCAATGAACGGCCTATTATGGCGAATGGCGAATCATGTTTCGATTTTCTTTGCAATGTTGAGGAGCGCGTTAAAGAGCCTATGAAAATATGAAAAGGCTACGTTTGAACGATTACACGCAGATAAATATCAAAGTTAGAAAGCGCATGTAAGCAAAGTTCATATCAAAATTGAATCGCCGTCATCTGCAAGTCCAAGAACTATTGTTTGCATGACCTTGCACGAGGCTGATAAGCCGAGAAGTAATCCGCCTGACCCAGGGTAGACAGGTGTGTCTCAACGAAAAGACAATATTGACGATGGTCTCTTCATGCACAAGCCGAAGAAACTGATTATTTCTGTTTGAAATTCAGGTCACCGCGGAAGAAAAAAATAGCCTGGTGATTCTATTCAAGAAATTTTCCCGTCTATGATGTATTATATGGGGTAAATACAAGGAAAAACATAAAGAAGGAGGGGGACAAAACAAACATATCAAGGTTACAATTTCCAACTAATTTTGCCACATGACGGAGCGAGAAACTAGTAACAAATAAAAATGCAATCGTGAATGGTTTTTTTTGCTATCGCTTTGCATTGTTCCTTATATCTATCTTTTATATATATCGTCGCAAGCATTCCTCGAGAATCCGGTAGGCAGCCTACTATTTTGTTCATTATTCTATTTGTTATATGATTGGTCTTTATGCAGGGGCTCAGCAGATAGTTTCCACAAATAGTTATGCAACTTACGGCAGGAAGAGCTGAGGACATCTCCATTTCACAGGAGCGAAATTTCGAAAAATGTAGAGGAAAAATTAAAATGAACTCCTGTGGGAATTTCCCGCAAAAATCTTTGCGAATACAATTCCTCTGGAAGAACTTTTCACCTCAACATTCATCGGCACTTAACTCAAAAATCATCAAGAAAAGAGTTTCTAATGATTGTTATGTAACCTATGCTGGGTAGGACGGAACGTTTTAGACGAAACAATTTCAAAAACAAAAATTTGAATATCAAGGTGACATACGCAATGATGTGGGAATTCCCTTAAAATGTCGCCCATAGGATTATCTAGAATTACTGGGATTATAAGGATTTTGATCTGTGCGCTTCAAGACATGGGTGTACATTAACATACAAGAAGGAAAATTATATACATAGGTTAATGTTATATTATGTCAAATTGCATCGTATTACATCTTATTACATTATATTACATAACATTACATTACATCACATTATATCATATCATATTAAATTAAATTATATCATATTACATTATATGACATCATATTATATTATATTATATTATATTATATTATATTATATTATATTATATTATATTATATGACATCATATTATATCATATATCATATTGTATTATATTATATCATGTTTTATCATATCATACTATGTTATATCATATAATTCTTACAATTCTACATTTCATTAAATTACATTATAATATCTATTCATTTTATTATATCAAATGATATAATATTATATTATATTACATTTTAATATATTACATGATATTATATCATATTATATCAGATTATATTATATCATATTATATTATATTATATTATATTATATTATATTATATTATATTATATTATATTATATTATATCATATTATATTATATTATATCATATCATATTATATCACGTCATATCATATTACCACACACGGAGAGCATGAAAACCAAAGTGCAGTAAAGTGACTCATGCGAAGGAGAAAAATGATGAAATATTTGTACCTGAATGTGTGTATTGCCGCAGTCTGTAAGGTAAGACAAAGCCCAAACACTGTCAACCAATATCTACGAGGAATTACAAACCGCATCAGGAACTGTTCAACACATTTAAACTACAAGCAGCTTTATCTTTTAGAAGAAACTACTGTAATGTGGTACAAAATGAAGGATACGAAATAAGAACAATGTACTCACATCCGTATCATTGTGGTGTATCAAAATAGCAAGAGCGGGTAACAGCTGCAAATAACAAAATCACATTATTATTACATCTCAAAAACAAATTAACGTGTTGTCTCCGCTTCGGTTGGAGTGACTCCTCAACCAAGAAGGCCCCTGGGATGCACATCCTATTTTTGGTGAGGGAGGAGGTGTACTCTAGCTGGACTGACTTTCATTTTATCTTTTATCTGGGACGGGCTGGGTGTACCAAATGAAAGTGGCAAGTACATGAATTTTTCGTCTGATGTTACTTTTAAAATTGATCTGGGAAATTCTCAGGAACGGCATATCCCTAGATGCAAGAGAGAATTTTTCAAAATAGTTCCCATTGTGCTTCTTTGAAAGCCCGGAATGGTACAACGTTATTCCCAGATAAACGATCAAAAGCAATAAGTCTCATTCAAATATTGACCCAACAAGAAACCTGAGGTGATCACTTCATTAATAAAGAAATCTGATGCGAGTCTGGAGATATCATTTAATTTAGAATGTGCATGTTGCATGGCTTGCAATATGTTTGCCTTGCATGGCGTTAGGTATTACGCGATGTATGGCGAAAAGTTCAACAATGATTTTTAATCTTAATATGTTTGCCTTGCATGGCGTTAGGTATTACGTGATGTATGGCGAAAAGTTCAACAATGATTTTTAATCTTAATATGTTTGCCTTGCATGGCGTTAGGTATTACGCGATGTATGGCGAAAAGTTCAACAATGATTTTTAATCTTAATATGTTTGCCTTGCATGGCGTTAGGTATTACGCGATGTATGGCGAAAAGTTCAACAATGATTTTTAATCTTAATATGTTTGCCTTGCATGGCGTTAGGTATTACGCAATGTATGGCGAAAAGTTCAACAATGATTTTTAATCTTAATATGTTTGCCTTGCATGGCGTTAGGTATTACGCGATGTATGGCGAAAAGTTCAACAATGATTTTTAATCTTAATATGTTTGCCTTGCATGGCGTTAGGTATTACGCGATGTATGACGAAAAGTTCAACAATGATTTTTAATCTTAATACGCTTGCCTTGCATGGCGTTAGGTATTACACGATGTATGGCGAAAAGTTCAACAATGATTTTTAATCTCAATACGCTTGCCTTGCATGGCGTTAGGTATTACGCGATGTATGGCGAAAAGTTCAACAATGATTTTTAATCTTAATATGTTTGCCTTGCATGGCGTTAGGTATTACGCGATGTATGGCGAAAAGTTGAACAATGATTTTTAATCTTAATATGTTTGCCTTGCATGGCGTTAGGTATTACGCGATGTATGGCGAAAAGTTCAACAATGATTTTTAATCTTAATACGCTTGCCTTGCATGGCGTTAGGTATTACACGATGTATGGCGAAAAGTTCAACAATGATTTTTAATCTCAATACGCTTGCCTTGCATGGCGTTAGGTATTACGCGATGTATGGCGAAAAGTTCAACAATGATTTTTAATCTTAATATGTTTGCCTTGCATGGCGTTAGGTATTACGCGATGTATGGCGAAAAGTTGAACAATGATTTTTAATCTTAATATGTTTGCCTTGCATGGCGTTAGGTATTACGTGATGTATGGCGAAAAGTTGAACAATGATTTTTAATCTTAATATGTTTGCCTTGCATGGCGTTAGGTATTACGTGATGTATGGCGAAAAGTTCAACAATGATTTTTAATCTTAATATGTTTGCCTTGCATGGCGTTAGGTATTACGCGATGTATGGCGAAAAGTTCAACAATGATTTTTAATCTTAATATGTTTGCCTTGCATGGCGTTAGGTATTACGTGATGTATGGCGAAAAGTTCAACAATGATTTTTAATCTTAATATGTTTGCCTTGCATGGCGTTAGGTATTACGCGATGTATGGCGAAAAGTTCAACAATGATTTTTAATCTTAATATGCTTGCCTTGCATGGCGTTAGGTATTACGCGATGTATGGCGAAAAGTTTAACAATGATTTTTAATCTAGTTACAACCATCTTTAGGATTTTCTACGATCCATAGATTGATAGCGAGCTGATTACGTTGAAGATTGTGGGAAAATGTGTCATGTAACCCTCCTATATAGCACTGCTCGCGTTAGCTTTGAGGACCCCCACTAAACACGTCAGCCAGGAACGGATTCGAAGAACTCGAAGAGGCGATAGTTTTTGAAAGAGAAAATTTTGATGGATCGCGAAAGTCAGATCGGCAGCAGTGGTTTGAAAATACATGAAAAGAGCAGAAACATTAGCATAATGGTGCATAACGTGCAGATGCGGGGATAAAAATTGAGAATTTTCAAATCGATCGGCTTGTAGATCAAAGAAGTCATTCCAGCTTCATAAGACATATTGCTTATCTCAGGATACGGTGCATTTACAAAAGAGATTGCTTTCTAGGTTAGATGACCCAACGGAGCGAAAGGTGGTTGTTTGTTTGATGTACTGAGACAGCTCAGAGTGATAAAAAAATTTGCTTTAAAAAGCGAGGAAGCAAAATGAAAAATGAAAAAAGAACAGAAAGTCCATTAACAGGGAAAACTTTGTTTTCAACTTCGCCATGTTTATTTTGCAATAGATGCAAAATACTCGGCCTGAGTGTGGGTTGTCAAAAATCTTTACATCGTTACCTACTTAGTAAATATATAAATATTAGAAATATGAATACAAATATAAATATAAATCAAAATATATATATATATATAGAGTTGCGGACTGAGGGGGCAGAGGAAGCGCGGGCTCCCCCTTTCGCCGCAGAGAAACGAGTTGTCAGGGTGTTTTTGGAAATAGAAGTGTAAAAAATTCCTTCTGTAGTTGCCAGGATTTCGCATCCGAGGGACCTTCAAATCCAAATTTTCTTGGGAGGCCCCATGACCTCCCGTTTAGGGATTTAGGGCCCTACGGGCATCGCGTGAACTTTACCCCCCTTTCCCAAGCTAGCGAGCAACCAGGACTTCTCCTTTTTTGGTCCAAACAGAAAAGTTTTAATATTCAAATTCATGGAGAAATTGAAATCTGTCGCCAAAACATTAATGTGGCCTAGGATAGCACATAATCGTTCAAAGTAAGTGCAATTTTTGGAAACCTACGAACATGAAAGTGTAGCGCAGTTGTTTGGAGAAATAGGATAAGCTAGAGAACAGCATGTGTCTCAATGTATATTCAAAATTTAATAGTTTATGGGAAAATTTGCTGGGAGTCAGACAGTATGCGCCCGTTAAACAAAGGAAACTTGAAAATATCTGGCTTTTTACTCTGGAAACGTGATGCATATGTAAAAAAGGCTTCTACTTTAAGAACGGCGATTCCCATAACCAGACATATTAAAAACCTTTTAAAGATTATTTCCTGATAAAACAAACTACGATCTAAAGCGAACGATAAAAGGGCCTGAAAATTACCCCACCTTCAGCCTATAGGCTGGCAGGTGAGATCCAACCTATACAAAGCTTTGTAATTTCCATCTTGTGTTTATATGAGAAACGTTTTATACGGGGAAGTGAGATCCTTCTCCCAGCATGCCGGATCTCAGTTATTGAGATGACATTTTTCCCATTTAAAAGTACAGCTGGGATAAAATAAGCAGTTGTGCGCAAGCGCAAAGTTGCTGCTTACAGACCAAAATGGTGAGAAGCGAAGGCCCTGGGTCCACATGCAGTTCTTTTTTCGCTGTAAACTCTTAAGCTCTTTTGCCTTCATAATATAGAGGAGAAAAATTTTTCTTGCCTAGAACATATGTCAAACTCTTTTGAAAATGTTTTGCAAAACTCTTCATGCCATGCAGCTGTAAAAAAGCTGTAAAAACTCATCGCCTCCTGATGCCATTTGGAACTCATATACAGATAACTGTGGAAGCAAATGTTGCAAGGGGGTACACAGATACAGGAAATATCCTTGTTTTGAATAAAAAGCAGTGGATGTTGTTTGTTCAACTTTGCGAATCTTGACATCGTTGGCCCCGGGTATTTCTTTGATTTACAGTAACATATACTGCGTCATGCGGCGTCTGCAGGGGGCTATGAGTTAAGTAATGCGTTCAGTTAAATTATCACATTAGAAAGCATGAACTTCGTCATGATGACGTAAAGCCGGCTAAAGAGCAGCTGGCAGCTGGGATGAACAAGAAATATCATGCTGGAAGATGGGATAGTGCTGGGGTAGTGCATATAAACATGCAATGATTTTATCCCAATGAGTTTTGTTAATATAAACAGGTCCCAAAAAGGTAAATAGAAAACTGAAAGACTCTCCAACGACCGCCCAAACACTCCAGTGGCGACCAGAGACCCTCACCCAACTGCAAACGACCCTCTAACGACAGCCAAGACCCACCAGCGACAGCTAGAGGTAAAAGGACAGACTCCGGGGGGACCCAAAAGTCCCAATTTTTTCAAAAAGCACAGACCGCATCCTGCCATCTTGAGAATAACGAAGAACTGATGAAATATACGATAACAAAACAAAACAAAAAAATACCTGAGAAATGGTTTCCATCGGGGGTGGCGGTTCCTTGTTACGGCACAGATTCACAATCACCCATGTGACATTTCGCAGGAAGGAAATCTAAAATCAAAGATCATGATTAACCAAAGCATCAAAAAGCAATTATAAAAATAGGGTGTTGCCCCTTGCCGGCCGCGAGCAACACTACCAAATACCACAAAACTAACCCCCTTCCCCACCCATATGGAACTAAACAAATTTCCATTATCCATAATATCAACATTGAGACAGGGGTCAGGGGGGGGGTTGGATGTAGGGTTGATGAGCTTCTCTGCCATAAAAATAGTAAGAAATACAAAATAAATGAAATCAAATTCTCAGGAAAAAAACTCGACGCGGGGAGGGGGGCTAAAGCAAGAAGTGCCGGGGATATATATCAAAAGTTCATAAGATACTGAAAACAGTAGTTCATATGATAGTTTAGACAGTAGTTAAAATTACCATACAGTAAATAATGCAATAGTTTATACAATACTTTGTACAATATCTCCTAAGATGATCTTTGTGTGCTGATAAATAAGTTAGTGAATATTTTTAGCGCCAAGCTTGGTCATATCTCGAGCTATTATGAGGATACAGCGGCCCAATTAGCACTTATATGCCCTGTTGAGGCTGATTAGCGACCAATTGGACGCAATAGTAGGCTGAGTTGTTGTTTGTTTACGCTAAAAAAGCTTTGCAATGCAATGTCATTTACTTTTAGATTTCGCTGATTAAAATCGTTCTTTTTTTAGCGTGGACAAATAACTGCTTAGCCTTCAATTGCGTTCAATTAGTCGCTTATCAGCCTCAACAGGGAATATTTAAACTAACTGGCCCGCTGTTTTCTCATCATTTCTAAGAAAACCGCTTCCTAGAAAACTCCGCGATTTAGACTGGATTCATCCCTGCCGCTTTGCGTTGTTCCTTATATCTATCATTCACAAACATCGTCGCAAGCATTCCTGGGGAATCTGGTAGGCAGCCTGCTATTTTGTTCTCTACTTTATTTGTTATATGATCAATGTGTGTAAAGAAAAAATTATAAATTATAATTTTGTCATATTTGCTTCGTATTCCTGCCTCTTGCGTTGTTCCCTACATCTATCATTTACATACATCGTCGTAAGCATTCCTTGGGAATCAGGTAGGCAGCCAGCTGTTTTGCTCTCTACTTTATTTGTTACACTCAGAATAAGTCCTGCTTCAAATTTATCAAAAAAGAACATTTAACCCTGGTCCTTGTAAAAGAAATATAGGAAGACTCATAATTTATTAGTTATATCCAAGTTCGTCGTTTTGGACAACTTTTTCCTATGGTTAGGTGACTCACTATAAGTGACGCATTATGTGAAAACAACAATTGCAGACAATCTCATGTGCTTAAAGCTGGCGTTGATCTTGATAAGTGATTTCCATTGCAAGCTAAGCCAATAACACAGCCCACATTGATTTGAGATTAAGCAGCCATTCGGCAGAATTCTCACTTCGTCTGCATTTGACTTAATCAAGCCAACACCCATTAAATGCTGTTATGTCCAACTCTGAGAAGTTACGTAACATACGCTGGAGAATGGCTGCTTCAGAATAAATCGAAAACGTGAACATGAAAGGAGAAACGTTTAAGAAATTGAAAATCTCTCCAAGGGCCTCCGACGACGGGCCGTGCCCCCTCCCCCCACTTTGTATTCAGCATTAGCCGGAAACAACACCTTTATCGGCTAAAGTAATGATGTAAGACCGATCTCAAACACATTATCATCAAAAGAAAAGTGTTATATTTTGTCCGAAAGGCAGCTTATCACGTTATGCCGATGAAACCCTTTACGTCAAATATTTCTCGCTGCTCATTTTTCTTCTCTAGTTAAAGGCCCCATTACTATCTTCATTATCATTAAATACATTTACGGAGGGTAGGCCTTTAGCTGTAGCTGCTTTACAAACCCATACAATTCTACGCTTTTCGGGGGGTAGCAAAGTCAAATAACTTAATTGAAAGCGTAAACTATTATAAAAAACTGCCATCAGTATATTTACAATATTTTGTACTTAACCCCCTGAAAAATCATCTTTTCCGGTGTTTGTCATTGGGCCATATGGCCCGTCCAGGGGTGAAAGAGTTAAAAATATCTCACTAAATTTAAACCTCATCTCCTAAGTAGCCATCTAATATGCACATGAGCTTGAGCGAAAAATGGAACAATGCATTACAATGGCGCGAGAAATCGAGGTTTTGTGCCTTGAACTCCTCCCAGACGGTTTCACCCAATCCGACCAACATGATGCCCTCTTCCCGAGGTCTTTTTCAAGCTCAGTCCAAGGTCACGAGCTCTTTCACAGTGACCCATGACGTCACCTTACTGTGATCCTTTGCGACACTTTTCTCATCGAAAAATCCGGAATCTTGGACCAAGGAATGCGAGTGATCAATTTTTTTTACCCTTTCCAAAGCTAATGTACCAACAACCATCTTTTCTTCTCGGGGGCCCGCATTAAGATGATAATCATAATTATACACTAAATTCCTATAAAAACCGCAAGTTGCGGGCGCTCACATAGAAAATTAAATTATTACTAAGAATTTTGTATTTCTTGTACAGTTACAAAACTTGCAGAATCAATCAATCAGAAAGATAATAGCGAATTTCGGAATAAAAAGGGTACGTAAAGTGTGTAATTTTTTAAGTTCTTGGTAGGGTGCAATGCCTTTCTGAATACATGCGGTCGGTTCACACTTTTTTTGGGAATAAAATCGAGATAATTTCGTTGCAGGTAGCTGAAACACATGGTGAATTTGGATTATCCAAAGCAGGCATGTTTGAACAGGACAACAAAATGAAGCGATAAATATATGCATAACTGGTTAATGTCTTACGGTCCTTTTCAAGGCTAAAAACGCCGAAGTTTGCTTGAAGAGAACGGACAGAAATACATCTTAAAATCTCGCCGACAAAATAGGTAAATGAACCTCTAGAATTGTAAATGATACGATTTTTTGTGCAAAGGGTTTCAAATATCAGGGTTTCATATATTTTGTGGCATGTATACTTCTACCTGTTTAAAGGATTTAAAATGAAATGCAATAGAATGAAAGGTATGTAGTGAATGAAATGAAAAAAATTAAAATGAAATGAAATGCAATGAAACAAATTAAAATGAAATGAAATGAATTAAAATGAATTTTTTGTATGAAATGAAACAAATTAAAATGAAATGAATTAAAATGAAATTTTCTGTATGAAATGAAACAAATTAAAATTACTTGAAATAAAATAAAATGAAGTGAAATAAATGAGAGAAAATGATACAAATTAAAATGAAATGAAAGTAACTGAACTGAAAGGAAACGTACGAAAATGAAGCAATGGAAAGGAATTAATGTGATGAAATGTGTAGTTACTTACGGAAGTGTTTGGATCTATAAAGGTTAACAATGGTCCAACAACACCATGCCTAATAACAAAATCTCTCAAAGCGGGACCATCACCTGGAAAATAAAAAATTAGTGTTCATTGGATCATTTTTCATTTCATATTATTTTAAATTCTTTAAGGACCCAATCAGTCAAAAAATACTGGCAGAGATTGCCTGGAGGGCATTACAATTCTAACGCCTTTATAGCTTATATGATACATATTCTCTTTCATTTGGAGTGAGTTTAATGAGGAATAATTTACATGAACGTATAAAACGTACAACCGCCCTGAAAAGCTTTAGAACTGAAATACGAAGTTGGCATTGGATTAGGAGAATTTGCTATATTTGCACTTAGTTTGGTTTGTATTTTTGTAAATTAGTCTAAATTTAGTCTCTTCACAAATCGACTGTCAAAAAGTTTAATGGCTATGATAATTAGATTAGCTGGAGCCTGGATTATTGAGGGTTTACGAGCGAGCATTCTCGATTTGGATGGCAAACCTTGCATTTGCTCTTGAGCAGCCAAGATCTTCAGCAGACATTAATTAATAGAGGGCCATAAACGTGTAGAGTTAGAAATAAATGGTTACTAGACATGAGCTTATAGAGGTAGAAACAGGTGGTAAGTAGTCATTAACGTATAGAGTTAGATACAAATCGGTATCATACACGAACTTATAGAATTAGACATAAATCCTTATGAGACATAACTATATAGAGTTAGGCAAAAATTTGAAGCAGACATGAACCTAGAGTTGGGCGTATATCGTCAGTAGGAATTAATTTATAGAGAGCTATAAACTTACGGAGTTAGAATTAAATGGTTAGTGAGCATCAACTCATAGAGTTGGATACTAGTAGTTACTAGACATGAACGTATAGAGTTAGAACTAAATCTGCAGAGGCTGATAGAGTGCGTTTCGACTCTTATTTAAAGCACAAACTTCTCAGAATGACAAGCATATAGTATCGAGATTAGATGAATAAGCCAATAAAAGTTGGGCCAATTTCAGAACGTGTGAGGGCCCTTGGTTGTACTTTTTAACCCTTTCGCACCCGGATTTATTTTCATTTTACTGTTAAAACCCCTACAAATCTATGCTTTTCGGGGGTAGCATAGTCAAATAAATTAGTTGAAAGCGTAAACTATCATAGAAAACTGCCATCAGAACATTAATAACATTTTATACTTTACCCCCTGGCAAATTATATTTTATGGTAATTGTCTGTGGGCCATATGGCCCGTCCAGGGGTGAAAGGGTTAAAGAAAAAATTGCATAAAATAGTCACAAACTCACCAATGATGTTGCCCAATGCCCAGACAGCTTGTTCACAGACATTTGAATGCTGAGAGGTAAGCAGTCGCATAAAATGTGGAACAGCACCTAGAAAAGGCAGGCCCACAATCAACAGTGTGATATTAATCAAACACAGGGTCTGACATTAGCAAATAATTTAAGGAAAGTGCAAAAGCAAAGCTGGAATGCAACATTATATCCGCGAAATCGAGACTATAAAACCATGCTGATGATGATGATGATGATGATTGAACAGCCGCTGCAGGGCAAGTTACAGCTATAAAATGGGAAATTTTTACAATTTTGAAATGAAAAACAGTCATTTTTGCAAGGCAAAGGGTGAGTTTTGCAGGGAAAAGGGTGATTTTTACAGGGCAAAAGTGCCATCACCCACCAAATCCGGACACTGAAGTGACGCCCGTGACCTTCTGTTCACGTTTACAATTGCTTGAATTTGCTCTGCAGCGAAATGTTATTTCTAATTTAATCCAGTAGCTGAAATCCAACCTTATTACATTCTCGCTTCCGAAGTAATCCATCTACCCACGTATTTACAATTACATGAATCCTCTGCCCATCATTTATTCATGAAAAAACTCTCTCTGGGTCACTTTGTGCAACAAGAAATTAGCACTGGCGCTAGGTTGGTGTTTTTTTCTTGGATCTATTCCAATATTTCACGTAAACCAGCCACAGTCTTACCCCACGTTCTTTTAGAGTATTAATTTGTGAACAACGAGTTCCCTGTCTTGCGTCAACACGTCTACACTCTTTTACATGATGTATATTTCAAAAATAATCACAGCTGCTGATCTTTAGGGAATATAACTTTTTTAATTCAGCTCAGGGTAAATCATCATAGCTTCTGTGGCATTGTGCTGAAGACGAAAATTCTCCTAGTTCTGCTTCATCCCTTAGTTTAGGCCTGTCATTAAGGACAGTGTTTAGGCGTGTTTTTCACACAAGTCTAGCCTCCCCCCCCCGCCCAATTATCGTTGATAGATCATGTTTTCACTGTTATTGTAAGTTCTATGTTATGATATTATATCCACTACTGTGATTTGAAATGGGCCGCTTAATGGTGTTACAGCGACATGCTGAAGGATACTGTTGACATCTTATTGCTAAAGATGGGACAATGCTGTCTGAAAAAAGATTTAACTTCATATCAACTCAAAGGATTGCTAGAATCATCCTCGAATGCCACGACCCTCATAATTCATACGATCAAAAAAAACCTTTTCTGCCCGTATAACCAAGTCAAATCGCTAAATCCTCATTGAAACTATGATCATAAATTAGAATCATTACCATCCTAGCAATCTAGCGATTCTATGGATTCTATGGATTCTATGGGAAAGAAGTCAAGTATCACAAGGATTGACCAAATCACAATCCTTAAATAGCATATTTGTGATCTTGTGTTTAATCAATCAATGTGTTCTTGCAACTTAGCGATTCTTGTAATCTATGACATCCTTTCATGCAACTCTCGTAATCCTTGCAATCCTTTTGTGCCATTCCTGTAATCTTTGTAATCCTTCCCATCCAATTTTGTAATTCCTGTAGTCTTGCTAATCCTTGCAATCTTATAATGCAATCCAAAGGAGTCCCTGCATTCCTTTTTATGCAAAATATACTTGTAATCTTTCCAATCGTTTTGCGGAACTCCCGTAATCTTTCCCATCCTTTGCAACCCATGTATCGATTGAAAACCTATCTTAATCTACGGCACTGATTTGCCATTTAGAATTCTAACATACCTGCTTGTACAACAGCCTGTGTTTGTTGAGATGTACCGGAGGCTATATTCGTTAACGCCCAGGCGGCTTCAAATTGCAATGCCGGACTGAAAGAAAACATGGGAATTAATTTACTAGGGGCAATGCACTTACATCTGAATCGTTGTGGGGGTCCTAGTAGTTTCAGTCCTTAGTTTTTGAATTAAGATTTTAAACCTTAAAATCAGGGCAGGATAAAAAACTTGTTGCCTATTGTCCCAACGTAAAATGTGGTCTTTTTAACAGGTAATCTTGCAATAATTGTTATGATACATTTATCTATGATATACATAACTATATCTACAATATATTCGTTATATATTATATTTTTCTATAATAAATACCATGTGGCAAAGAAAGAGAAATAGTGACTCACTTCAGATCACACTGTAAGCATTCAACAAGAATTGGAAGTATTCCAGATCTAAAAAGGATGAAAAATATGCTAAATAACGCATTTGTATCCTTAACAAAACTGAAAATCAGCAGCAATAAATGTGATTGAATTTTGATTAGTTTTAGTTGGTACATCATTGAAGGGAATGATAAATATGCTGGCTTATGACACTAATGGACTGGGAAGAGATTAAATGTCTGGATGAAGAAACAACCGAAAAAATCACTGAAAAAGGGAGGATGGAAGGACCAAGAAAAGAAAGATAAAGAAGGGTAAAAAAAAGTAAGGGAGAAAGTAAGGGAGAAAGTAAGGGAGAAAGTAAGGGAGAAAGTAAGTGAGAAAAAGTAAAGAAAGACAGAGAGAAAGAACGGAAAAAAGCAAAAAGGGAAAAAAGAAAGAAAGAAAGAAAGTAAGAAAGAAAGAAAGAAAGAAAGAAAGAAAGAAAGAAAGAAAGGAAGAAAGAAAGAAAGAGAGAAAGAAAGAATGAAAGAAAGAAAGAAAGAAAGAAAGAAATCCAGACAATCCACTTCAGATTCAATTCACAAATTTCGAAATAATTTGAATAAATTATCATACTCTATCAAATCATTGATTGGTGGATTCCTGTCTCTTGACAACAGTTTCCTGGCTGCTTGAACAGCTCCAAGCTGTTTGGCTGGCTCAAAGTTACCTGCCATCTGCAAAAGTCACGAGTCATGTAAAGATTGCATTAAGACCCCACCTTACACATAAAGATCACATTTAGATTCCATGCAAGAAGGAAAGATTGGTTTCAGATTCTACACTTTAAATAAAGATTTCATTTAGATTCATGTTAGAAAGGAAGATTGGTTTCAGATTTAATGCTATAAGTAAGGATTACATTCAGATCCATGCTTTAGGTAAAGATTGCATTCAGAGTCTATAAAATGATCATTTTAAGATTCCATTTTATATGATAATATTGCATTTAGATTCTATGTGTAATGTCCAGGTAATAATCAGATTCTTCATTATATTTTAAGATTGCATTCAGATTCCAGGTAACATCCATTCTATACCTTTTGCCCGTAGCTAAGTTACTTCAAAACAGTTTTTAGGTAATTTCAGGCTTTCTGCAATAGTAATTGTGCACATCAGTATTATGTACTGTATGTATGAAACCTGAAATAACAATGGCCCCTTGCTTTTAAGGTTATGAGTCCCTGAGTGGAATTCATAAATAAACTTTTCACAAGGAATAAACAAAGCCGCATTCCTCTCACCTTTTCATTTTGTCCTTCAAGCAATGTCTGAAAAATGGAACAGCTTCATTAGCATGGATATAAAGCAGAGAATTTTGAAACTATTTAAGACTAAGTTAGACCCTGAGACACTCTTAAGACAAACTTAGTGGCAGCAAGTACACTCCTAATTACTGTTTGATATCCTATGATATAAGTTACGAGAACTTATGGTAGCTTTAATTGTGACAGACAGCACATTGTAAAAGGTTAGCACCAGCTATCAGTTCGGTTCAGTTCAGTTCAGTTCAATTCAGCTTTTCATTTTAAAATTCCACTACATGTATACAATATTCAAGATGAATTACAATATCGCATATGGTCTTGGCATTTTCTTTGTAGTTTTTAACTTCATCATACACATAGATTATTTAGAAAACAGTGCAAACTCTCAATTTTTCCTCTGTAAACAAGGCAGTGAGTAAATCAAGTATACTTCTTGAAACCCTATCTAAAGAATTGTAAAGTGAATTAAAATGAATCAGCAGGCTTTCATGGGAAGAACATGGCAGGCTTGCAAGTAATGTTTTGACAAATCTTATGTAAGTAAAAATAGATTAGACGTAAGATCAATCCAGTATTTGATATTTAATCCTTAATCCTGATGAGATTTAAAGCCTTTTTGAAGTGGCGTTGAGCATTAGTAAGTAGGCATGTGGTATTTTGCATAGCTGGAGAGCAGAAGGTGTGTGTCAGGGTGTGTCTGTGCCATCGCACGCCTTTCCTACAAATACCTGAATCAGTTACATGCAATTTGACAATGCCCTGTCTTCCTTTTCTATTTCAATTGCAACAAATCTTTACTTCACGTAAAATATTTCAAATAATCAGCATTTAAACTACTTAAATAAATCGTATACTTACAGCAACTATGCTTTCCAGAGAATGGTTCTACAAAAAAAAGAAAAGACAAAAAACTTTATCAAGAGAAATAATGCCAAAAGAGACTACATTTTGAAATAAATATCCATTAACCTTTCCTACCAATTATACAACAAACTCTAGATAATTTGAACCACTGCGGACCATTTCTTCATTTGCCTTCCATTTGAGAATAACCCCAAAGCCATGACCACTCGAACATTTGCAAAGTCCTCTGTGCAATACTATCATAACAAAACCCTTGGTAACTCAAAACAGTTGCTATCCCTAACAATTTTTCACTCCCTAACTGGGCTACTTTTTCTCAACGAGTCAAACTGTTATTTATAAAAATCAACAAGATCTAAATAGAATCAATGCAACCAACAGTTGAAAAGTATTTGAAAGTGAAATATAAACGAAGTGACATCAGAACTGTTTTTCAATGAAGAAACTTTCATGTACTGATCTTTCAATCTTTTTTTGCTTTATATTTTACTGCTTGTGTTGCTTACACAAACATCTTTAAGGTACGTCAAATTAACAGCTGCTTTTTCATAAAACTTGAGTTATCAAGAGCCACATCAATTTAATAACTCAAACCATTCTTAATGGTTTCTACAAAGTTTGTGATATCTGGAGTTTACCATAACATGTCCGTATATTCCAATAGAAGTTTGAGGCACATTTTGGCATAAAAAACTTTTCTGCATTTTCATTCAAACTTTGCCACCAAAAAATTTTGATTAGTTGTAAAGTTTTGCTTTAAATGAGTTTGAGATAAGGCACCAGTGCAAATTTCTTTTTAAAACAATTTTAACAACTGAAACTGGCGCATGCTTGCGCCTGTCAAATTTGGATGGTGGCATGGTACACAGAGTGCTTAAATTTTGTTTTTGTTTTGTTTTTTATTCTTTGTTTTTGTATCCTTAGATTGTTGTTAAAGGAATTGTTAAGTGCCGTTCATAGCCAGAACCAGATGACGTCATGTCCATTTCTGCTATGGACGGCACAGAATATTGTATTTGTTGTGTTTAAAATTTACATTGATATATATATATATATAAAATAAGGTAAACAAAACAAACCTGCATTTTGTCATCTTTGTCATCTTCAAGTTGCGATGGAGCAAGACGTTTCTTCTGCAGTGCCTCGTCTCTTTTTTCCTACATAAACAAACAACATATAAACAAAATGATGGATGAAGAAAATGCACAAAAGTAAGTAGACAAAAATAAACAATAACAGGTTTCAGTTTGTATATATGCAGATTCAGCCACTGGCCTTGAATTTGCCAAAAATCATTACCATATTTGAAAGAGTGCTTGAAAAAGCACCTAGAGCAATTTCATTGTATTTCATTTAATTTCAATCTATATTTCTAGATGTGCAGCCTTTAAGCGAGATTGAAAACAATATCTATAAATGCTAGAAGAAAAAGTAAGGATAATTCGATAAAATAAAATTGCTGCTCTACCCAGGGGTTGTGTTTGGGCCTTGTAGGTTTAGAAGATATATTCTAAATCATTTTTTGAAATGAGAAAGTGTTTCGTGTTCTTGTATGCTGTCAGGAATATCGTTCCGATTTTTGAAACCAGAGAAATAAATACTTTTCATTGCATACTTTTACCTAACTTTGGGAATTTGCAGATCTCTATGACTTCTCATTTCATACTTCAATCACTTTAAAGTCAGCCTTTGGAGGGAAGCACTCATTTGAGGGGAGCACACATTTACATATCATTATTATCATTATTTTTATTATCAAAATTATTATTATTATTATTATTATTAAAATTATTATTATTATTATTATTATTATTAAAATTATCATTATTATTATTATTATTATTAAAATTATTATTATTATTATTATTATTATTAAAATTATTATTATTATTATTTTTATTATTATTATTATTATTCTCGAATATTTATACAGGATAATACTTCAGTAGTGATATGCATATATACATATTTACACATATTTACATGTTTACATTGAAGATGCGTTCCCCAATTGCTTGCCATTTTCATATTTCCGTCATCAATGACAGTGTTGAGACTCAATGAATTCAAACATTAAATCATTTTCTCACTTTCTAATCAATTGCATTAAGTGGTGCTACATCCAAACACATCGAAATCATTTTCTGCTTTACAAAATTGATCAATATTTGCTGATCCCCCTAACATTTCTCTCTCCCTCTTTGATCATTGGAGACTCCCTTTCACAATGAGGATGACGACAATAATAGACATTTCTATAAACTTTTATAATGACTTTTATAATGACGAGATTCCAGTTGAGACATGTGTGACAAATCAGATGTTAAATGACGTTCCAAGTTCGATGAATCCGATATTAAACTTCTTGACTCTGACCAGTGTCAACAACAGTAATCAAGATTGAGTGTATCCCAGGGCCTAATACCAATAAATATAGGGGGAGTAACAGGAAAACACATGGACTCCCTTTGTCAATTTGATACATGCATCAAAACGATTTCATGTTTCATTTCATAAATTTGCATTAAAATAAAATCAGTTGCTTTCGATATTGGCCTGTGTGAAAGACACTGTGATTATTGTCAAACGTTATTGCTTAAAAATGATAGAATTGACATCAAGCTTACCTTTCTGAGCACAACTGAAACTTCATTTCTTCTTTGCCTGAGCGACTAAAAGAGAATTAAGAGCATTTTAGAAGAATTAAATAGAATTAAATAGAATCAAACAGAATTAAAAGCATTTTGTATGAACTGAACTGAACTGAACTGAACTTTAGAAGGCTATCGAAGCTGAGTATGAAGGATTTTTTAAATGATTTGAATGGTTTTGAAAATGACTTTAAATGAGCTTGGATGAACAAACAAACAAACAAACAGATAAATAAATCAATCAATACATAAGTAAATAAAGAAATAAATTAATCAAACAACCAGGTGCTTAATTTGGAAAAACACCAAATTTTGTAACAGTTGCCAGTAAGTATTCAAATTTAATCATGGTGTAACATTGTTTTCCTTTATTTTTGTGGCTCAATGTCTTTATGTTCATGGCCACAGTGTAGCCATTTTCTCTTTTATTGCTCCCAGTGGTCTTGTCCTAGTATTCCTTTGTAAAGCAGTTTAAACAAGGGTGGCACCAGAGGGGGGCTTGGGGCTGGGGGCTGTAGCACCCTTGTCAGGGAGTTTTCCGACAGAAAATTGTGTAATAATGCACAGAAAGATACCCTCTATTATGTTATTTAGCCCCCCTGTCAGGGAACCCAGCCCCCTTGTTGGGCAAATCCTGGTGCCACCCCTGAGTTTAAATGTTAAGTAGTGGCTTGGAAATGCACCCTACATGTTCCCATGTCATATCATTATCTCAATCCTGCTTAATGCTTGCTGGCTTGAACAGAAAATATTGTATATTTTCTTTCTTTCTAATTACAGTCTATAAGCCCTCAACCAAAGTTCAACATGGGGTTATCTTGAATCTAGCCTGAGTTGAAATGCTTGTTCTTGTCACAGTAAAAGTCCTTAAAATTCATGTTTCTCTAACTTTAGGCTTTCAATACAATCTTCCCACTCAAACCTGCCATGGCAAATTCTAAAGATGATTACTAAGCTGGCAAAAGGCTGAATAATCTTAGTTAGGATTTCTCAAATCCCTATTTTGATTGCTTGAATTTCCTAGAAAATGGACACAAGAAAGCATCTTGGTGCCCAGCGGGAACTTGCCTTAATGATTCGTTTACGTCTGAGCTGTAAGGAAATAAGAAGACCCTGTTGAGAACAGCTGGCAATTAAGCACAAACAAGGCAAAAGTGTATAACGACCTTTGCGAAAGAAAAATTATGGGTTTCCCCAAAGTTGCCGAGAAAACACAGATGCTGCTTTATCCAAAACAGCCAAGTAATGTCTTGGCTTATGTGCACACAATGTTTGTAGAAAAATGTTTGTACCAAAAATAATGTTATTTGAATGACTGACATGTTGTTTCCATAATCTACATACATTGTTGAAAGTATTCTTCAAGAACTCATATGCCAGCCTGCTATTTTGTTATTTAGTTCCCTTGTTATATTAATCAGTATACCCTTAATTAGACAGCTCATAATCTGGGCTTTTATCATGATCAACCTTGCTATTTTTCCATCTTGCTTTTGGGTTAAAGGTAAACACTTTTGCATTGTTGCGACATAGCCCTTGAGGGAATTGCTGGCCTTTGTGAGTCAGTGGTACAGAAGCCATCATAGGGCCTAATCATTAGGGGGGAAACGCCAGGTATAAAAATAATTGGCCATATGACTGGCTGTGCGTTGAAAATACAATTCCATTTGATAGACCAGTAATGACATATAAAATAAGAAAAAAATGAAGCACTGAAAGCCTCTGGGAAAAATTTCAGCAAAGATCCTCCAAGTCAAATTATGCAACAAGGCACTGTAGAGATCTTCTGATTCCTTGATGAAACACAGAGCATGTGAAAAAAGAGCTGTACGGATTAAAGTCTCGAACGATGTTCCAGTTGCAATTAGAGAATACCAAACAATTAGTCGCTTCAAAAACAGAATTAAAGGAGTAACCTAAAAGCTCCATTAAACCCTCTCCCTAATAAGCCCCCTCCCTTATAAGCCCCCCTTTTCAAGCAGAAATATGAAATAAGCCCTGATCTCTATAAAGCCCCTTGTCATTCTTCATGCACTTGTTGCTCAAGCCAATTTATATAAAAACCGGTGAAGTAAAGGGGAATAAAAAGGATTTTTTGTATCCTTGACCTCAATTTTTTAAATAAGCCCCCCTCTCTATCAAGCCTCCCTTGAGAACCTCAAAAATTAAATGAGCCCCCCCCCCCCAGGGGCTTATAGAGCTTTTTCAGTACTTGAAAAGCTGACTGAAGACACCAAGTGACTTTCTAAACACATTGCACTGGAAGGTCTGCATATTAGGATGTTTTCATTCTAGATTTTATAGGTAAACTTTATTTTATATTTAAGCTAAAGGGTTTTTTGGGAATAAAATCAGATGGTATGCCACCATTTTTATGTTGACTGTCCCTGAGGGCCTAAGGCATTCATTAATGGTATTTCAAACATGGTTCCTTAATAGTTTTGAGAGGTGCTGCATGCCATGGATAGTCCTAGTGGGTCATTGGCAGAGCAACCAATAGTCTTAAATAACCTCTTTCTATTTTGGTAGTTAGGGTCTGTGACCATCTGTGGCAGTCATTTAGGGACCTTTAAGCACAGATTCAATATTTTTACCACAGGTTTTGCTGGTCATTGTTGGTCATTAGAGTCATTAGCAGGCGGTGGAATCTTTCCATTAAAATATTTTGGTTGTTGGCAGGATTCAGAAACTTTTCTTTCTCAACAACACATAGGGCAGTGGTGTTTGGCAGTTGTTCAGTCATTGCTAAAATGCTTGTGGAAGTCCACTGATTTTACAACCATTTAATCAAAAATCGCAAGTCGCTACTGATGCCCTTAGTCTGGAAACCATATGCTTTTTCCAGTTTAACTAAGATTATGCCTCGCTAATAAGCCATGATGGTTGAGAGAAAACATTGTTAGTTGAATCTCAATTCAAAAAGCATAATCGATATTCGATAACACCCGACTTTCATTTATTCTTAACCCCTCCACCAATGAACAGATATCTGAACTACACAACACACGGTTGCTACAGAGAACCCAACGGAAATGAATTTGAAAACGCGAAGGCCTAAAATAGGCGCTTCAAAAAATTACATTTGTCGTGTAACCCCGGTTGGCAAACCCCAACCATCATAAGCAAAGTCAAATCGTGAAGACACGGTTTTTTTGACTTGAAGACTAAACCGTTTCTAAATAATTTCGTAACCTCAATCAAACAGTGCGAAACTGAGCTCAAAATTTTTCAACCACGCAGGAGCCCATCATTTAGGCCGCAAAACAACATCCGCTCACTAGAACTAATCGAATCAATACCTCTGTATCTTTATCTTTATTCTTGTAGTATTTCTTTCGTACATCCTGAGCTCTGGTACCCATTTTATGAATATTTGTCGAAGAAATTCAGGTTTCTTGATATTTTTCGCCGTTTATAATCTATCCCAATGTGAGAATCTCTTCTTCCCGCGAGACGTGCCTTGCGAAATCCGCACTTAACGAGCATGCGCAAGCATTTGCATCAATACCGCTGTCCTATGGTGGTGGGGGTCATATGGTAAAGGTCCATTTCCACTTCGGTTTTTTGGATTTCGGATGCGAACTCCGATTTCCGAACGACGAACGTTATACGATCTCAGTCCACACTTCCAAGGCGTTTGGACCATTTTTTTCGCAAAATCACGTGGCTAGAACAGGGCCGAATCCAGCCATCTCTGATCAGGGGGTCAAGAAAGACAAAATTTCCGATAATTTCCGACTATTGTGCACATCCATTGTTTACGTCCATTGTTTTATCTATTGTTTAAATTAGGTCAAATTTCCGACAAAACGACAGTTTGCGGTCCTTGGGGGGGGGGGGGGTGCTCCGCCCCCAGCCTCCTTATTAGCGTCAGCCCTGGGCTAGAATCACAATCTTGGCGCGCATGTGTTTCGTTGTTTACGAAAATCGAAAAGGGCTGCCTTTATTCGACGAAAACTGTAGCTTTTGTTATGCAAGGGAGAGGATCGTTATGAATGAATAAGAACTGCAAACAACGAGCTCGCATCCGAAATCCAAAATCCGAACGAAGTGGAAATGGACCAGTACACTACATACTCTGCACACCACTTGCACCACCTTAGCTTCCATATTTGGGAGCACTCCTATAAGCAACCAATAAAGATCAGAGAAGAACAAAACAATAACAAAACAATTGGCAAGCAAATTGCATCATAGACAAAGGCAAATGAGTCAATGAATCTTTACGTCATTGGGTGTCCTTCGTCATGATATATAGGCATCATCATTATTTGACGGAATTATGATGGTCACATGAGACGTAAAATTGCCGTTATAATGCCGAACGAAGAGACCAAGCCGTAAGTGTTTAGTCTAATCAATTTAGCTGTATCAATATTATAATTGGCTTTCATCGAAGATTAATTGGTGGATTTCTCGGTCTCATTTTCAACAAAGCCACGTATGTAGATTATTTCATGCGATTTTTAAATCTAATTTTACAAATGTGAGTTTGAGGATCGTTTGCAGTATCGCACACGTAAATAAACGGCTCTAACTGACCTTAAACTGTTCTATTTTCCCCACTTCTCCTGGTTTCCTGGCAGCGAATGACAAATTATATTGTAATCAGCTTACGGCTATAAACACAGTTTGAGAAATTTCGGCTCAAAAAGTTCGACAAACTCACGACAAGACTCAAAAAGTTCGGCAAACTTACGACAAGACTCAAAAGTTCACAAACTGACGGCAATACCAAAAACTTCAAAACTCAAACAGCGCTTTTATACATTTCCCAGCACCTGAAAATAATCATTGCAAAACTAACCGCACTTGAAATAAAATGATGCAATAGTGACGCAACATTCTGAAATCGATAAAGCTGGCCTGTTTCACAGACCAAAATCGTACCTGAGGTTCTTGTTCTCTGATGCAGGCTAATGTAAAAGAAATCACGAGTTGTGATATAAGCCCTACATTTTACAGTATCATCTTCACTTATTATAACTATAATATGAACTGTGCTAAAGGCTAAGAGCCTGTCACAGAGATCTGAGGAGTGACCTCACACAGGACCCAGACCATTTTACCGACAGACCACTCGTGTTAAGCTATAGATAAAACAAATGTAACACCCTGTCGTTACGTGATGTTAGCTGAAGGAGTAGACTGCTAGGCACAAGATGGTAGTTTAGGGGGTGGGGGGGGGGGGTGATAGATTGAAGAAATCGAGTCAATGCTTTAATATTCTACCTCTCTGCAAGATGGGCTGCCTGAAAAAGCGCTGGATTGCGTCAACAGATAAAATCGAATTTTTCAGGGGCCTCTCATCTTAGAACTTTGATTACTCTTCAATGCCAAAGAGAGGGAACTGGTTCCTATTATCTAGGTTTTACAGCATGTTCTTGAAGAATATCTTGAACGATTCTGTGTCACATATAGAACAGTGCATTAATTTCTGTAGAAAATCATAGTTTCAGAAAAACCTAGATTGTCTCCTGAAAACCAGAATTTTCTGAAAAAAACTAGAATGTTCCAAGGAAAATCTAGGCTACTGTAGAAAAGCCTAGTTTTTCGAGATAAAATCATAGTTTTTATGAGAAAATCCTGGTTTTTCTAATTACTGTGACATCCGCTTGCAATACCCTTTGGCTGATTGCCATGAATTACTATGCATTTCAAGAGCACAATATTCTAAGCCCCCATCCGTTACGTGCTTTCTCGATGACCCTTAGTTATAATGAATAGGTTCAGACCAGGTAAATATCTTTTCCAAAGAAGTCCAAAGAGATTCATTGGGGCGTGTTGTGATGAAGCGCTTCCCGACGGGGGTAGCGGACATTTTCAGGGGTTTATCAACGTACGTCTATAAGCAGTGGCTCGGCTGGAGGGGAAGATAGGGGCGGCATTGGAGCCTTCCTGCCCTCAAGTAAAAGTTGAATTCTCTTATTTTGCAACTATTCTGCGCTTGTTTTTCATGGGTCTGCCCTTTGCCATGGGATTTTTAGACAATGGAACAGTAGTAAGATATGGGACAGCAAGGAAGATAATACAAGGCGTAGAATTTCAGCAAAATATCAACATTAATTTCAGCCTAAATGATATCATATTTTTAACCCTTTCATACACGAATCCTGAAATTTGTAGCAAATGGCTTCCAACTTATTGATGAATCCTAAAGGTTCACACAATCACCAAAGTCTTCCCACTAAAAAGCAAAAACATTAACTTTTTGAAACATTTGTTCTTCGATTCATACAATTCTGGTGCGCAGCAAGGGGAAGGGGTAAAGGGGTTGAACAGAGAAAGATAAGGGCGGAACAATGGCAAAATAACTAAAAAGGGCCTATTTTCTGAAAGCAGGAGGGTTATTTGCTCTCGCTCCATCATAATATAGTTGTTCGTAGGACGCATATTTCTTCTTTGGGCCTAAGTTTGCTATGCAGCATTTTTGCCATAAGGAACCGAATTTTTTCGAAATAGCAACGTTCAAATTGGGGTTGGGGTCGAACAGTGAAATTATTGTGGAAGTTGTACCCCACAACTTCCCTCATGTGCAACCCTGCAAGATATCTCATTTTCAAGCGCAGCTGGAAGAACAAGAATACCGTACCTAGTAAAATCCAAAGAAGATATCTTCTCAAAGCTCTAAAAAATGAAAATAATATATACATTAGTTATACATAAAAACACAAATATTTATGTTTATATAATTTACTTGGTTATAAAATCAAGTGAGAGAGTGTACGGCTAAGAGCTTGATAATCATGATATTGTTGGAAAATTTATGCGCCAGAAATTAGTTTCTATTTCCTTAATTTCGAATCTATTTCCTTCTTACTCAAGAACCTTCAGAGGCTATCCAGGCAGGAATGCGTGAATTGGGAACGGAAAAAGGAAAAGTCTTTGCATTTGTGATCTTAATTAAATTGCTGTTGGAAATTCGGGGGCATAATTTACCGTCCCTGGTTCTTTACGAAAGTTTATAATTAATGTTTACGAATATTGGCCCATAGTTTAAAGATCATTAAAGAGGCACTCCTTAGGGCACAGGCCTTAGCGCCCCAGGCCTGCAGCAGATAACAAAGCTGTCACCACCCTAGACTAGGTAAAATATAAGCTGTCATAACCCCAGCCTAGGTAAAAAAATAAGCTGTCACAACCCTAGTCTAGGTAGAAAAATAAAAATTGCTTGCTTGCTTGCTAGTAGCAGGATTGTTAAACGTTTGTGAGTTTTAGTAAGGAATTATGACAAATACAGTTTCTTGTACGCAATTGTAAAGTTTGTTTATTCCCCATTGGATAAAACACAGCCCAATCGTGTAAGGTACAATGTCCCACGGGGGCTTCGGCATCGTGTGAACTATAATTTTTTTGGGGGCTTAGAATATTGTTTGAAATGCAAGGGATTAAAGCTTTTATTAGTGGAAATAAAACATTTTGAAAAATTTTTGAGGGGTTGCGAAACAAGGGTGAGGGTAAGGGGGGCTGTTACTGAATGAAACTTATAATTGAATTAGAAAGTTGTGATCTGATGTGAAATGATGGAATTTCATTTCTGCAAAAATCTTTTGCCATGCTAAAATAGAGCCGCTCTCGCAGGAAAATATCCCTGTTATTGCAAATTTAGCTGGCGGGCAGCCCCCTCCCCCCAACCACCTCACAACGCCCTCCAACAGTAAAACTTGCGGCCCCAGCTTTGGGCCTATATCTCAAACCTTCGTGCTTCACGATTAATTTCCAGAATGTTCCATGCTGGACAGAGACTTGTTTCTCTTCCTTTCGCACCGCAATTCTACAGACGTACGACGCTGCATCCTCAAATTTCACATGTTTAATATGAAGATCCTTTTTCCTTAGCTCGGCCCTGTCTGTATAATTCGTTGAGACTACAGGCTTATAATCTTCAAGTTGTTGTATTACTGCGATTCTCGAGTCGTTGCGATACCATTCCACATAATGGTACTCCGTATCGTAAGTGTTACACTCCAATGTAACTGCTTGGCCGTATTCGACGATTATATCTTCGTGCTGGTCGTCTGTTGAAAGTATAAAAAAGTTACTGTTTATAGAGAAGAATATTCTCACTTTACTTTTGGGTTTTCATATTAAAGTAAATATCTTTATATTATAGGGAGCTGTGACTTCAAAGAACCGAATTTTTACCATAATGGACTCAGGCACCGCGCAGCCATTGGGCTAGCAGGGGCTATAGCCCCTCTACTTCTTCAAAGATAGTCCTAAAAGCTATAACAATTGTGGCATTTTCAACTGAAATGTTTTCTGAACCGAACTGCTGTATATAAACAAGGACGCAAAGTAGCAACGTCTTTTTGGTAAGGGGCGTTTTCCGGCCTTCTAAGGGGCGTGGTCTAAATAAATTTTCCGAGGCCCCCGGACCACCACTGCGGCTCGATCAGCCCCTCCACTTTAAAACCGCTGCGCGGTCCCTGAAGGGACTACCCTTTTTCCAGACCCCCTGGAACATAGGTAATAAGAGACAGAATTGTGCGACATGGCAGTTGTTGCCATCAAAGAAAAATAACGCTGTCACAATTGGAGCTGGATGGGCTCTGTCCATTTATAGCACAATGTTGTAACTCTGTTTAGGACTGTAAAAACAGAATATTTTTTTATATTTTTGATGTAATCTTTAGCACAATAAAATGGTCCAATGTTACATCGTATACGGCCTAACAAGAATAAAACAAGAACAAAAATAGTGTCAATATAGAGAATAAAATATAATAAAACGAATTCCCTTTTGAGGGTCATGACGATTCAAGTTCAGATCCAGATGAAGACAGATTTGGCCGCTTAGACCGAAAGATACTAAAAAAAAAATAAAAAAATTTACTAACGTGCACCCGTTTCAGTTAGCACTCCACCTTCTGTTGAAGATTAGCTGACATGCTTATCCCCTTCTGTTAGTACCCCTTTGTAAACTGGTCGATATGCATGCCTCCTTGTATTAGCACCCCTTTTCTATCACAAATTAGCCGATATATAAAAACGCCCCTTCTATATCCCCCCTCTGTCAGAGACACAAGAGTAAACCCTTAAAAAAAATTAAACGAGTGTAGCGTTCAATTTTCTAAAAATGTTAAACGACGAATTTGAGTTTCTAGAAGCCAAAATATCACTTGATTATGATCAATGGAAGAGGCCGCCGATCGGATTTGTAAAGCCATGTGACATAACAAACAACACATGGAAATAGAGAATACATTGTCTTCTAAAAATGGCGTTTTTGTAAGGGACTTCCCTAGCTTTCTGCAAAGGGTTTTCCCACTACGTAATTTTCTCAACAGTGATAGATCTTAACTTGTTCGGAAAGACATATATTTCAGCAGCAGATATTGCAAAGGCAAAATCTAACATTTAGCACAGTCTGCAATCTGAAAGCTGTCTGAAAACAGTGCAATTTTCCCAAACACTGCTTCAGGTAAAGTATTATTCAATAAAGTACGATAATTAATCAATAATCAATTTTTCGGTGCCATGTAAATATTTTCTGAATTTCAATCAATTAATCACTTAGCTGATATTTTTCTGGAATAAATTAAATCTGTTCATTAACTAACAACTGCCAAGTTGAACACTATGTTTAAGACTGTAGGCGCAATTGTCGTGGTTTGATAGACATTGTGCTTTATAAAATTCAAAACAGCCTATCAAAAATTTATAAAATATATGTAGCTAATTGGCAAAAATGAAAATAGATTATTTGAAAATTTCTAGGGTCCATATTTCTGGGAATTTCAGGTTAACCAGGAAAATTTCCTTGCATCCTGGTGGGCCACCCTGCACCTGGAAGATCAAAAATATCACAGTACTTTAGTGGTAAAAAATAAATGTAGTTTTTGTTGAGTCATGAATACCTAAGGGAGGAGCTGAGGCAGTTGCCCCTGGCAAGAGCCATGTGGGCTTCCAAGTGGAAAATTTTCAGAAACATGCAGATTTGTGTATCTAAGACACAAAACATTTTATTGGATCTTTACTGCTCGGCACTTCTTTTGCCCATCAGTTGCAAATTGATGTTGCTCAAACATTAGGGCTCACATTGGGAAAAGTATGGGAAACCCTCCCAGCATATACCATGGAGTGATGCCCATTTTACAAACAGCTACATAGTTACGACCAGGCCTGTTTCTACAGGGGTTTGTTTGTGTACATTGGGAAGGGGGGGGGGGGACACCTAAAACATTTTTGAATATATGTGGCTTGTATACAAATGTTTAGGCTCAATAATTATACCCTTAATCTATAAGAGATTATAAAATGATCTATTAAAACCCCCAGGGTTTTTAATTTTGAAGCTTCTAAAGGAGGGCTTATTAAAGAGGAAAGGGGTTATTAAAAAAAGTCATGGTAAAGGATACAAAAAACCTTTTTTATTCTCCATTAATTTCCTGGTTTTTATCTAAAATGACTGTTAGAGATGCTGAAGACTGACCTGGACAAGAAAACTTTGACTCACAAGTACATGGAGTTAGAAATTGGCAATATTACCAGGAAAAAAAACATTAGCTATCACTAAATTAATGGCCCTACTCGATAGTGCATGAAAATGGGAGCCTTTTTTCAAATGAAAATGGAGGCTTATTAGTGATGGGGACTGGTATTTTGAC
The DNA here is from genome assembly GCA_964019065.1 of Catostylus mosaicus. NCBI lineage: Eukaryota > Metazoa > Cnidaria > Scyphozoa > Rhizostomeae > Catostylidae > Catostylus > Catostylus mosaicus. The sequence continues at coordinate 1,383,024 of OZ025190.1, forward strand.
CACGCCTATTCAAGGTAAGGACACGCCCAATAGTCAGCAGTTTGCTTCTCTCCCCTCCCAACAAAAATGCATGGAAACGGGTCTGCTTAGTTCTCGCAAGATCTGATAAAGCAAAAGAACCCGGGGCCATACAGGTGCCCTAACTCCGAAAAAAACCAGGGTTTCTCTAGGGGTGCAAATTTCCCTATCAACTGTTTTTATTTCTGTAAGATTTATGAGGAAAATAGCTATTTTTGCTTCCAAAATACAACTTTATTCAATACAAATTGGAAATTTGGAGTTTTTCATTTTATTTCTAATCCCATTGTAGCCGAAATAGATAAAGAAATAAACGGCAAGGGAGCGAGATACCAAAATTTTTCTATCAAAAAGAAGGCGTGCGGGATTTACAGGGGGGTTCGTCGGGACATTTTGCCAACTTGTTGGCAAATGATGATTATATGCTTGTTTTGTCGGCAAATTCGACCTGGACACCCCCTCCCCTAAACAAGACATTTGAAACTCCAAAACTGTCTCTATTCGTTTCGCTGTTGCCCTGAGGGTTTTTACTAAATGTTTTTCGACGGCCTTGGCTACTTTAACCATAAGGTGTGAATGAGCCAAGGAAATTTTTCTATCTCACAAAATTCATTTATCCAATTTGGAAGTATTCCCAGCAAAATAAAGAAGTTAGTTATCAAACAAAATGCTCAACGGAGCAAAGATCCAAGATAAATGCAATCTTTTGATAGAAAACAGAATAAAATTTAGGCGATAGTTGCTCGACAGAAGATATAAACAAAACTGTATCGAAACTTTCAGATGTTATAAATATACTTACGTGGGGTAAATTCGAAGCGTGATTTCGCCAAAATGCATCCTACTATTGTTAAATATAGAATAATGCGAAACATGGCTGTAACTTGCAGCGTTGAAGAACGATCAACTGTCGTTGATTCCAGCGGCTTCCTTCCATAAACAAAAAAGCTTCGAGCAAAATTTCCACAGGGCATTTTGACATTGCTTCCTGCCATCCATACACCGTGTCAACTTCACTTCCGGGAGGAGGCCGTAAGAGGTATCCCCTTATCAGCATTACACCCATTTTTGTAAACCATACCACACCAAGAGATTTCAGGGCCAAAATTGCAAAAAATTAAGAATTGTAGGAGAATCAGTTCACATCAAATGTTTATTTTGTCTTTTTGTTAGGTTATTCGTGAAATAGGAAAAGCAGCCAAAAACTCAAACCATTGTCAGACATTCTCAGACTGGGGTACCTACTAAAAAGTCATAGGATCCATTCAGATAAGGCCAATCTTTGGAGTCTCCAATTATCGAAAGTAACTTAAAATATCAAGTGGACAGGACGGGTGTTCGTTGGAATGGGTTACGGCATTTGGAGCTAAATTTGACAGGGTATTGAAGATTAAAATCCTTTACGCCATTTTGCAAACTTTCATAAAGAATTATGTTATTTTCTGTTGACTACACTCCTATTTATAATGTATTCTTTTGCTATTTTGAGCCTCGGAATATTCTTAAATTATTCTTAGCGTGGCAGAAAATACGGATATGGCAATAATTTTTTATTATTATCATGAATGCCAAAAACGCACACTTATTACAAATATGGTGGCTGACAGAACAAGTCATCAAAATAAAATCTTAAAAATAGACTTGCAGAATATCAAAGAGGAAGAGTAAAGATTTACGAGTAATTAAATGTCATAAAACATTCAGATGTAAAAAAACGAGAAAATGAATTGTTTTACAAGACCATGAGCCTGACCATATTCTTAAAATATTTTTAAATTTCACCAATTTTGAGCCCCATTATTCTTGTAAGATTAATTCTTAAAAAAAGAAAGAGTGTAGCACCACGTTGGAAACCCAAAGGGACCTGGATTCTCCAGGTTGCGATTGGACGTAATTCTTTCCAAAAAAAATTTGAAAAAAACTCTGTCAAAGATGTTTAAGAAACTCGCCTTTATGTGTTGACGCAATCTCGCTTTTTTTTCTCCACATTGGAAGTACCACCAGGTATTTTTAAATATCTCTTTTCTTAAGAATTATCCAGACTTGTGTGTTGGCTTTAAGAAATATATTCATCTAAACTTACAATGCATTTGGCCAAAAATTCGCGACAAGATGTTTTGGCTTGCTATCCACCATATTGCATTGATTCCACAATCAATGGAACATGGCGGCAAGCAACGAAAGTCGTTGGAGTCCAGCTTTTCGCGAATTTTTGGCTGAAGGCAATAAACAAAAAAGTAACAATCACAATGCATTGTAAGTTTAGATAAATATATTTCTTGAATGATATCTTGCTGTGAATTACGTGATGTAAGCAGGCTCGAAGACTGTACGGCTAGGCCAATACACAAGTCTCCTGACACCCATGAATTATCTTGAATGTTACAAAAAATTTCTGGAGCAGGAAGCTTCTTTTAACGACGTTTTAAAAGAGCGTTTCTAATTTGCATAACGCAAAGCAACATATATAGCCAACAATCCATTGATCGCTAAGTGATTTTTAATTAGTGCCCTTTTCACAGGCTTGCACACTTGACACTTGCCCCTCTCCTTGCATTTGTTTCATCTCTAATAAGCGCCCCTCTCGATCAAAAGGTCTTTGTGCGTTTATTGTTTAATGCTGTCACCCCTTGATTGAATTGCATTGAACTGAACTCGATAAGTTTTTTACCCCCTGTTCCACAATAACTCAATTTTCAAAACAACGCCATAAAGTGCAGATCTCGAATGGGTTGTTTGTAAATTTGTTATTTTTGCCTATCATTTTCAGATTAAAAATGGGTGATATAATTGACATGGACAATGAAGAACAAACGCTTCAAAACAACAGAAAAACTCCCAGTCAAACTTGTCGTTGTTTTAATCCGAAAAAACTCTGCCTTGGTGCAGTTGGTGTCTTGTTTCTGGTAGCAACGTTCGGCATGGTTTTGTACATGCTTGTAAGAAAAACTAACACCATGGTAAGATTTTTATCGATTATATTCCAGTGCGAAAACGCATATCTATTGTTGGGGGCTTCTTTCAAAGAACCGAATTTTTGTCCCACGGGATACAATTTTGCGGAACAGCAATTGCAGCAAAGAAAAGAAAAAAAGCATTCACTCCATTGATTGGAGCAGAATGGACTCTGCCCACTTTAAGAACGATGTTGCAGCTCTGTTTAGGACTGTAAAAAGAGAAATAATTTAAGTTCAGAGCCAGATCGAGACCAATTTTATCGCAGCTGGGATACATAATTACTAGGGGTCTTCCCCCCCCCCCAAATCAGCACAAATTTGCAACCATGATTTAAGCCACATAATTACCACAATAACAGACAAGAAGGGTCGTTGGCCTTTTTGAGTTGCTGTGGGTGCACTGCTGGGGTGAAAGTATTACCCATTTTCCAGAATGCAGAGTATGGCAATGGCGCACCCAAGATAATTCTTAAATGCCTAAGAAAGCGCACCTGGGCGCCCCTCAAATTAAGTCTTTATGTTTTTACAGTGGTATCCATAGTGTAGTGGCGCAAGCGTACCCGCACCTGAGGTGCGGGACTGTTGGCCCCTCCCTAAGATCTTGTCAAATTGACCATACTCTGCAAACTGGCCCATTTTACCGACCAAGGTCTGTTTGTTAAAACCCATTGTTTAAACCGACCAAAGTCTATCTGGCGTACTGACAATACCTTCATTACCATTTTACAGACGAATATTTCTCGCTTAACTCGAAAATCTGTATCATTTGATCAGTTAACTTTCTGTTCAATGCATAGAACACGTTTATCAAAAACGCATTTGTGAGGAGGGGTATCACAACCCACAACCCCAGGAGGTAGAAAAAGACGACTAACAGAAGTACAGCTAGGTACTTTGTAAGGTACTCTCTACTATGTAGCTTAACGGGGTTCTCCCTGTTTTCTTTTGTTTTCACTTGATAGCCTTGTTGGTAAAGTGGTGTAGAAGATAGGGGATAAATAGGAGCTCTTTTGAAAATAACACGGGAAAATATATGAAAGGCACAGTTTATAATATGTACACTTTATACTTTACCTAAGTCACCAGCTTTTAGCCCTCCAGAGCCCCTGAACGTTCTTAGAATTCATCCCTGTCATCTACTCTGTACACGTATTCAATACAAACACATTAATATATGTTTCTTATCTACCTCAAGGAGCCCCCAAACTTGTACAAAAAAGACGAAGATGCAAGTACTCCCGTTACAATTAAGCTAAGAAGCACCGTTACAATACCAACGACGGTCACTCCAACGGATAAACGTAGGTTGAAAATGTTATTTCTTACTTGATCTTGAGCAAATTTATCCGTAGCATGTAAAATGGGGGTCCAGGGGCGATGTAAGGGCATAGGAGGAACATACCTGTCGAGGAACATAGCCCCCGTCGGGCACATCCTGGCGCAATCCCTGCTACAATTGTCTTTCAGTATTACAATGAAACACAAGAAATACAATAATTGGTCTCTCTGAGTCTTTTCTTTAACTACTATTTAAAAGAATATTGAAATGGCAAGGGGTTCTGGAAACTAGGAAACCCCCTAAATCCGCTCATGACCATCCCCACCAAAAGGCTTAGAACACTAGCCAAAATTTTTCTTTATGAGGCTTCCCCCTTCCCCCCCCCTAAAAATGCTGCTTAAACCACGTTTCATGGTAACCCTTTGATCAAAAAAATTGTAAAATAATAGGTATTGCCTTTTGAAACCATTGTTTTTTGGGGGAAAGGGGGTGATACCAGCGTTATTAGACTGGAAACCATGAAACAATCAGTAGAGCATGACTTTTTATAGATGTTTCAACTTTTAGTATAGGTAGAATTCTAAATCACGCAGATTTCAAAATCATTAATCTTTTGGAAGATCAGTTAAAAATCCAAAAGGGGTCCCCGATGGGTCAATTCCCATTATCAATTGTAAGCACCCGTATCTTTAAAATCTCTTGGATTCAATTTCATCCCAAGCCAAGGACATAGAAATTGGAAAAAGGGGTGTATTTAATTAAAAAAAAAAGCAAAAAAGAAATTAAGAAAAGGGGTCTTTTAGGTCCAACTCATCGCATTAAAAACAATAGTTATTTGGTTTCAGAGAAAAATGGGGGTAAAAGTTGAGTTAAAATCAGAGAAAATGGTCATTTTCTAGAGCCTTAAACGAGGATGCTTACACTTGACAATAAGATTTAACAAAGTTACTAATGGGGAAAGTTTTCCACCAGACCCAATGCCGCTCCCAATGCAAGCAGTGAGTTGCAAAGTCACAGAACTTCCCTGTAGTTTTGGCCCTTTAAGTCTAACTTACCGACCTATTTTGCGAAAATTAACTTTTGACCTGAATTTTATGTATTGCTTGTTTTGAGTAACTGCTATGGGCTTTAAAATAATGTATTTACTGCTGGCTAGACCTGCCAGGAAATTTGTCCTGATTTAGCCGCCAAAAAGTGGGGGGGGGGGGGGGGGTGGACACATAGAGGCGGGTCTGAAAATTTTTTAAACCACGCCCATTTTACTCGGAAAAAGCCCTTTTTCTGAAAGAAGTTGGCCCTCGCTTACCGTAAAAAGTGACGCTTGTTACTGGCAAACATTTCAGACTGAAACATGAAACAAATAGGTAAATTGGAAAAATCAATCTTGGCGACAACTGGGGGGGGGGGGGTGCGTCCCTCCCTAATCCCCCCGTGGCGCCGCTACTGGATTAAACAATAGGTTATTTTTCTGTAAGCAGTTGTTCCATTGTTGTATAGTCAATAGTCGGAAACTTTGCGTGATATTTTCGTTGAATCACAAACTTGCATCTTTCTTGCCCCTCTGTTAGGAGATGCCTGGATTCAGTCCCGATTGAAAAATTCTTAAAAATGCCCTTTTTTTGGCTGGCATCTAGATAAAAAATGGTTTTTCTTTTTCAGCCGAAAAGGTGACAGCAAAAGAGCCTGTTTACGGGCATTTGGAACCAGAAGAATATCAAGATGATGGTAAATTGTGTTTCTTCAATTATTTTCCATTAAATTCTTTTTTTCAATCATATCCTAACCATACAATTGTCAAACTCTCGTTAGAAAGGCAGTCAACATACAGCAAGCTCAGGGATGGATTTAGTGGGTTTCTTGGTTTCCAGAAACCCCCCTCGCCATTTTAATATTCTTTTCGATAGAAGTTCAAGACAAATGATTGTATTTCTTATGTTCTTATGTCCTTAGCCATTTCCAGGCCTCTGAAAATGCGAAATCTCAGGGGTGTCCGGGGGCTTTGCCCCCTGGACCTGCTGGGGGCCTTACAGCTCTCCTAAACCCCTCAGCAACCGCTTGTCGAGTTTCTTATAAAAAGATTGCATGTGGTTTTTGATTATCATTTCTTTTTCAGATGACGCCGTGCAATGGTCCGCTGGACCCCCTACGTGGACATCACATGATATGAAAGTCAAGGAAAATGGGAGGTCTATTTTCATAGACCGTACTGGTGTCTATAACGTCGCAATTTCTATTTGCATTTTATGCCACGAGACTGACAAAAAACCTCTCCATGGCAAAGTGGCACTATCAGTGTGGAAGAACGCCGAAAGGGTGAAAAAAATTTACGGTGCCCAAAGTAGCACCCTTCATAACACGTTCCTGCTCAAAATAAGCAAGGGGGATGAACTAAAGGTTACTCTGCCCCGGGGAGTCTGGACGCCAAGAAGAACGAAGACATACGGTGAAAATACTCTGGACCTCTACTTGGTATCAGAGAAGATTTACTAGCAATGCTATCAACATTGCAATATCGTTTTGGACGCACAATGTTTAAATGTAGTTGCGGTGGCGGAAATAAGTAGGGGGCTCTTAGGAATGGAAATTATAGGGAATTTTGAGAGAAATTATACAGGTTCTAGGGGAAGCAATTAAAGGGATCCTGAAGCATCCAGCCCCCTCAATACCCTCAATCGGTTTCATTTCTTTCGACTCTTATTTACTTTCTTCTAACTCAAAGGCTCAGACATTCGATTCTTCTAAAGACCGGGATGCAGGACTATAGAGCAGAGAATAGGGAAATTGATGCATTTAGATTCTTAAGTATATTCCTGTCGAAAAAATGAAGGACCAAGTCTATCTTTATATAACCCAGAACTTCCGCCACTGCATAGGTGGGAGCAATGCAACATGGAAAATGAAAGATTTATTTCAATCCATGATGGAGGGGGGGGGGGGGTATTGAAATTAGAGAAAGATCATTTTAAACTACAGCTGTGTTTGTTTTGCCCCCATAAAGGTTTTTCATTATGTCCCGGCCTACACAAATATAATAGTTCAACGGTACTTGTTGACCTTGGACCACTTTTCGATCAAGATCCATGAGAAGCCGTTCACTATTTTGCCATTATTCTTTTCCCTAAAAAATTTTGCAAAGGCTTAACCCTAACACTAGCCCTAAAACTAGTCCTAACCCTAATCTTTTGAGTTCATCAACATTTACAACAGAGAATGAAATCGTATTATCATCTGCAAAGTTACGCAGGGAGCCCTCCAGGATGAAGAGAAATATATTATTTATGAAGAGATTAAAGAGCAATGGTCCAAGTATTGAACCTTGAGGCACTCCTTGGTGGATTGGTCTCCATGAGCAAAAAATATTCACTCACTTTCACAATTTGCTTTCTGTACAACCCCTTTCATCCATTTTACAGGGAAAGCCTGCAGCTCTCCAGAACAGGGGGCAAACAGTGAGAATACAAGATAAGATAATCGGAAAATAAGGGGGGCAGTTATATTCTGAGGGCCAATTGCTCCCCTACCTGCTGTAGGTGTCTCTGTATTTTACGAATACCCAAAAGATGGCCATGCAACTTTCTGATAAAAGTTCAATATCCGTGCATGAACATATACATTTCATTTTTGTATTTTTTGTATACATAGCCAAATCATTTTTTGAAATTTTTTAGTTTTGTAGAAACGTACAAAATAGTTATTTTAAGAGCGTGATTACAACTTTGTATGCAAACATTTTATAGAAGAATTATTTCATTTATTAGTTCGTAGGGTTATAAATTTGATATAAATCCTTAATTTTGAGCATAGATACATTGGTCTTTTTTTTTTAATTTCATCAAAGGCTAGTTTGCGAATTGGCTATCAATTAGGGGGCCATTCCCAGCCCCCAGTATACTCTCATTAAAGCACATTGAACCACAACTTTGCTGCCGCCTTACTTTGCCATAATAAATTAGCCAACCAATTTTTGAGCCAATCTAAGTTTACGCCAACACAATTTTAAGCAAGTCTCAATTTTATCCAACTCAAGTTTAAGCAAACTCAAATTTAAGCCTGCCAAACATTGACTCAACTCAAATTTAAGTCAACCCAAGCTTAAACCAATCTTAGTTTAACTCAAGCTTTCCACTTTTTTTTATAAGAACACACTTTATAAGAATACTGAGGCTCGATTTCCCAAAAAATAAGAATAAGTTTAGAACATGCTCAGCCTCAGATAAGAAATTAGAGTGATTTTTGAAAAAGAAATAAGAAAAAAAAAAGATTTTTGAATTTTGTCACTTCGACAAAACAAAACTATGCAATTCCTAAACAATAGTCATTCATAAGACAACGTGTTATGCCGTAGTAAAGTGGCCAGCGATGCTGGAAGGGGGGGGGGGGGGGAGCGGAGGGGGCAAGAAGTGCCCTGCTCAGTTCTATAAATTCTTTTTGACAATCAATCACAAAAAATCGTCTTGGAATGGAAATTTCAATGGACAGAGAGGTGCCATCACATTACTTTAAAAAGACACAAGTTTTTTTATTTTCTACTATTTTACAGGATGTATCTTGTGGACAAGTGTCCTTCAAAGAATGTCTGCCCCATTGCGCCATTCAATGCTTCCGGCATCCCTAAAAGTGGCTGATTACATGTATAGCATGTAATGTAGATGTAAATGTAAATGTTAATGCTGTAAGCTGTACTGTATATTGTACTGCATGTAGTTCCCAATAAACTTTAAGAAAAATCGCTCCTAAAATAAGAACACTTCTAAGAACCTTCGAGCCCCAAATTATGAAAAGGTTAACAAAATCGAGCCTCGGCAATTATTTGGTTCTTATAAAAAAAAGAGTGTAAACCATCTCAATTTTAAGCCTACAAAATATTTATCTCACTCAAGTTTGAGCCCATTAGTGGCCCATTTCTGCGAAAAAGCCATTGCCATTAAATGAAAAATTATGTGTTCCGAATTAGTTGGAGCAGAACTCTAGAAATATTTTTATTAGGCTCCCTGTGACATGATGAAGGGGTACCATTCTGTGTAGGGCTATTGAAAGAGCTGTGTATACATATTCAGAGCCAGATCGGGACCAGCGGCGGAATTGTCCACCGATCAGGCCTATGGCCTATGGGCCCCATGAAAATTCTTGCAAGGATTTGAAATTTATCGAGGAACAGGTTTAGACAAAATAGTTTGTTTGTCATCATGTTAACTCCTATGGTATATTGGAAAAAGATCATCACTGACTCCCATCAAAAGAGCCCAGTGCTCCATGACCGGTGAGCTATTCTAATCCAGTCCGCCTCTGATCGGGACCCATTTTATCGCGGTTAGATAGCACCTAGGGCTGTGCGGTGAAGTCAATAGGGAGGGGGGTGAATTTATTATGTAACTAATATTTTGCTCCGATATACAGGGATTTTTCAGAGTATGGTTTTAAAGTACCTTCTTGCTTTCTTGTTTCCGTTAATTCATATCATGTCTATCCAATACTCTGAAGAAGACCTGTATACCGGAGCGAAATAATAGTCACATATTTATTAATGGCTACACAGTCATCAGGGATGCCGGAAGCATTGAAGGGCGCAGGGGGGCAGACATTCTTTGAAAGGCAATTGACCACAAAATACATCCAGTAAAATTGTAGAAAATCAAAAGAAACTTGTGTCTTTCTAAAGTAATGTGATAGCACCTCTCTGTCCATTGAAATTTCCATTGCAAGACGATTTGTGCTTTGTTCTGATTGATTGTCGAAAAGAATTGATAGAATTTAGCAGGGCGCATCTTGCCCCCTCTGCCCCCCTTGGACAAGGGCAGGGGGAGCAGCTGCCCCCTGGTCCGCCCCCCTCTTTCGGCATCGCTGACACTCATATCTGGTCTTATTTGCTCCGCATCCCTTCCTCGACTTCCTCTGCAGAAAACTTCGTCAACTTTATACCAACCCCCGTCTCGTCTCCATTTCGAGGAGAACAATTATTAGAAGAAGTCTAAATATTTGTTACTAACAGCATGAAGCAAGGCAGATGAAACTGCGGTCAAACAACAGAAGTGACTATCTCCACAAAGGTTTTCAGTTCCAAGAAACAAAACTCACCGCTAACTTCCGTGTTGCAATCGACCATGAAATTTCGTCATGCTCAGCTATACCATCTCAAATTACGCAGAGGTCTTTTCTTGTCCGTTAAAAGAAATTTCTCTTTGGGTTTGTTTTACTGCTATATTTAATTTCCAAAACAGCCATGAATAAAAATAACATTATTTGCAAATGAGAAAAAATTCGTTGTTTAATGTATGCACCAAAGTCTGTTCGATCTTTGCATCAAATTGTCTTTTCCTTCCAACTTTCTGCATACTGCATGTTAAATAACAGTGAAAACAAAAGAATGATTTAAGGAATGCCTCATAAAGGAATGTACCACCTGTCAATAAAAACAAGTCTAGCCAATAGACGTAGACACAATAGTGAAAATGGATTTAAACATTCAAAGAACAGAATATTGCTTGAGTTCCTAGAAATTCTACAATAAATGGAAACATTTGGTGTTGACCTAATGTGACCTCTTCAATACTTGCACTAGAATCAGAATATATAATGGCCTGTTTAATGCTTCACTTCATTTCTTTTCCACTTTTATAAATATTTTAACACAGGAAAACAAATAATTAGATAAGCTAGATTCATGGAAGAACGCTGAGAATTATTCACAGACATAATAATTCTGTAATAATGAGTGACCATAATCCGTAATAATAATAATATAGTTATTTATACAGGGTTGCTTTTTCAGCAACATAGGTGCCATAAGAATTTGCAGCTCAGTGGCGCCGTGGAAGCACAGTTTTTGGGGGGGCCAAAGGCTCGAATTTTCCGACAAAGAGACAATTTTTCCGACAAAACCAACAGCAGTGAACCCCCCTTTAATATCATGTTTATCAAGGTATCACAGTCAATGACGAATCTAGAGATGCACTGAAGGCCGGAGAAAATGGGGCAGCCAGAATTCTTAATTATAAAACTGAAGATTGTCGGCACGATAGGGAATTCTAGTCTTGTAATATTTGACTTCAGAGTACTAACAACTTTCTTAGCATTGTATTTGCAAAACATCAATTATCTAATCAAAATTGAATGTTTTCGACATACTATGCTCAATGTTTAACAGAATAAGGGAATTCAAACGATCCTGTCCCATGATTGACTGCAAACAATTTTTATTTTGAGAATGTCTTTTCAAATTTAGTTGAGCCTATAGGGAGAGTGACAAGAATCCTATATAAAAAGTGCAAATCGCGATAAGCATTCGGGATCACATTTTCTTTCATAAATCTTTATGCTGTAATGAAGTTCTCCCTCGCAAGGTCCTTATCCTTTCTTTCCATTTCTGCTTAAGGTGGTCTCTCTCTTTTGATCTTCTCGTAAATTCGATTAAGAGACATATATTCTTCTCTTAAATGGAATGTACTGAGACTGTAGTTGTTGGCCATATTAAGGAATGCATGTCTAGAAAATGGTGTCTCTATTGATGCCAAGGCTTTATCATTTGCATGTTTGAATATTTCCCATCTGTATTTGGCGGTTGGATTCTGTTCAATGTTGTCATTGGAGGGCTCGTCATTCGCCTTTTTCCTTCTCCTGACACGTTTTGCTGAAAAATCTTGCTGCGCTAGATTGTGTCTACTACAGTACATTGCAGTTGACGTAACCGCCCCTACGACGTCTCGACCAATCTTACTGCAATTCACAGACCGATTTTCTCTGACTGAAGAATATTTGAAGCAAGGTCGGTGATGTCGAAAGTCGTCCGGAGAACATGTGCTGTCATTATGGTTTCAAAAGATGTAAACTTGCTTTCAAGAGCATCAGCGTCAGTGACCGTTTGTCCGCTCTCGTTTGAGTACTGACACTGCTGTAACGTATATAAGAAGCAGTTAAAAAAGTCCTCTGAGCTTGCAAAAAACATATTCTCAAGTGCTTTTTGGTGTGACCACCATCTAGTGATTGCAACCCTTTGTGGACGATGGATTCTTTGGATGCCCTTTTCTTCTTGCACCTTTTCAAGGACGTCTCTCCTCGGCCTTCTAGATTTGGAAGAATGCGGCGCTTCCGTATTTGATTTTTTATGTCGTATGACAGAAAATTGAACGCGAACGATGAAAAGAACTAGATCAATTGATTTATGGCTCTTCCGACAAAGGGAAGAAAATGACGAAATTTTAACAGGGGGATCTTCCCCCGGCCACAACACCACTGGCTTTGATGTTGCATACTGTCACTTCTAGCTTTACACTTATAACAAGAGATGAAAATCCTAAAGCATTGTTTTTTTGTGAAAAAAATATTTTTAATCTAACAATTATAAATTTCAAAATTTCCGACAAGCGTCGAAATCATCCGACAAATTTTTTTTAGGGGGGGCCATGGCCCCCCCTGGCCCCCCCGGCCACGGCGCCACTGTTGCAGCTGCTCCTGAGCAATATATACAAAACAGCCAGAAACCTGAGTATAATTATGTTTATGGCAGAAGTATTTGTTGTCAGAGATGTGCCATATAAACTTCTTCTAAGCTATACTTCCTTGCTCCTTAATGGTTTACCCTTGCCCCTAAATGGAAATTTCAAAGAAAAAATCTAATAAGTTCGATAATCAGTTAAAAATTCAGCGAGTCCCATGCAGCGATGCCGAAGGAGGGGCAGAGGGAGGCAAGAAGTTCCCTGCTTCCAATTCTATAAATTCTTTTCTAATATAAGTTCTTATTGGCAACAACTGGTATTTTGCAAAAATGGGTCCTTGTAGCCACAATTGGTCCTTTAAATGCGCACACGTTAAAATAGGTATGCATTTGTTCACTGACCCTATCCCCTTTGAATGAAATTTGTTTTAAATTCATTATTTTCTACACAATATCCCTTCAGGTTACGTTAAATCAATAAATCGCAATATATCATACATAGCAACAAAAAAATTTCTGTTCTTCAAGGGAGCCATTTTTTTGTTATGCTGTTTCTACCCTCACTCAGAAAATATTTTTTTAAATTTCTTTTAAATTGAGCAAACGAGGATATTTCTCATAAGTCTATCGGAATTTCATTCCAGGTCTTCAGGCCATAATAACGGAGGCCCCTTTTGGTAAACTCAAGGTTGAATGCTTGCATGATTTGCACAACTCAAATTCCCTTATTACAAGATTAATCCTTTGGGATTTCCGTTTTTCTTCTAATGCAGAGGTTATTCCCCAAGTTTCTTGCACAGAAACATGTCAACTCTAGTCTTCTATTCATAGAAAGCTTACGCCTACAAAGGGCAGCCGAGAGGATTTTTAAGGTCCAGGAGCAAAACTGCAAAATGAGGCCCCTTGTGTCAGTGATCGAAGCCAGCAGAAGGGGGCAGAAAGTAAGGAATCTGGGGAACTGAATCTATAGGCATCCTTAGAACCATGAAGGCTGCCCCTATTGAAGCCGAGAGGCTCCTTGAATACATCTAAAAAGGCTATAAATAAAATAGTTGATATTAGTTGATGAAGCTCTCTGGACTGAAAGCAACATAATGTCAGAAATTCTAGCAAATCCGCTAAGATAGTACTGTAATTTCAAAGAATATAGCAGTTTTAGAGCTAAATTTGTTATACCATGGTTTAAGACATCAAATTGATTTCCTTCAGGGGCTGAAAAACACAAATTTTAAGGCACTTTGAGGGCCTAAAGTTCTCTGAATAAACAGACAATATTAAAGGCTGATAATTCCAGAAATTTATTTCAGCAATCATTGGCGAAAGTCTCTGAAATCGTAAGCAATTTTGAAGGCAAGGATTATCAAATGCTTTAAGCAAATGCGAGAGAAAATATTCCCATAAGGTTAACACAACGTTAGACCAAATAATCTTACAAATATATACGAAGATTTTTATGGGTTAGAATTCACAGAAATTTTGAAAACATTCTTGATGGCTGAAAATGCCAGAAATTATACAGCGGTTTGGAAGGGCAGAATTTTGATATTTCAAAAGCAATTTGGATGGCGAAAATATCACAACTTTCGAGGAATTTTGGACAATTTGTTCACAATTAAGTTGTTTATTTGTCTTTCAGAAATTATTTTTAATGCAGTTTTATGGCGGGAAAACAATGCTCCAGTGGACCTCGTTTTGAGAATGAGATTTCAAAGGCGGGAAGGCCTCAAGATGGCGAACAATTATGGAAGGGAAGGGTAAGAAATATTACATGAGTTGTTGAAGTGTTTAACTGTACTTTTCTTTCATGTCAGGCATAAAGTGCTGCCTTTCAGAACCATTCTAAAAATCTTATTTTCATGAGAATGTGTTTGAGTTCAGTCTTACGCAATAAAAACTATTTTTTTTACCGGTGCAAAAGGTCTAAGTGATATTATGTTAACGACAAAGAGGTAAGGGGTGATGGGGCATGGCCACTGGTCCCCCGTTATCGGAGGCCTTTTTCTTAAAAGAAATTATATTAATGCAAATTCGTAACTACTTTTGAGCCATTCTTGTATTGTTTTTATGTTTCAAGATTTGACATTTTAATGAAGAGTTTTGATATAATTTAGAGTTTTAACCAATTTTCTCTTCATTCCCCAGTGTTGACGAGAATAATGATGATATATTTTCAATACTTCTGGGTAATTATTGTTTATCACTTTTTTTTCTTCCATTGATTTGCATGATGTGTATATCATGTAAATACTAAGCTTAATCTTTTGTTGTTAGATAATTTGTTACAATATACTTTTGGACATAACATACCACAATATTGGGTCTCAACAAAATCAGGGCCTGAAAAGGCGAGAAGCTTGATTGTATGCAAGTGCATCCACAGTATGAAAAGCTTTATAAGAAACATCAGGGTGAGATTTGACCAAAATATAAGCCAGGGTGCATTCCATGTAAATTCCACGCCAGAGATTATGCCAACGTATGCCAAGAGACAATAGAAAGAGCACATGACCCATTGTTTTTGTCGTGTTCCACGCTGGAGATCTTTGGGCCTAAGTTCATGGAATGCATACATAGGGAACAAACAGGCTGAAATTTGACAAATATTAAGAAAGGAAAAACCAACAACAACTAAATCATAGCAACAAAACAAAAAAACATAATAAAGATATTAGATTAAAACGATTAAACAAATTTATTGTAATAGAATTATATCAACATCAATTTCACTTTTTTAAAATGTTAATTGCGATGCAGTATTGAGAAACATATTAAAAAAAAACCCAAGCCTGAAATTATATGGAATAGATGTACAATTTTTCTAATCAAGTAAATCCGTAGTTGGCTTATTTGTTGATTTATGTTTAAAAAAATTTTCATGCTGCCAAAACAATATTTTTAAACTTCTACAAACTATTTAACAGTTAATTGATGCCTGAAGGTATAAGCTGAACACAGCATTTTTTTATATCAAGAAAAGTGACATTAAGGATACAAGTTTTGAATTTAAATGAGCCAGTCATAGCAGAAAATAGACACGCAGTCATCAGGTTTCCACTATAAAGTGCACTTACAATATTAATTGGTATTTACACTAAATTAAATTTAAACGATACAAGTACAAGACAAACAGTGACTATACTTACAAAAGACAATGTTGCTGCCTTCCAACTTTTGTTAATTAAACTAAATTCGTTTTGTTTTGTCGATGAGAGATTGTTTCATCTATAATCATTTTGTTAACATTAACATCAACATCACAACTTCCAAAAAGTAATAGATTACGGAGTAATTTGGAGTCCACATCTGAAACAAACATAGCATTCCCCTGCTCCAACAAAACAAAATAGGGGTAATTGATTTTTGTTTTTAAAATGCCCACCAAAAATTTTACTTTCGAACACTATGCCCCTTTTCTAACTGCACTCTCCTCCCTCTTTACAACAGTGTTATGTAATATGGAAATGAAGAGATGTGGAGATATGAGTGCATAAAAGTGCCTAAAAGGTCTTGTGACATGTTCACACATCAAGGGAGAGTGTGGAACATCGTTAGTCATATTTGATAATGAAGTGTTCAAACAACCTGCTGTTCCAACTACTTTTGCCTGTTATTGTATCCTCTAAGTTCACCTCAGAGTTTTTGCGAAAGGATCCTATTTTGTGATACCTTTTTGAAAAAAAATCTGGAATTTTAGACATAGGAATGCGATTTATTTAGTAGTGAGACAGTTTCTTATCTTTCCAAGGCTTACAATTATTATGATTTTGCTTCTGGGTATCTAGTATGCTAGTCTCTAAAGAAAATACATTATTTCCATGCCTCATCAAAACAGTGAATAATTTATCTTTTTTAGCCACTGATTGTCACCTTGGTTTCTTGGAGAAGGACCCCATCCGCGGACAAGACTCTTTCGTGACATTTGAAGAAATTTTGAAAGAAGCTGTCAAAAATGATGTGAGTTTTATACTCGTACCTTATCAAAGCATTCAAACCTTGCCACCTTGAAAACAGCAATAGGTCAACTAAGAGAAGTTTATTAGAATAAGGTTGAAATTCTAAGGAAATCCACTTCTAACTGCAGAAGTGAAACATATTATCTTCCATTCTATTGTGCTGTCCTAAAGTCACACATACTGTTGGCAAATCCCACTTAAATTCCCCCTGAAAGAAATTTTTTAGCTTCCTTCCTGCTCAATGCGCTTACCCCTACCAAGTCACATGGTGTGATAATCAGAGATGCGCATCAGAGGTTGCTTGGAGGTTGGACGATTGTCAAACCCCTCACTTTTTTCTGAGACAGTCCAAAATTGTTTTATTCATACAAATGTTGCTCAAAAAATCTTTAACTAAACCTCACAGTTTAGGAAAATAGAAGAAGGTAAACAAAAACAGAATAGTTTATAAAAGTTGCTCCCGAACACTTCGAGTGAAAAGCCCAAATACTTGCTTCTTTAAATTGCTACATCCAGTCAGTCTCAAATAATAGTATATATGAAAGTCGGTCCGGCTAAAGCTCAGTTCCCTACTGCAAAATTGGATATGCCCCCTTGGCGATTTTTGCAAGTACGAATATATTGTTCTGTTTTTCCTTTTAGGTGGATTTCATTCTCCTTGGTGGGGATTTATTCCACGAAAACAAACCTTCAAGAAAGACTTTGCATCAGACTATGCACTTGCTCAGGAAGTATTGTATGGGAGACAAGCCTTGCCAGATTGAATTCCTAAGCGATCAGTCAATCAATTTTAGTCATTGCAAGTATGGAAATTTATAATGTTTACGATTTTGTAAATCAGCTATCAGTTGGTAAGCAGGGCTGGATGTACTGACCCGTAAGCGACTTTGAAACACATACGTGGTGCTTGAAGAAATTTGTCTGATATTAAACTATTAATTAACAATAAGGGCTGGAGTCACTTGATATTAAACATCCTAAAAGCTCACAGAAGGAGCCTAAAGCAATGTTTTTAATACGAAACCAGCAATAAGCAATTAGGGCTGGAGTCACTTGAAAGTAAGTAACATAGAGGCTAACAGAAGCAGCAGCGTAACGCACGGTGTGCATCGTTAAGCGCAAAACACACAATTGGGCCCCTAGGGGGACCCAAAGAAGTTTTGTGAAATGTTTTTGGATATAAGCGTTTCTTAATAATTGTTATCTTGATGTTATTTAATATTGCTTTAAAATTGCACGTAAAAATTTATGCAGATAAGGGTTATTCCGGGCTTAGCCTGTAAATTTGATTCGCAACCCCTACTTTGACTGAGGGCCCCACACTGCTCCGTTACGCCACTGAACAGATGGAGCTGGAAGCAATTTTACTAATAAGAAACGAATGATAAGCACTAAGGGCTTGAGTCACTTAACATTAAGCGGCTTGAGAGCTCATTGAGGATCCTGTAAAAGACTTTTTTAATACGCCTGTGATCAAAAAGCAACTGGGTCTTGAGCATCGTAACATTAAGCAACTCGAGGGCTCACTCAATGTGTCATAAGCATTGTTTTTCATACGCTTCATGAGCTGCTCAAGGAGCTGCAAGCAATGTTACAAATAAGCAAGTGATCTATAATTGAGTAGGGCTGGGAGGACGTAATGATTAAGCAACACGAGGGCTTAATTTGCTGCAAGCAATGCTTTTAATAAGCAACAGATCAATAAGCAAGTATGACTGGAATCACTTTGTATTAAGCAAATCGAGTTCCTTACTCAAGGAGCTGCATGCAATCTTTCAAATAAGCAAGCGATCTATAAGCAAGTAAGGCGGGATTGTCTTGATATTTAGCTGCTTAAAATCTCAATAAATAAGCTGACACCAACTGATAATCAAATGGAGACTTTTTTTTTCTTTTTCAGGACTCCAGTCGTCAATTATGAAGATCCAAATTTCAATATCTCTTATCCTGTTTTTTCCGTCCATGGAAATCATGATGATCCAACTGGGGTTCGTATTTTTATTATGATGTGATGTGATGTGATGTGATGTGATGTAATGTGATGTGATGTGATGTGATGTGATGTGATGTAATGTGATGTGATGTGATGTGATGTGATGTGATGTAATGTGATGAGATTGATGTGAGTGATTTGATGTGATGTGATGTGATGTGATGTAATGTGATGTGATGTGATGTGATGTGATGTAATGTGATGTGATGTGATGTAATGTGATGAGATTGATGTGAGTGATTTGATGTGATGTGATGTGATGTGATGTAATGTGATGTGATGTAATGTGATGTGATGTAATGTGATGTGATGTGATGTGATGTAATGTGATGAGATTGATGTGAGTGATTTGATGTGATGTGATGTGATGTGATGTGATGTGATGTGATGTGATGTGATTTAATGTGATGTGATGTGATGTAATGTGATGAGATTGATGTGAGTGATTTGATGTGATGTGATGTTATCATGATATGATATATGATATCTCACATGATGTGACGAGATGTAATGTAATGTAATGTAATGTAATGCAATGTAATGCAATGTAATGTAATGTAATGTAATGTAATGTAATGTAATGTAATGTAATGCAATGCAATTTAATGTAATTCAATGTGATGTAATGTGATTTAACTCTGATGACAGTTTGGTGTTCGAAACTAAGACTCTAGTGTCGTCCCTTAAAGCGATAAAAAGAATTTTATTTTTTTTTAACTGAACTAAAAATTAAATCCCAGAGCGTCTAGACGATTTTTTTTATCTTTCCGTATGGCGACACGAGCACAAATGCCTAATTGACTCAGTATTGCCTATTTCTGGCAAAGCGTTTGTTGTGATACAACCATATTTTTTGCAGGAGGGTAGCCTGAGCGCCATTGATCTCATCAGTGTATGTGGCCTTTTGAATCACTTTGGAAAGCCAGCGAGCGTTGACAACATTGAAATTAGTCCGCTCCTACTTCAAAAAGGGGAGACGAAGATGGCACTGTTCGGTCTTGGTTCTGTAAGAGATGAAAGGCTGCACAAAACATTCTGTAATAAAAAAGTGAAAATGTTGAGACCAAGGGATGATGCTGATTCATGGTTTAACTTGTTTGTCATTCATCAAAACAGGTTTTTATTCAACATTTGTAAAGATTTTTGCTACAATGTTATCAATTCTTCTGCCTCCTTGCAATCTGAGCAGACGCTTATATTGTTATTGTACAGCTGTATAATCACCGGGGGTAAATGGAGTTGGTGTTTATCTGACGTTACATTTTCTGCAGGATGTGAACGTAAACATCTTGATATTAGTCATCATTAACATCACAACTGTCATGTTATTCATGGTTCCTTAGTATGTATAGTTCTTAGATTTAAACAACGTCAAGGAAAGGCAAACGATGGTAATATTTAGTTCCTAGTAAACTGTTTTATGCAATGGGGATCTGTTGGTTTCTTTTCAGAGCAAAACACGGAACAACGAATTACATTCCGGAGCATTTTCTTGACGATTTCCTCGACCTCGTCGTTTGGGGACACGAGCACGAATGCCTAATTGACCCAGTTTGGTCCGTTTCTGGAAAAGCGTTTTATGTGACACAACCTGGCTCAAGTGTTGCGACGTCATTGTCACCTGGAGAGGCAAAACCGAAGTAAGTCATGTGACACGATTTCTTCTTCTTCTAAATTCCTAAAATAACTTAAATTTGAATATAACTTCTCATCTTTATCATTTAGCATTTATCAATTATAATCCTTTTTATTTAAACCTGTTATTATCATATCTATCTTTCGTTTTCTTATGAACTTCAGCTCTTCTATTTTAAATGACCTAACGCAGTCAATCCTATCGCTTTGAAAGAGTCTTCATGAAACATAAACTTTTGCTACCATGCCTTTCTCTTTGAAGTCTTAATCAAATATAAATCGGTTTCCCAGTTCCGTTGCTCAATGCTTGATCTAGGAGAGCCCTCTTGTTCGTAGCAGCTGCGCACTGATTTATGAAACGTCACGTCTTTTCTTTAAATCCTGTCCCAGTTAAACCTTGCATTGATTCATCTCATGCATATTTCCTTTAATCAGACATGTAGGATTGCTGAAGATTCACAAGAAGAACTTCAAACTGGAAAGAATCCCACTCACCACCGTGAGGCCGTTTATAATTGATGAAGTAATTCTCAGTGATACAAGCTTAGATCCTACGTCTGAAGATCAGCTCACTGATTATCTGAAAAATAAGGTAATTATCATGATTCAAAAGTGCATATCCTGGAAGCGGAGACTCTATGAAGCCGGTTTCGCGAATTATTAAAGAAGGAAACCCCATGATCCCAAAAAAATTTGCTTCATTCTGATTCTCTCCACAGTAGCGACAGATGGTCTTGCGCAACTTTTAAGCCCTTTGATCAGTTTTGAAAGAACGCGTCTGACATTTTGTGCATAGGATAATTTTTATGGAAATAGTGAGGCGATTTCGAAACACAAATGAATTAGGAAAGAAAAACCGTGAAAATCTATGAATTCTAGCAGATATACTGCAAGAACTGCAAAAATTGTTAAAAACTAATTACCTATACTGTATCAGGACCCTTGTTGATAGCAGTAGCATCTTTAATGAAAAGGTTATCATGTATAAAGATGGTATGTTATAGTTATAGTTATGGTTATAGTCACAGTCATAGTCTTGTCGTAGTCTAGTCATAGTAATAGTCATAGTCATAGTCATAGTCATAGTCATAGTCATAGTCATAGTCATAGTCATAGTCATAGTCATCGTCGTAGTCATAGTCATAGACATAGTCATAGTCACAGTCATAGTCATAATTATAGTCATAGTCATAGTCAAAGTCAAAGTCATAGTCATAGCCATAGTCATAGTCATTTTCAAAGTCATAGCTATGGTCATATTCATAGTCATGGTCATATTCATAGTCAAAGTCATAGTCATAGTCACAGTCATAGTCATACTCATAGTCATAGTCATAGTCATAGTCTTAGTCATAGTCTTTTCGTAGTCATAGTCATAGTCATCATCATAGTCCAGTCATAGTCATAGTCATAGTCATAGTCATAGTCATAGTCATAGTCATAGTCATAGTCATAGTCATAGTCATAGTCATAGTCATAGTCATAGTCATAGTCATAGTCATAGTCATAGTCATAGTCATAGTCATAGTCATAGTCATTGCCAAAGTCATAGCTATGGTCATATTCATAGTCATGGTCATAGTCATAGTCATTGTCAAAGTCATAGCTATGGTCATATTATAGTTAATGTTCACTTATCGTCACCGATCACACAAGTACCTCTTCTCACGATACTTCGTAAATGTTCTGCAACCGAAACTTTAATGCTGTATTTTTCTGATCGCTTCATAGGTTGAATCAATGATTGAAAAAGCAGAAAATGACAACGAAATTTTACCATTAATTCGATTAAGGGTATGATTTTTAAGACATTCTTTTTTATGAATTGAAATAAAACAAAAAAAAGATAAGCTTGGTATAAGATATTCATTGGACAGTATGTTTTTATTGATAGTTTTTATCATGTAAGAGGGTGTGGGGAGTGCCACTTTTTTCTAAGTCGGTTCGACAATGTTTAAAGTATACAATAAATTTGACTACAAGCCAACAAAAACCTCACCATTTAGAAAAGTACATGATAATTATAATAGTACAATGTTTTTAAAGTCGCTCCAGACTACAATGCACTTACTTGCTCCTTTAATTTGTGACACCGAGTCGCTCCGAATAAAAGAATCTAACGAAAGTCAGTCCAGCTAAAGTTGACCCCCCCCCTACATAAAATTGGATGTGCGTCCCTGGAAACGCGTGCTAATGGTATAATTATTTATCACGAAAAGGAGACTACGAGTAAACAAAAGAACTTACAAACGTGACATCAAGACGAGGCTTCAAGTAATCACTCTCAAATGTCTTTATTTTCCTTTCAATAGGTAGAGTATAGTGGTGGTTTCAGTGCCGTAAACCCACACAGATTTGGTCAGTTGTTCGTGAACCGGGTTGCTAATATAAAAGATATTTTACTGTTCTTCAGAAAGAAGGCCTCGTATTCAAGAGGTGATTATCATATTTCATCATTAGTGTGATGTCATTGATTTAATTGGATTGTCATTTCAGTTCTATATTTATCATTGTTTGATTGGTTTATTAACTGAGTCAGTGTTGGGATAATTCATTGATTGATTAATTTATATATGATAATTTTAAATGTTAACTAACTCAATAAATCAAACAATCAATCAATCAATCAAAATCAATGAATGAATGAATTAATGAATCAATCATTCAATCAACAATCAATTAAACGATCAATCACTCATTCAATTACACGCTTATTTAATGAATGAATGAATGAATGAATGAATGAATGAATGAATGAATGAATGAGTGAATGAATGAATGAATGAGTGAATGAATGAATGAATGAATGAATGAATAAAGAAAGTATTAGTGAATTTATGAGTGAATGAATGAATGAGTGAATGAATGAATCAATCAACCAATTAATCAATCAATTGATCACTTCATTCGATCACTTAGTAGCGTCCTCCCTGGCTCACTCAATCACTCATTCCCTCAGTCTCTCACAAGATCAAAGAAACAGAAGAGCATACTTCATTGCTATTATCAATATAAACTCAACCCAGTGAAAAGGAAACCAATTATACCATACGCCATATTGATGTAGCCTCTTTCACATGTCACCTTCGAAATCTGACGTCACAAAGTAGTGCGCCTGCTAGGCTGTCAATATGACGTCACAACCAAAGAGTATAAATTCTCTGTTAAGAAACAAACACAACATTTACCTTGTCGTCGTTTTATCGAAAAGAAGGATATTTTTGGAAGCGATTTCTAATTGACTATTCGAAATGGAATCGTCAACGTATCAGAGAGATTGTACAGGCGAGAGTGCTAATGTATTGCATGGGGAAAGTTTGCCGTGTGAAGACAGAACAGGAATTGTGAAGGAGCGTGAAATGATAATGGCAGAGGCACTGGGACAATTTCGAATGGCCATCAAAAAAGTGTCTGATGAAATGAGGATTGAAGTTGCGAAACGCCGCCCTTTCCACCAGGCTTTCGAGGTAAATACATGTGCTTTCTTGATGTTTTGGTAATTGGAAGGTCTTAGCTTTTGAACTCTTTGTGTTAAACGATTTTAAAGCAAATTTAATGTAACAGCAAGTAACTAGTTCACTGCTAATACCTTGAGTCCAGCTGTTATCCTTTTTTCTATGTGATGCTTAATGCTGCGTGTCGAATTTTTAATGTTGATGGCAAGTTTTTATTTGCATTTTTAGAAATTTGTGGCTCGCTGTCAAGCTGAAACTCAACGGGAACTTGCCCTTCTTGCCCTGCAAAGAAATGTTTCATCGCCAACGAAATATGCAAAGATTCAAGATCTACTCAGAAATAGCTGCTATTTGCAACTGGAAAATGCGAGTAAATCTCAGAATGTTAGCAACAAATCAAGATCAATGGTATCTATCAAGGAACAAGATTCTGGAATCGAGATCCAAGAGAAAAATGTATCCAAGGTAGAATATTATGCATTGAAAGAAGAGAACGCCAAGCTGGTGTCTGAACTGCAAGCGTTGAAGGCAAAAATTGAAGATCAGAGAGTCTTGATTCAAGACAATTCGGAACAGCTTGAGGTAGCGAAACAAAAATGGAAGATGTTTGAAGGACATTCATCTCTGCTGGCGTTTCATGTTTACGAATTA
This sequence comes from Catostylus mosaicus, assembly GCA_964019065.1. NCBI lineage: Eukaryota > Metazoa > Cnidaria > Scyphozoa > Rhizostomeae > Catostylidae > Catostylus > Catostylus mosaicus. Next base: position 1,407,396 of record OZ025190.1, read on the forward strand.
TCAGAAAGTAAAGAGATCTTGGAAGACGAATTGAATTTCAGGGAAGTACAGTTGGAAGATCTCGAAGCGAAGAACATGGAAGTAGCGAAGAAAGTTGAAAAAGATCATAACAAAGAGATTTTGAAGCAAGTTTTGAAGATGGAGAGTCTGGAAAAACAAAATGCAATTATGCAAAAGCAGAATATTCAAATGGGAGAGGATTTAGATGAAAAGAGGTTTCAAGAAAAGATAGAAGAATTAGAGAGCTTAAAGAAGCAGGTTGAAGATCAAAAAGCTAAAATTGAAGAGAGTGCTGAAGAAGTCAAGGCATCGAAAGAAAAATGTGAAATTCTGGAGAGCAAGAAAGTTTTCCTAGCACACCAGCTTCAGGGTGTGTGTAAGGTGAGGAGAAGTTTGGAAGAAGAATTGGTTATCAAAGAAGAGCAGATGAAGAAAAATGAAGTGAGTTGGGAGGAAGAAATAAGGAAGATAAAAGCAGAGTACAGCGTAGAAATGGCGAAGAAAGTATTGAAGATTGAACGTCTTCAGAGAGAAGTATCGGAGTATCATGAAGACCACGTTGAAATGAAGAAAGAATTGCAAGAAAAGGAATTGCATTTAAAGGCAAAGCAAGTTGTTAATGATGCAGTATATGGAGCGATGGAGGCTAGCTACAAGATTGAAACAGAGAGATATGCAAAGAAAGTAAAGGGTATGGAGCGTAAAGAAACAGAGGTAGAAAGCTGGAAGGAATCGCACATTGAGAAAGAAAAAATGATGATCTGCGAGTTGGCTGAGTTGAAAGAAGAAGCGGAGAATTTGAGATGTATCCATGAAAAGAGCAGTAAAGAAAACCAACAGCTCATTGGCAGAGTCAGTGAATTAATTGATGAGAATGCCGAAATTCATAACAAGTTTCTTGCTGATGAAGACCAAAAGAAAATTAGTCATGATTTGCTTAAGATAAAGATGGAAAAGCTTGAGAGGGAGTGTTCAAGATTGGAAGATTGCAATTTGAAGCTAGAAAAGGAAGTAGAAAATGGCGAAGAGCAGTCGCATTTTGAAGAAATTAAAATTAAGGAGATGGACAAAGAAATAATAATGCTCAATGAAAGATTGAGTGAAAAGGAATTGATGATTGAGCAATTATTGAATGAGAAAAGACCAAAGAAACGCGGCATTAGGAAACTATTCTCCTGTTCTTGATACGACTTCTGATTGAAACTGAATAAACATTGATTGTAAATTGATCGAAGAAGGATAATTGTGTTTTAATTGATTTTTATCGGCTGTGATTTAAATCTGATGTTAATGATTGTTTGAATTATAATTGATATTCATATTGGAGCTTTTTGTTTTTCATGTTATATTCTTTTCTTCTTATCAGACGTTTATCAATTTCTAATTGACATTTGAGGGAATTTTTAAATTAGTAAATTTGACTAATGCATTTCCGTAGCCAAGAAATAAACCAAATAGTAATGAGAAAACTTTTCATTGACATTCGTACTAAAATGCAATTACAAATCTCACTACTACGAAGGTTATTTGAAATTGGCTAACCTGGGCTTACAGTGTTAAAGTAAATGACAAGTGCAAATAGATAAGACTCCTTATTACTTATCTACTTATAAGTTTATTAGTCTATTTGTTCATTCGTTAGTTCATTCGTTCATTCATTCATACATATATCCACGCACTCATACAAATCGTTCCTTTTTGATCTAAATTTATTTTATCATCTTTTTCTTCTCATTCATTCATTCACTCATTCATTCTTTTTTTTCATCCGACAATTAATCAATTCATTCGCTCATTCATTCGTTCGTTCTATCTTTCAATCCTTCAATCTTGGTACTGTCCTTGATGTTCTTTAATTTTTGCAGTTAACTCAAACTGATTTTTTTTGTCAATTCTAGATTCAATGAAATCAGAGAACGTTGACCAAAGATTAAATCTCTCTTTCAATGTTGTTGATGGTCTTCGAATGGAGGATGTTATTAAAGAATTCTTGTCTCAAGACGATATGGTAGGTAACAACTGTAATGTACCCTCAAATTCGTGCCTTTTCGGTATCAGCTTTCCTTTAAATAGCCTCTTATCATTTCCAAATCAATGAACACCCTGCATCATAGACTTGAATCTAGGAGTAAAACATGTGGTAGAGGAAGAAAACTTGCAATTGCCGACAAAAGATGATTTTCTATTTTCATCGTCTGTGCCTCAAACTAAGCGAATGATCAATTGACTAAGAATCGAGGCGATAAGCTGACAGAACGTCCAAGTGCCGGACCTACCCACCAGTTAGTTATGAATATCATGAATGAAATGAAATGATGTGGAATAAAATGAAGTGAAATAAAATGAAATGAAAATGAAATGAAATGAAAATGAAAATGAAATGGAATGAAAATGAAGTGAAAACGAAATAAATACGAAATAAAAACGAAATAAAAATAAAATGAATGAAATGAATATCGAATGAAGTATATCTGTCGTTCTATGCTCCTCCTCATTGTATTAATACACCATGTACCATCTCGTTGTAACATTAGTTGTTACATGGTTGACAGAATTGGAAATCTTAGGCCGGAAGAAGTCTGAACACCTTTCATGTGGCATATACTCGAGCAAATATAATTCAACAAATCTTTTCTATCCAAAAGAAGGAGAAACAGAAATGACACATAACTGAATATATCTCGAATCCCTCAGAACAGCTTGGTTAACGTACAAATCCACAACTACCCTGCCGCATGCAGGGTGTTTAGCCTTTAAAATGTCCAAAAAAGTTACTTTATCTACTGGGGGTAAATCCGGGGGTGGCAAGAGTCCTTACATATACCCCCACTTATCATTTGAGAATCCAATTTGTTTCAGAACTTGCAACTAAATGTGTTGTCAGAACGAAGAATGGGCAAAGCATTAAGAGAGTTTGTGGATAAAGAAGAGAAAGATGCTATAAAAGAGCTGGTTAAGTGGGAATTGGGAGAAGTCCAGAACGAGTTGTTCAAGAGAAATGCAGAAGAAGATACTATTAATGATTTGGTTGTGAATGTTCAAGAGAAAAAAGGAGACGTGGACGAAGAAGAGGAAAATGAAGAAATCGAAAAGGTATGCTCGAATATTTCTTTAACCCTTTCGCACCCGGATTTTTTTTCAGTTAACTGTTAAAACCCATATAATTCTACGCTTCTCAAGGGGGAAGCATTTTTAAATAACTTTGGCGAAAGCGTAAACTATAATAGAAACCTGCCATCAGAGCAACTACTTTACTTTGTAATTTACCCCCCTTAAAATTATCTTTTACGGTGTTTTTCACTGGGCCATATCGCCCGTATAGGGGTGAAAGGGTTAATTTGGATTCGTTTACTTAGAGGAATGTGATAAAGTATGGAACATAGCTGAGATTTTTATGGTAAGAAATGCAACAGTAGATGCAGTTTGCTTGGCATGGTAGCCCCTCCGTTAGAGAAAAACTGCTAAGTAGGGAGCTATGCAATTAAATGCATTATAGACTAAGTTGGAGGTATTACAACAGCTGATACAAAAATAAACTTAGGAAAGAGAAAATTAAAAAATTTTCCTATGAACAGCACCGACATTATGTTTTGCGTGATCTTACGTAAACAATAGAATCACACTGAAAAGGTCGTGGAAGGAAATAAACAGGAAAATTCCAGTTGATCCAGCTCGCGTGAATAATACAAAATAATAATAATAATAATAATAATAATAATGATAATAATAATAATAATAATTATAATAATAATAATGATAATAATAATAACCCAGGTTAATACAAAACATTCATATAATAGTTGGGCTTTTGATAATCATCATATTTTTTCACATTTTATATTAGCTTCTGTAAGTAGTTGGCCTAAATTAACTTCTTTGTAAATACCTACTGTAAATAGCCAACTTAGAATAAAGAATTTTATCTATTATCATTAGTATTACTATATTTCTCAGCTTGATAGCTGCTAGGACCATAGGCTTTGTTAACAAATAAAATTGCTTGCTTGCTTGAAAGCTAGTTGTCTTGCGTACTTGCCTGCTTGCTTGTTTTCTTTGTGCTTACTTTTCTATTTGATTGCTCGTTTGCTTGCTTACTTGCTTGCAGTTTTGCTTACTTGCTTACCAATTAACTTGCTTGTTATTTGATTGCTTGCTTGCTTTCTTGCTTATTAACTAACTTTTCTATTTATTTATTTATTATTAGTTTTATTATTTCACATCAGCCCTGCCCGGAATTCCTTTTCTTTACTGTAGGCGCCCTTTTATTTCATCCTTCAACGCATTCCAGAGACTGTCCCTTCTGAAGGAAAAAAATATCTCTGACCTGCAGATGTCCTTAGCATTTGAGTTCTAAGGTTTCTAAAGGTGGAACTTCACAGTAGGGGAGAGGTTGTATCACTTACAGTAGTAAATATGTTGCTCATTTAGGATGGTGAAGTACTATTCAGGGTTTTAAAAACCATTTTGAGTTTAGCAAAATCAAGAACTTCCTAACCCTTGGCCATAAAAAGGCAGCTTTACAGTGCAAATCGTCCAACTGTGTCAAGAATGTATCCGAGCAAGATTCAAAAACGCCAAGTGCACTCCTTGAAAAGTTAATGAAATGATAATGGCAATAAAAGTGTTTTTGTATCTCTCATTTGTTGCATCTAGGTTTTAGCTAGCAGTCGAAGCCAACGAAGTTATGACAGAGGTACGCTTCAAAACAATGATAGTGATGATGATATGGATATAGACAATGAGCCTGTGGTTTCAAAACGAGGCGGAACAAGAGGTAGACGAGGCTCTTCAGCTACGAGTGCAAGAGGATCACGTGGGGCAAGAGGTACTAGCGGAGCCGCAAGGCGTGGAGGACGTAGAGGAGGCGCCCAAAAGAATTCACTCGTCACTGATTGTAAGTTAAGTTGGTTTAAAATGTTTAAACAATTCTTCAGCATTTATCTGATTATGGTCACGACCCTCAATTTTTACCCTTTCACCCCCGGTGGTTATACAGCTGTGCATTAACACCATACGCGTCTCGTAAGACTGCAAGGGGGTACAAGAATTAATAATGCTGGGGCGAAGAATCTTTATGAATGTTTAGAAGCATTTGTATCAAAATATTGAAAGGATTAGTCTGCCCCTTCCAAGAAATAACCACTTCCTGCAGAAGGTCATGCCTGGTGTTATTCGGAATTTCATTTATGCTTTAGCACCTTATAATGGTCATGATAATTGAAATGAAATGATATTGGGTAATGATGCTACTGATAATGGGCAAAAGGCTATATCTTTTCGTGCACCAAAGCTCTGGAATACCCTTGGATTTGGTTGTAAACAAGCACGCACCCTGGCAACCTTTAGGAACAGAATTTAGATAACCCATGAATTTTCCCTATTTAATTTGCTATTGGTATATCGATTGGCACATCAAGAGGTAATATTTTTTTTCACGGTCCCCTGAAAAGCAGGGGCTTGAACTGGTGGCGCTACCGTGTATTATTCATAATCCAGCCCAATATTTTGCGTTCTTCTCTCGGCAATAATGGCTTAATGATAGTAACATTGCCTCCTCTCCTTAACATACCATTCATCTTAAATTTCAGCTTTTATATCAGTGTCGAAAGCGTCACAAAAGAAGGTGAAGAAGGAAGAAATATGTGTGAGTAAATTTCATTTTGATTGTTGAAAGTTGAAAAGCTTGCATTTGCAACGAACAAAAACATTAAACGTGGTATGTCCAAAAGTTGATCAGATACATCAAGAGTTAGGAAAACATCACGGTTCCAATGCTGGCAAATGCATAAAAGGCTTCTAAAATCAACAGAAACTGCAACGGGAATGGCAAAAGTATTGTAAATTATATTTTAACCTTGGTTTGGTTTGTTTGTGAATTTAGAAAAGAATATCAATAATCTCTTTTCTATAAAATCTCTTTTTATTCTTTGATAGTTGAGCGATGATGATGATGATGAGACAGAGGACGGTGCCTCTTTTTTTTCAACAGCAAACAGAAATAACAGGTATAGTTTGTTCATTCAAATTTTGTTTTTAAATAATGCAAATAGTAAATTGCGATACTCGCCTGCCTTTTGAGAAACTGTGCTGTTTTAAATACACCATAAAATATAAAAGTATGGTTAATTAAAGTCAAATGAAATCTGGTGAGTTTTGTCCTCTACCTATGCATGATTTTTATTATAATAAAAATGAAATAGAGTTTCATATTTTTACAGTTTAATGTTATCAGTGAATAATTAACTGCTATAAACCAAAGACCTGTATATAACAAAAGAATTTTATAAGTTAAGAATTAACATGAATAAAATCTAATAAAAACAGGATTTAGAAATTGAATATAAAAGATGAAAATAAAATTTAACAACCTAGGTTCTAAAAATCTCATGATAAAATTGTTCTTTTACTTTCGATTTTAAAAGTTCAATTCATTTTTATACAGTGATATCCTTTGATTTTTTTTGAGTTTCATGAATTTCGTCAACTATTTCAGTTTTCTACAAAAACCACAAATAACCAAACTACATAGATAATAGTTATATATTATATAGAATATAATCAAATATGAAAAGGAACTAAGGAATATATTGTATGCAGGGAGTTACTTTAAAGAGGAGCCCCCACAATAGGTAAACAAATCAAAGAGAGAGCTCCCCCCTTTTTCTAATATACAATTAATTAATAAGAGTTTAAACAGCTTGATTAAATTTTTATCACAAACCATAATCAGTTAATATTTTGTTCCCTTCAGATCTCGAATGTTCCAGCAGAATTCCACCCAAGAGGTATTCTTTTTAGATCATCGCTTTAATACGCTCATTTACTGCATACATTCTGTTTTTATTAGACGAAGGCAAAAATGGCGGCGTAGGGGGTATTCTTCATTCTCTTCAGTTAAATACTTTAGCTCTCAACTAGAATTAACTATCATCATGACACTGCATAAGGCTATTTGACAGCATATTTGGAGATGAGGAATGTTGATTATTGTGCTTAAATTTTTCTGTTACAATTCAATTGATTTTCTTGTGCAAATGTTAACCCTTTCACCCCTGGACGGGCCATATGGCCCAATGACAAACGGCGATAATGATAATTTTTCAGGGGGGTTAAGTACAAAATATTGTAAATGTTCTGATGGCAGTTTTCTATAATAGTTTACGCTTTCACCTAAATTATTTGACAATGCTACCCCCTGAAAAGCGTAGAATTATATGGGTTTTAACAGTTAACTGAAAATAAATCCGGTTGTGACAGGGTAAAGGCGGGTTCTGTCCTATAGGATTAGAAGCCCTATTTTTTGACTCTCCCCAAAAAAAAATTTTGGCCCATATTTTGGCTTTTCCTTTCAAAAACTTGAAAGGTTTTATTTATCACAAAACAGTTTTGTTTGTTTTCGTTAATATTGGTTTTTTCCGTGGGGGTCCAACAATTTTTGCAATTGATTGAAGCAGGACTAGACCACCCCTGTTAGTTATGAATTTTTTTTGGATAAGTTGTTGTGAAATGTTAAGAATTTCGTTTATCTGTCTCCAATCAGAATCAACTTTATCGGCATTTTAATTGCAAAAACATGGAAAATGGTCTCCACTGTTAATGTGTGGCATTCCGATTAACTGAGATTTAAATTTTTCCCTTACTTAAACGCCGTTAATTCACCGCTCAGCTGGAATTAGTTGAAAATAATTTCAATGAAATTTTAAGTGATTTTTAAGTAGAAGAGGTCAGCAAGCTATCATGTATAGAGCAGTATTGCAGACGTTTTACAAGATCATTGTTGATTGGTCGATCATGTTATGAGGGAAAGCAAGCATACTATTGGTCAGTAGGGCTTGGGTTGGTATTCCCTCTATTGTCTAAAAGACAAAGACCACTTGTCTAGCACAATTCTGGCAAATATTTGGTGTTCAACAAAATATTTCCCATTGTTATGCAAATCAGATAATTCGAATAAGCCAATCATAATATTCCTTGTAAAAACTTCTGCAATACCCGTATAGAGAAATGAATGATTAGATGAGAGGCGGTGATATGGGCAAGAGTGAAAAGAAACATGAACCCATAACCTCGGCCTGAAGTCGCTTGAACATCGATAAAAACTCCGGTGCTGCTGGTACAACTCTCCTATCCCAGATAACGATGCTATTCTATCATGTCCATAGTGACCGTAATGTTTTCTCGTTTTTTTATTCAATAATTGACAAAATGAATTCTTTGTAATATATGGTGTTTTTCACAACAAAGGTTTAGTGAGCTCTGATTGGCCAAAAAGTAACCAGTAAGAAAACGCTGGTCCTCTTCACGTTATATTTTTATGTTTAATTGCAACAGGCCACATGTTGATGTACACTTTTCAATCAAATTGTGCCCTCTGTTATGTAGTGGTCGAGGTTTAGGACAAGCAATCTATTTGTCACTGCTTCGAATCTTCGCCCTTACCAAATATTTATTTATGTGGGTAGCATCCTTAAGTAGAAGATTAACACAAAATTTTTGCCCCTCTCTTTAGCCAGTAGTATAGATAGGTACCTGGTCCGTGATTTAGAGTGCCGTCTGTGGCTGCACCCTGGTATATGCGATAACGCAAAGCGGCCGGGGGAGAATGTAAAATCGGTAGAGCTGTTACAGGCCAATGACAGACTATAAACTACGACTTCTTAACTTTCCAAATGCGTGTCTTCCTAGTGCTGCTTTCTTTCATTCCTCTCCCTTTATTTTATTCTTTCTTCGGCCAGGTTCAAGTGTTATTTTTCTCACTTTCTAGAGCGAAGAAGCAAGTGACCCATTTTCTGTCAGTGCACCAAAGAGCAAGAGAAGCAGGAGGTAGCAGTTAGGAAGATTTCTCTTAAGCTGACGCATCATTTTAACTAAATTACAAGTAGTCACTCTACCAATATTGTAGACTTTAAGGGTCTGATTACAGGGTAGGGTTATCGAAGTAGAAGTGTCACCTTAGTTAGCCTTCGTTTCGTTCGCTTCTTTCGAATTGTATATCCCTTGAAGTCTCCATACTTGAGTTTGCATGCATGTCAGGGCAACCATGGGTCTTAGACTTCCATATCCAAATCTATACCCGCATCTGTATCTATCTGTATAGTACTTAGCCACCACTCAGAAACGAGCATAGACACTAAGGGTTTTTGTGGATTTCGGTTTACCACTGAACCCCTCTTTTCACGCGATGGTATTTTAAATTCAACCACCCCTCTTTCCCTCTAAAACGGAAGTTATGCAACCCAGGATTAAAAGCAAAAGATAACAATGATTTTAAGGAAAGTTAGTATCATCTTTCGGCATTTTTGAAAACTAAAGCTTAAATTTCCAATTGCTTTTCCAACTTCACTACGTACAAAACAAGTTCTGTTACCAAGTTTACAAAAATATATAAAATAATTAAGCATAAATGTCTTTAAAAGGCCGACCAGATACCCTTTCTTGCACACCACCTTGGTTTGGTACAGGGTTATTTAAGGCTACGTTCTTTGATAATGTTGTTGTAGGCACAAACATAACGCCAAAATCAGACCCATCTTTGTTACACAGACCAGAAAGAAGGCCGCATCCCCACCATCAAGTCTTCCACAGTTTTTAATGCCGTTGAAGGCAAATCGTGTGCATGCCTTTAGTTTTTTTTATCAACGCTTTGTATACATTCTTCCCCACGGGCGTTTCTGGAGAGTTATTCAGGCGCCATCGCAGAGTACCATTCCACCACAAGTCAGGTACTAGCAAAGCCTAGCTAGGATGTATTGAACACGAAATTCTTGAAGATACGATGTAAAATACGGACTAAAAGGTTAACGGAACAATGACCTTGAATTACTTTATAAAAACATCATTCTCTACTCAAGATACACAGCGAAATATTTACTAACAAAAATAACAGTTTTTATAAATTCTATACGAAAGTTATAACCTATTTGCCATCGTTTCTATAAATGTTGGTTTACTTTTTCATCATTTACTTTCCCTTTTTGCTGTCGTCGCTCTTGAATTTCTTGTAAACTGAGTTATCTAAAACATACAAAAAGGCAATAAGAAAATATTAAAAGTAATGTGGGCCATCACATTGCCTTTTTGCTGAATTATTTGTGACCTATTATCGTTACAGCATTGTCATATCCCCAAAACCGATCGCTGTTTTCAAAAGTTGCAACCGTCGGCAAAATAACCTTTGTCCAAATTTTGTCCCATCAATTTTGTGGCTCCTCAAAGAGACTTTTACGTCAAAAGGGGCAACCTCTAATCCTGTCATTTACTTTAAAAAAGTGCCGAATTTTTGCCAAATAGTAAGGTTGCAGGCTTCCTACTTTACCTATAAAATCAAAGAAGTTCCTAATTTTGAAACAAATCAAAGCTATCGGCTTTCCACTTTATCCAAGAATAATTGCATGAATTTATCAAATAAAGATGCCAAAGTATTACTATTCGACCACAAAAGTTTTGGTCCAAAAAGTTCCTGATGTCACACCAAAAAATGAGGCTAATGGCTTGCCATTTTACCCAGAAATTAATGGTCCAAAAAGTGCCTTATTTTTGGGGAAAAAGAAAGGTCATAGGCTTGCCGTTTTACCCAAAAATTTAAAATTAAAAAGGGCCTGAGTTTTTTAAAAAAAGTTAGGCAAAAGGCTTGCAATCTTATCCAAAAATTTATGCTCAAAAAAGTAAGATTTTAAGCTTTAATTTAATCCAGAAATCCACAGCCCAAGGAGTGCCTGATTTTTGACAAAAAAAACAAGTTTATAGGCTTTCCATTGTATCAAAAACTTTATGGTCCAAAAAGAGCCTGATTGTTGGCTTGCCATTTTACCCAAAAATTTATCGTCCATAAAATGCTTGATTTTTCGCTATAAAATGCTTGATTTAAGGCTTGCAACTTCATGCAAAAATTCATGGTCCAAAAAGTGCTTGATTTTTAGCCAAAAAGTAAGATTATAGGCTTGCAATTTTACCATAAAATTCATCGTCAAAAAAGTGCCTAATTTTTGGCCAAAAAGTAAGGTTATAGGCTTACAATTTTATCAAAAAAATTCATGGTCCAAAAATACCCGATTTTTGCCCAAAATGCAAGGCTAAAGGTTTGCAATTTTATCCAAAAAATTCATGGTCCAAAAATGCCCGATTTTCGGCTAAAAAGTAAGGATATAGGCTTGCTATTTTATCATAAAGTTCATGGTAGAAAAGTGCCTAATTTTTAGCCAAAATGCAAGGCTAAAGGCTTGCAATATTATCCAAGAATTCATGATCCAAAAATGCCAGATTCTTGGCCAAAAAGTAAGGTTATAGGCTTGCAATTTTATCATAAAATTCATGGTCTAAAAATGCCAGATTTTTGGCCAAAAAGTAAGGTTATAGGCTTGCAATTTTATCAAACAAATTCATGGTCCAACAATGCCCGATTTTTGGCCAAAATGCACGGCTAAAGGCTTGCAATTTTATCAAAAAATTCATGATCCGAAAATGTCCGATTTTTGGCTAAAAGGTAAGGCTAAAGGCTTGCAATTTCATCCAAGAATTTATCATCCGAAAATGTCCGATTTTTGGCCAAAAAGTAAGGTTATAGGCTTGCAATTTTATCAAAAAATTCATGGTCCATTTTATCAAAAAATTCATGGTCCAAAAAAGTGCCTAATTTTTGGCCAAAATGCAAGGCTAAAGGTTTGCAATTTTATCCAAAAATTTATCATCCGAAAATGTCCGATTTTTGGCTAAAAAGTAAGGTTATAGGCTTGCAATTTTATCAAAAAATTCATGGTCCAAAAAAGTGCCTAATTTTTGGCCAAAATGCAAGGCTAAAGGTTTGCAATTTTATCCAAAAATTTATCATCCGAAAATGTCCGATTTTTGGCTAAAAAGTAAGGTTATAGGCTTGCAATTTTATCAAAAAATTCATGGTCCAAAAAAGTGCCTAATTTTTGGCCAAAATGCAAGGCTAAAGGCTTGCAATTTCATCCAAGAATTCATAATCCAAAAATGCCAGATTTTTGGCCAACAAGTAAGGTTATAGGCTTGCAATTTCATCAAAAAATTCATGGTCCAAAAAAGTGCCTAATTTTTGGCCAAAATGCAAGGCTAAAGGCTTGCAATTTCATCCAAGAATTCATGATCCAAAAATGCCAGATTTTTGGCCAACAAGTAAGGTTATAGGCTTGCAATTTTATCAAAAAATTATCAAAAATCAAAAAAAGTGCCTAATTTTTGACCAAAATGCAAGGCTAAAGGTTTGCAATTTTATTCAAAAATTTATCGTCCATAAAAAAAAATCCTTGATTTTTCGCAAGAAAGTAAGGTTATAGGCTTGCAATTTAATCCAAAAATTCACGGTAAAAAAAGTGTCCAATTTTTGGCCAAAATGCAAGGCTAAAGGCTCGCAATTTTATAAAAAAATTCATGATCCGAAAATGTCCGATTTTTGGCTAAAAAGTAAGGCTAAAGGCTTGCAATTTTATCAAAAAAATTCATGGTCCAAAATTGCTTGATTTTTTGCAAAAAAGTAGGGTGATAGGCTTCGATTTCACTCAAAAAATTATGGTCCAAAAGGGACTGATTTTGGGCCAAAAAGTAAGGTTATAGGCTTGCAATTTTATCAAAAAATTCATGGGTCAAAAATGCCTGATTTTTGGTTCAAAACCAAAGCTAAAGGCTTGCAATTTTACCAAAAAATTAATGATCGAAAAAGTTTCGGATATTTTACCAAAAAGTAAGTGGATAGGCTTGCCATTTTATCCAAAAATTTACAGTCAAAAAAATGCCTGATTCTTGGTAAAAAAGGAAGGTTTTAGTTTTCCCATTTCACTCATAAATTCATGGTCTGAAAAGTGCCATTTCAAGGCAAAAAAGTAAAAGGCTTGTCATTTTACCCACAAAATCTTTTGAAAAAGGCCTGATTTTGAGAGAAGAAATAAGGACAAAGCCTTGATGGTGTGAAACATGTTTGATTGCTTGAAAATTATGGAGAACTAGATTTTGGAATTGGGGTTAAATAGACAATGAAAAACTGATTCTTACCACAGTTGATAGCAGTGCACACCCATTTTCCACAAGCACATACACTGTAAAACACAATTATAAATCAATGAGATTCTAAATTCAATATACATGGCTACTTTATGAGATTTATAGCAAATCATGCAACTTTTAACATACAGCCTTGAAAATTGCTTCACGAAGTTCCACTGATTATCAAGATGAGTCTGTTGGTAAATGGTGGGTAGCCTGCCAAGGTC
>OZ025190.1:1423121-1513121 GCA_964019065.1 Catostylus mosaicus
TTTGGTTATGTTATGTAGTTGTTACATCGTGTTGCTGGTTTTGTCTCCATTTTTGCTCTAGATAAAACTCCATTTCACTGAAACTCTTATGTGCAAAAGGAAATTGGTTTATCTGGTTTTTGTTGTTTTTAGTTTTCAAGTTTTTTTTTAGTTTTTTGCATTTCTGGGGGAGGAAGGGCCTCTCTCGACTAGTTCACCTATTCACAGAACTCCTCGTTGATCAATCTAACGTTTTTCTCTTATTTTAGTTTGTAGTTCTGTAAGCATTGTATTTGTACTAAATCGTAATGTGGATGGAAATGTAATAAAATGAAAGTAAAATATGAAACTGAAACGGCATTGCTTGAATAAATATCTGGAGCTGGTGACTGTCGCCGATTGGTCAAAGCAAAGAGCCAATCAGACACAGTATTCCACCTCACGTGGAGCAAAAACAGGTCTACTATAGTTAGAAATAGTAGAAAGAGGCCTCACTTGGATCAAGGCATTTCAGGAATTCATTGAAATCAAGTTTGTAGTCTGAGTTGACATCCGTAATAGCAATCAATGCATCAGCGCATAAGCCGCGAAGTAAAGGATTGGTGTGCTTGTCTTTGGCTAAAATCTGAAGAAAAAATCATCGATCAATCACCAGAATCATAATCAGAATCATAACCGCAATCATCATAATCATAGTCGCAATCATCATAATCACAGTCGCAATCATCATCAACATCATGATCATCATCATTTTCAGTATTACCCAATCAATCAATCAATCAATCAATCAATCAATCAATCAATCAATCAATCAATCAATCAGTCAATCCATCAATCAATCATCGTTATCATTTCAGAATCACTATTCTGTGTCACATCATCGTTGTTTGTTCAAGTTTTCAAGACAAAACAAAATTAAAATTAAACACTAATAAAACTACTCAATAAAAACATCTTCGAACCTCGCTAACTGATTCGTTTCCTTCCAAAAGTTTCACAAACTCCATTGTATCCAATTTAGTGTCATTATTAGCATCAAGAACAACAAAAAGATCCTTCAATACATCTTTGTAGGATTTTCCATCAACCTCCAATCCGATGTTGACTTTCTTGATCCATGACAACAATTTGCTCCTCAGAACATCACGATCTTTCGCGAGGCATACAACTAAAATTGAAATTTATTGTTATTGAGCTGCTTGGAGCACTGCAAAGGGTATATATTTGCGTTTAATTCTGTTATGCAAAGGGCGTATTTTATCGAGTTAAGTTAACTCCCAAAGGATATATTGCGTGTTCAATAAGAATGGGGATTAATCTGAGTTAATACAAGTTAATATTGGGATTGGTGATTTGCTTCAGTCGAGTCCATTCAACGCGCGAAGGCGTAACTATTGGGGGGAGGGTTGGACGTTACACCACGTGATTAATCTCTTCCATAGAAATGAGGGGCTCTTAGCCACCGTAGGGGCAATGATTGGGAGCTTCTGTCAATATCATCGGCATTTGAATGAAGGTACACCTGCCTGCCACGCAACTGCAGATACTTACCAGGTTGGGGTGATTTTCGTTTCTCTTCTTCCATCAGTTTCTTCTCAATTTCTTCCTCTGGAATAATTGATAAATAATACTTGTGAGTAACAGAAAATGTCCCACAAATAACTCTGTTAACATGAGAAGTTCACTATACAACTTGCAACATTACAAAACGTATGGAAATCGAGTGTTGAGATTTTACATTATGTACTGTGCTTCACTCAATGTTCTTCATACGAACAATTTTAAAAGGAACTAAAGAATCAAAACTGGATGTGGCTGTATGACAGCCAGAAACGCACATCAGAGGGTGCGGGGGTTCTCACACAACCCAATATTCACTGAGTGTGTCAAAAAATGACTCTATATGACAGCGGGCCTTAAAACCAAGAAAAACCTCACCATGTAAAAAAATACAAAATAAACAAAACATAACCATTCTCAAAAGTCAGCCCTTAACACACCAGATGGAAAATCTACGTATTTGTTCCTTTAATTTGTTACACCCAGTCGGTCCCAAATTAAAGAAATAATGAAAATCGGTCCAGCTAGACTATACACCCACCAAAAAATTGGGTGTGCGGCCCTGATGACAGCATATTTATGGCCATGGAATGTTTGATATGGTGCTCAAGATTTTTTGGTGGAGTGCAGCGAATATCCTGGCATTCTCGCTGGTCAGCGGTATTCGCGCATGACGAGTTGGCCAAGCTATGACGTATCAGAGTTGACGAGATACATTAGCAAGCTTGCTCCTTCGTAGCGCACGTAAATCAAACACAATTACCTTTCTTGCAAGAACCTTCGGCGATCTTTCTCAACATTTTCCCTCCAACACAGGCAGTGCGGTGCATCTCACATTCGTTATCGTAGGTGACTCCATCGCTGGCACAGATTGGCTTTGATGGGTCCCGGCAGCGTTCAATGCAGTCGCAGACGGGCTCTTTGGTTAGGCCTTCGACGCACTCCCTTCCAACGCCGCAAAACACATTGTCACATGTACCACCTTGGAAAAGAGAAAAAATCTAATTGTACTGTACTGCTCAAATTACAAATAACAGAACTGTAAAAATTAGAGAATTGGAAGATTTTCCATTCACTCGTCAAATACTAGATAAATTCTAAAAATTTCTGGAACCAATACTAACAATTTCACAACTGCAAAAATCAGCATATTATATTCTATCGGGAGTCAAGCGCCAGAAATTTCTAAATTTGTTAATGCCAATACTAAAAATTCTTCAATGTTTGCTCTTCGAAATGTGTTTAAATCGTTTAACCCCCTGTTTTGTTTATTGGGAGGCAAAGCTATGAGAAGTAATTTGCAAAACCTGACACAAGCAGATTTGTCGTTGCGAAGGAGATTTGTCGTTGTCGTCGTCCTAAACGTTGCGAAGGAGCGTTTTTAGGCCCCCGCATTTCCCAATGGCAAGTTTTAAGTCAGTCCATGACATCATTACTCCTGATATTATGTTCTACGTACCTCCCATCGGGGTCTTTCGTGATGACTTCCGTGCTTCAAGTGCCTGAAGATCAAAGAGCAAGAATCTCATTGACAAGAATTGGTTTAGAAAAGCTACCCACATTCAAAGCACTAAGTATGAGGTATACCAAAGTGGTACCCTCAATAGCGACACATGATTGGGATTTTAGAAAAGAGGATTATCAGATGTAAAAACAAACATGATTTATCTTGCACAAATGAGCGATGTCATAAGCATTGAGGCAGCGAGATAAACCCTCGGCTTATGTTGAAAATAACGTTGTAGGTGCAGAGCGAATGGGTGGCCTAAACGGTTAAATGAGGTTTGAAATATCAGAAATTGTTGAATATATAAACAAGACAGGGCCAAGTGGAGACAATAAAGGGAAAAGGGGAAAAAACAAAAAAGAATGGGGAAAAAGAACGGTAAAATGAGGATTGGAAGGACATCTGCCCCCTTTGGACCCTTGTTGCAGGCTTCCTTAGAGCCAAGATAAACGCCGTTTTCATGGATATATCTAGCAAAAATATTTAAGGGTTGAATAGTATTGGCAGAGGGGGAATTAAAGCTTTGGGCAAAAAAGAATAGCAGGGTAAATGCATTGAGCCACTTCCCCTTTTGCAGGGGTCTTTGTCTGGAGCGCTGCTGAAAAAGAGGGGGGGAAATAGCATAAAAGGAGTTGGCTTTTAAATTAAAGGCAGGAAGAGCAATAACTCTCTTCTTCTCAGGTAAAGGTCTCTAGTAGAGCAATGCATGTAAAGATCATAGTTGACTGATAACGAGCGAACGAACGAACGAACGAACGAACGAACGAACGAACGAACGAACGAACGAACGAACGAACGAACGAACGAACGAACGAACGAACGAACGAACAAACAAATCAATCAATGATCAAACGAATGAACTAACAGACGAGCGAACAACGGTATGAACGTAAGAACTTACAAATTTAAAAGTAAATATCAAAATATAAGCATATATGAAAAACAATTAAGATAAATGTATGAATTTTTGAACGAGCGAGTTTAGGGATGAATAAAGGAATACATTATTGTAAAATGAATGGAGGAAGAAAAGAGATCATATTTGAATTGAAAGGTGTCTGGGTCCATCGATCATCTTTTAACCAATCAGTTAAATGAACTGATTGATGTAGGAAAGAATGGAAGATTGATTCCATTCAAGGCCGGCGCTAAATGTCCTGTTTCAGGGGGGTGTCTACGATGAATTTGCCGATAAAATGGGCTTGCAGCCCTTTATTTGCAGACGAAAAAGCGATTTTTTCCCCACAGATGTCGCACCTCCAAGGCAAAGAGCATATTGGATTTCTGAATGGGCAAAAATTAGGGTTAAACATGAATAAAGCGTGTTAGATTATTGAAATGAAAATGATTGGCAACTTCATCATTTATAAATATAAATTAGCGGGAGGATTTTCATGTGGTTTTCACGTTCTATTTTGACTTGGCTAGATCTAAAATTGTAACAGGATAGCCGATTAAAATACACATATTTCCTGGGCACTTCAGCTGTTCAATGGAACAAAAAATCCCACATTTGTCCTTCGTTCTCCTATCGTGGTTTTGTAACTTCATTAAACACACCACAGCAATCACCGACAGCATATTTCACTTGCCTCGCCTTCGGAATGCAGAGTTCGTGAATACGAGGCTTAGTAAAAGCACATTGGCTGGGGTTCATGAACCAGCCAGGAAGCAGAAGTGTGGTGGCCAAAAAATTTAATGTTTCCAGCTGATGTAGACAGATTTAGAAGAGAGGTGGATCACATGATGTTTTAAATTAGAATGCCCGCCCTTCTATTAAGCGTACATGTTGCCTAGATTAAATCAAAACAAATAGCTTCCACATAATTCATGATTAATTCAAGATCACATTCCTATCTATGGATTAGACAAATTCAAAATTCATGCGGCAGAAGGTTTTGAATAAGGCATTTAAAAGCAAAACTTGCATTAAGCGGAGGTTTAAATTAGGCAGTTCTCGACGCATATTTATGTTCAACAAGGAATATTTAATAAGCAATTAAAACGTGTCAAGGTATAACATGGTATCCTAGGCCTAATTTTGTGAAAAAATTTCATTTCCTCACAATTCAAAGAACTGCGTAATACTTGAAATAAGGGTAAGAATAGTAAAGTATTTTAGACAGTTCTAGGAAAGGTTGAGAACTGGAATCCAGAGATTGCTACTAAAATTGGAATGTCGGGTTAATTTGAAACATTTTTCAGGATTCAATTACTTCCAGAGGACGGGCTGCAAATTTAGTCGAGAAACCTTCACTGTAAAAAGTATCGTCCTGCATAAATGAACTACCTATTTACTCAAAAGTATAAATTTAAAGTGTTCAGAAAGTGTAAGTTTAAAAGCAAAAACATCCATTTAATCTTAAGAATGCTAAATATGCATAAAATGATATGATTAATTAGAAAAACACACGATACTAAATTGCAATTTTATCTGCATCGAGATTTACCAAAATTATTAATTCTCGTAAGGATAGTTGCTGAAGCTATTAACCAAAATCATTACGGTCAGCCTGATAAAGCGACATTTGGTTATGGCAAATAAACCACTTGATAGGTGAAGAATTTATTTTGAGTTTAAACTCATTAGATAGTTATACAACCACTTTAACTCTTTGGCTAGGAGACGAGTTGTTCACAAGAGACACAAGATGCTCCATCTTCGCATTTAGAATGTGGTTACGGTTAAAAGGATCAGCATTGAAAATTTTTTCATCTCTATGGACTATCAAATGTCTATCAACGAAATTATGCCCCTTATCATTTTAAGAAATTGACAAAAAATTCTTCGACTAAGAGAGGCCTAGATAAGTTTTTATCATAGGTAGCAATGTTCTGAAAATATACGATTTTGTGGTGAGGGAACCAGACGGTGTTGAGATGATAGCAATTACAGATAAATCAAGCTTTTAATTACAATTGATTATCATAAAGAAAAACAGCCCCACAAACGACAGAAAATAACGATTGTTATTTATGAGTTTTAGACTTATTCGTTGGTTAATAAGATTGGATCTTATGGAATGAAAATGGGATGCCCCAAGGATATGCTTGTGTCAGAATGCTGCTTGAAATGGACTAATTTAGTATAATTGGAGTTCATTATGATTATTATGACTAGGGTAAGGAATGGTGAAAATGACGAGGATGATTGAAATGCTGTTGATTATGATGAAGGTGATGATGATTTTGATGTCAAGGTTGAGGATGATGATGAGGATGATGATGATTGTGATGTAGAATCAGTGATTATGGTGATTATGGTGATTATGGTGATTATGGTGACGACCGTGATGATGATGATGATGATGATGATGATGATGATGACGATGATGATGATGATGATGATGACGACCGTGATGATGATGATGATGATGATGATGATGATGATGATGATGATGATGATGATGATGATGATGATTGTTACGATGATGATGATGACGATTGTTACGATGATGATGATGAAGATGATGATGATTATGATGATGCCGATGATGCCAATAATGCTAATGATCAAAACCTTGCAAACAAAACGAGAACAAGTCGAAATAGGGTATGATCTTTTAACAATAACTTTATACATGACTGACAGCGCGTGGTAGCCGCTTGCTAAAAGCTCAAAAACAATACACAAAATGGATACAGGATCAGGCTCTGTTTGTCTCTTCAAATATTGTTAGTTGATCTAAAGCGTGTTTTAAATGAGCTTAGTTACATTCCACAGTTCATTGATGAGAAACATTTTTGGGATTAGGCCAAACCATAAAAAACACAGAATGCGACAAGTAAGATTGAACTGGTTTAATAGAAAACAAGAACCCTTTCACCGCTCGTTAATGCACTTTTCCAAAGCAAAAAGTAACCACAAAGAAATGAAGGAGATTCTGAACAAACTAAATTAAATATCTCCAGTATTTTCATAAGAAAAGGAGAATTAAAGGGCGAAAAGAATTCAAGGTGACACACACGCATATATGAACGAATGAAGGGGTTAATGAACGAATGAAGGAATGGGTTAATCAATAAGTGAAAAAATGAATGAATCAATAAATGAGAGAAGCGATTAGTGATTGAAAGTGCAAACAAACAACATAATGGACGAACGAAGGATCGAGGGAAGGTGTTAGTGAGTGGGTGAGTTAGGGAGTAGGAGAGACAATAATTATAGTGGCGAATAAATTAGTTGATGAATGATTGAATGAATGAATGAATTAAGGTATAAATGATTGAGAGATGAAATGAATTGATCAACGAATGTGATTTGTTGAAGACAGAGTAAGAGGAAAACTTTGCCAGTAAATGAAGGAATGAATGAGTGTGTGAGTGAGTGAGTGAGTGAGTGAGTGAGTGTATAAGCGAATGAATGAGTGAGGGAATGAATGGATGAACGAATGAATGAATAAATGAAAGGATGAATAAATGGATGAAAAACAATAAACAAATAAGAGAAAAGCGTAGACAACTAAACAAAAATGGATAGAGAAGCGTTGAGTTAAAAAAATGAGTTAGACAACCTAAGTGAAGGGATCAATTTATGAATGAATTTCACAGCGACCTAAACTTGTTGATTGGCAAAGTCTGGCTAATTCAGAATTCTAAGGGAATTTGTGGGAAAATATCAATTCATTGAATACCAAAGTACGCCCCGTGGAAATGATTATGGTTAACTTAAATGATAAGGTCAGTGGAAGAAGTCCATAAAATTTCTGTGTTGACCAGTTCCATTTGGTAAGCATAAAAATAGAACTGGCTATGATGGGTTGTTGTCGCATTAGTTTCATGTAAATTATGGCGAATTCGAGGGATTGCGTCTCAAAATTGCTTAAGAATCTGTGAATTAAACCTCGAAGTTGTTTAAAAATCTCTAGATTAAGCTCTCGAAGTTGTTTAAAAATCTCTAGATTAAGCTCTCGAAGTTGTTTAAAAATCTCTAGATTAAGCTCTCGAAGTTGTTTAAAAATCTGTGAATTGAGCCCTCTGTGCTGCTTAAAAATATGTTAATTAACCTCTTTAGCTTGCTTAAAAATCTATAGATTAAGCCATGCAAGTTGCTTGAAAATCTGCGAATTAAACCCTGAAGTTGCTTACATATTTCTAGATAAAACTCTCGAAGTTGCATTGAAATATGTACATAAAGCCCTGGAGTAGCTTAACAATCTGTGAACTGAGCCATTTTGGTTGGAGATTAGGATAAAGTAAGCTCTCGAAGTTGCTCAACAATCTGTAAATTAAGAACTTTAAGTTGCTTTAAAACAGGGGGGGGGGGCCTCTAAACTCTCAAAATAACGTATGGGGAAAAGTTGACCCTCAGGGGGGATATTTTCATACCAAATGGATTCTCACTGTATTGGCAGACAAAAGTAGTTTCTGGAAGGCATAAACCCCCGTCCAAGACAGGCATGGGCTGACGCATTCAAGGCACAGACAGCAAGGTGTGGGGGGGGGGGGCAAAAATTCCCTTTAGAAAAGCAATATCATATTTATTTAGTTAGTTTACAGATAATATCATGCAGACCATGAATGCACCCCCAAAAAAGCTCAGGGCTTACGGTGTACTGTCTATTACTTGCTGTTTTGGTTAGTTAGGCCACCTAAGACGATTGGTTATTGCATACTTTTACGCAAATTTGTTACCCTTAGCAATGATTTTTTCCTTCCATAATAAAGCAATGATGTTTATGACCGTGTAATTAACCTGAAATTACATTGGGCCAATTATGTTGACAAAGGTAGGATTTCGTAAGGATGGTTAAATAACAAGATGTTTCTGAAACCTTTCATGCTATTACAAGCACAAGGTGTCTTGCAAACCACATCGAAAAAGAAGAGAAATGCATTTAAAGAAAGAAAGTTATGGAACACAGTAAATGATTTATTAAGCTCCCGGGGGACTTTTTTATTTTTTATTTTGTCACCATTTTTGTTCTCCTTTATTTTACTGGTTTCTTTTATCTAAAATGGCTTCTAGAAGTGCTGAAGAAAAAATTCCACGAAAACATTTTGACTCCCAAACAAATGGAAGTAGAAATTTGCCAAATTACGAAAAAATACATAATCAACTTTCACTAAATCATTGCACTTTTCTGTATTCATTTCTGTATGAAAAAGGACTTTTATCTTTTTTTTCATCTTGTGAAATTAGGCACCCAAGGCTCAATTTTTCGAAAATGTAGTTCCTCAAAAACTGCAAAGGAGTTTATTATGCTGGTAAGGGCAATATTAGTCAATTTTTATCAAGAGGGTTCTACGAAAGCTTAACTGTTCTTAATTTCTTGCTCAATTGATGTTTACTTGAGACAGAGTCTCTTAATATCAATATATTATCACAGTTAATAAATATAAACAATTATAAATGTCATAAAATTTTTTAACACAGTAACAAACTTTTCAACGAAAAAAGTGGAAAACCCACAATGGTGTTAAGAAAAAGACAGTTCATTTCAATAAATTATGGCAAAGCGTATGTATCTTTGCCAAAAATCAAATTTTAAGACAGTGCTTCAGCCTTAACTTGTTCTTAATTTGTTCTTAATTCAGGCTTATTAAAATGTTCTTAAATAGAAAAGTGTTGAATGGCAGATCTTTAGGCGATTTAGCTGAAAGGCCAACGGCAAACTTCAGCACATCCTTTATTTGAAGATGATATATTACTATTTATTGATGAGTTTCATAAAACCAAACACACGTTTAAACCCCATAAATCTTCTTTCGAACAAGATTCTATAATTGGACACGTTTCCTTTCATTTAAGCGCGATATTTTTAGACGACATTGAGAAGCTGATTACTTTTGATGACGCACGGGTCACGAAGAGGACAGGCAGATGGTCAGGTCTGTACCTGGTCATATGCTTCACGAATAGACAGGGACTTCCAAGTGAGACATGTGACACGTCCAAGAAAAAGTCGTGTTCAAAAGGGAGACAGCTATTCAGCTCACACCTATCGAGAGTTCACCTTAAGAAAGGCCAACCCTTATCGGCAGGGGGGGGGGGGCGTTTTGTCAAAAAGAAACTTGCATCTCGAGGGCAGAGCAATTAAACGTAATGGAAGTCGGTCAAATTCTTAGCACCACTCCCAGCAAGTATCCCATGAAAGCTAGAAAACCCTCCCAAAAAAGGCTTTGCTTCATATTTACAAAATCCACCCGCATTCGGTGTCAGGGAGCATCTTCTGTAACCATATCAAATGCAAAGTCTACTTCATTTCGCTGATACCCGATTTGATAAAAGAAAATTCAAAATAATTAGATAAAAAGTACGCAAATTAAACTTTTCTCAGGAGCCCCAACTTATTATTCTCCAGGGCCCTGAATAAAAGCGGCACCATTACTTTCGCATTGATAAACAACTTTTCAAGATGGAATCTTAAATAGCTCCCTCGGCGTATGAAATCGCTTTAGGCCCAAAATTGAACCTTCTTTACTTAAAGGATCTCAACCGTAATTAAGCCCCTGAAGTTGCTTAATTTTCATACCCTTGTTCCTTATTAAGAAAAGCTAAGTCGCTTAGTTGCTTACAGCTGCTTCTTCATCGAGCCTTTAAGTTGCTTAATCTTGTTCCTACTCCACCACTAATTGGTTATTAAGAAAAACTGAGTTTCTTAACAGCTTACAGCTTCGTAATTGAGCCCTAATGTTGCTTAATATTGGTGCTTTTCCGCCCATTGTTGCTTATCAAGAAAAACTAAGTTTCTTAACAGCTTACAGCTTCGTAATTGAGCCCTAACGTTGCTTAATATTGGTGCTTTTCCGCCCATTGTTGCTTATCAAGAAAAACTAAGTTTCTTAACAGCTTACAGCTTCGTAACCGAGCCCTAATGTTGCTTAATATTGGTGCTATTCCAGCCCTTGTCGCTTATCAAGACAAACTAAGTAGCTCAGATGGTTTAAGTTAATTAGCGGCTTACAGCGTCTTAATTCACTCAAAAAGTTGCTTTATGTTAAGTTTTTCTCGCCATGGTTGTTTACAAACCAAGTTGCTTGTAGGACTTGTTTGGAAATAAAACGCGTCATTTGAAAACCACCAATTGATCTAATAAAGATTTCCTACTTCCAACATAGACAATAACATGTTAAGTTATTTCCTTCAACATTTTCCCAAAGGCCAGCTGAAAATATTTTGTCAACAACCTGTGTTTATTTGATGAAAATTTCTACACTCAGACTAAACTAATTTTTGTATGATTTTCCGCAAAGTGCGCTTTGAGAGGATAGTGGGGGGTAGTTTCGCAGAGCCACAGCGATTTTTATAGTTCGCGAAGAATTTATGACACGGTAAAAACGAATATCGCATTCTCCAAGGGGGACTGTAGCGGAAACGTAGGGTTCCCATGCGACTTAATTCTACGGGCCTCATTGCCTAAAACCATATGAGCAAATAATCGACTAAATAGGCCTAAAATTATCGTGAATTTCTGAGTGGGCCTAAGTTTGTAAATGTCTGCCATTGGGTCCGTGGAGTTTGATTGCTAAAATATTAACTAACTAGCGAAAATTTGCTAACAAAGTGTTATAGATCGCTAAGTTGTAAATTTGGTCAAATTCGGGGGAATACGGCTCTTTAACACTGCAATTTTTGTCTCTGTCTGCAATGGAAGATTTATCAACTACGAATTTGGTAACAGTTGAAAAGCTTTGACAAAAATGTGCAGACCCAAGTATCGCACTTCTTCCAAGAAATTCTTTGAGGGAATTTATGGCCTATGTTCACTCTTTCTTTGCTTAGTAGAAGGGGTGCAACAGAGTATGTGCCAAAAATAAGCTTGCATCTCGAGGGGAGAGCAATTGAACACAATGGAATTCGGGTGGAATTCCTGGCACAATAAAACTTTTTCTTTGCCAAGTATTGTAGGCATAACAGGCCAGAAACAAAGACAGGTTGTGGAATTTAGCCAAAAACGAGCTACAATCATTTATGGATCGGTTAGATGCATGAAATTCAGCGGGGAAGACTATTTCAAGATATAAAGGACTTGTCATTTACGGCGCAATGTAGAACACGAACCATCAAAAAACGGCGGTCCAAAAATATGAATAGATGGTGGACGTTTGCCAAGAAACCCTTCATGGGCCTGAAGGGGGGTACTCAGGGGCTTGGAACCCTGTATTCGTACGTATTTCATATCAAGTGCATGCTAAATTGACAGGAACATTTGGAATTAAATTCGCTGTTTTTACGATCGGGCCAGGAGCTATTGCCTCTAATTGGTGGGTCTTTGATTGACAATAGGGGGCAGAGTATGAAAATTACACCCAACTGCAAACTTTTCCCAATGGCCTGGTTTATTTGCCGTCTATTTTTCAAATTAACGTTTTCACGTAAACTAGACAGGCAAAAAATCGCCTGATGTCTGGATCGATAGAACCTTGACCTGCACCCCTACATCAAAATTCCCTCTGAATTCTCGACAGATATTTCAAAAGGCTTATTACCATATCTGATTGCCATTTGAAAGGTAATAATACCTTTTGAAATACCGATTTGAAAATTTGATGAAGTTCTCACGATAATAGACAGATATGGTCGGGCGGATTTCCTCCCTGCATTCAACTTGAAATAAATGGTTGAGTTGAAGACTTGAGCTAGCTTAATATTTGTGGCTTTTATATGAACAAAGGCTGTAGTTATTTGTACAACCGCCTTTTTCTCGATAAACGTTGGTGTTTTTGCCACAAAACGAGACTTTCTCCTTCATTAACCTAATAAAACTGAACACATATGTTTGGAGCATTTCGCTCCGAGAGAGTTAAATGAACGAGCAATATATGGAATAATGTATCTGCCTTCGTGCACTATAAAGATTTAGTGCAGTATCAAATTTCAATGAAGATAATATTGTTTAATTAATATAAAAAATGTTTAATAACTTAGTACTCACAACGACGATGCACAGAAGAATTATACACGCTGACTTCCACATCTATAACGAATAATTAAGTATAAATAACATGAATATAAATGAATAAAAAATAGTATAAACTCGACACTGGAAAATCACAAAACGAATTGGACATCGGCGTGAAGAATTTACCGTATGCCGGTTTTAAATTGGAAAACAAATGAGCAAAGTTTAATCGTGAGAATAAACTTAAAAGTACATACCTTCGTAGATCAAATAGAGCTTGTACCTAACGCAACGAGAGTTGAGGAATTCGTGTGTACAAACAGTGGAAGAGCGAGCCAAGAAATAACCAAGCCTAGAGGCAAAATCAAACCACTTTACACACGCGCTGTTGGATATGTTGACACAAAAAGGCTGTACAATTCATTCTCAGCCTGCCTCTTTGTCTATGATTGTTATGGTGGATTAACCAGGGCCAATGGAGCCCGCTGAGATGAAGGAAGGATGTTGAACAAAAAACAATCAACGGTCTGTAACATTTTCATTAGGCCACTCAATGAAAGAAATGCCATTCACAATTGTTTTATTATGGTTTGAGCTGTTTACAATTTCGGTTTGAGTTTTGTAAGCAAGCAAGCCAGCAAGCAAACTTTACTTTTAACCCGGGTAAGGATTCGAGCAGTTAACAGGCCTAGGGCGCTAAGGTCTGTGCCCTCAGATTTTCTCCTGAGCACGAAATATCAAAAAATTGAAAACGAAGTAAGACGAACTTTCAAGGCGCAGTTTGCTTGTGTAAATACAAGTTTATTACAATCAAACCTTGTTTGCAAGAATGTAATATTCGGCGCCTCAAAAAGCTAACAATGTTCTGAGTTTCACCAACCTAGCAAAGTCTGGCCATGTTTTATTCAGACATAACGTTATTTTTCTTAGCAAAACAAAAAATTGTATTGCTTGTTTGGTAAAATCAGCATTCATCGCACAAATTTGTCGAAAGTAGCAGTCTACAGAGAGAAGTTTATCGAAATATGGTGAAAATAAAACTTTTTTGTTGAAGAAAGTAATTTGACCGTTTCTGGAGAAATAAAATGCAAGGGTCATTGCAAATTTTTCTTATATTGAGACGTGTACATATAAACGCCGAGAGCACGTAAGGGCAAGGTCGGGGCGGATTCCATGAAAACAATTCGAGACAAAGCACAACTTGTTTATCGATAAAGGAAATCGATTTAAAGCTAGAGAGATCTCCGGCTTGAAACTCTACGGAAATTGAAGGTCACCCACTTTTTCTGTTGGCCCTTTGCAAGCGTGAGGAAAAGCACCCTGGAGCAGGGGGCATAATAAACAAGGGAAAAATAGTGGCAAAATAAAAATATCAGTACCACTGTTGCTGCCTTTCCCCTGGATAGATATATCATTGCAAGGAATGTTTTATAAAAAACAAAGAATTTTGTATAAGCATCGGAAAATCACCCAATACTCTTATAATAAATCAAGTGTGTTACTGTAATCTCCGAATGATATTTACCCTTATATAACCACCATTTGTTGTCTTTGTTACTGGAGGGTAGGGGGGGGATAGCCATGCAAAGATATGGTGGAGATGGGGTGTAGAAATAACAAGATGACACCCCCCTAAAGCTTTGTAGAAAAAAGGGATAGCTAGGTTTTTCTTATCAAAGAAATTAAAAAGTGGATGATCGCTGATCACAAAAAATAAAAAAAAGGACTTTTTCAAAAGAATAGTCCTGCCAAAAGAAAATAAAAAAAGGACTTTTCCAAAAGAATAGGGGTTGAAAAGTTTTTCAAGAGTCTTATACAATCCCATGCACTGCAACAGTACGTCATAGCCTCATAATGAATAAGAGATTGAATAGGCCTAAGTTTTCATGGCGGTTTAAGTTAATTCACTACACCTTTTGAATTTCGAATAGTTCCAAGTAAAAACGATGCTGAAATGAAAGTTTAACTATTGACACGTATTAAGGTGTTGCTTTCTCATATTTAAACTACCTTTGTTCGGAAGAAGAGCTTTTAAAGTCGCAAAAACGTATTCAAACGAAGATGATTCGTAGGCTCAAACCCACTCGTATCGAATTCAAGAAAACAGATTTGGAAGAATTTGAGCAGAGAGTGCGAGAGAATTCGGTGAATGGCAGTGGTGCCAGCAGCTTGGATGCTAAAGATACATTGCCTGTGGATCCAACACAAAGGCAAGCAGCAGTCCACAAAAGAATTGGATACGAGCCTCAAACGGTTTCTAGTGATGGAACAAGCAACATCAACTTTTGAGCCATATTGCATTTTCACAGACGTTTTAGCAGTTGAATAGACTATGTAAATAATTTGTTGTAAAGATGATGTTTTTTTTTAGAATTTTGCCTTGGCAGTTTCTTGTATTATCTATGGTCTCTGATTGAAGGGGTGGGCAATTTGAGAGTTCAAAGAGGTCTAATCATAGAAGATCAAATATGCAATACAAGCAGTATGGTCTAAAATATCCACCATGCATCAGTGTGTTGAGCTAACTCTAAACATACCTAGAGGTGGGCTGTTTAAAATCAAAGATGAACCCTTTCTCTACAAACTTCAAAATCTAAGGGGTGCCCGGGTGCGCTATCTTAGGCACTTAAGAATTATCTTGGGGGCGCCATTGCCACACTCTACACTCTGGAGCGAACCTAGCTGTCCAGCCTTCTGAGGTCAGTGAATAAGTACTCAGGAAAAATGCTGACGACACAGGTCATAGGGTACCAGCCTATACAGCTGATGCAAAGCTGTGAGGATCCCAGCCTGAGTTATCGAATAAAATTTGCTTGCTTGCTTGTTTATTAGACTAGTTTATTAGACAGATATAGATAATCTGCTTTTGCTAAAGATGATTGAGTTCCAGTTTAAAAAAAATAGGTTTCATTGACAATGCTTCTTACCTTATTTTTAGTTGTCTCTGCACCATACAATCAAGCAATAATTCCAGACTAAGCTTGGCAATGCAAAATAAGATGCAAAACTAAATTTTGGCCACTTCTCAAATGCCAAGAATGCAGTTGTTCCTTGTTGCTTCCTGCCATTCATAATCTGAGTTTTATAAATCCTTTCAAACTACCCCAAAACATAGTACAAAGCACCATTGTAAACCAGAGTATATTTGTCAATTAATGTTTATTTTTTACTCACAATTTCTGCACTTTTTGACACAGCTTTCTATTTCTCATATATTTCTTTCCATCTCTTCATACTATGCATTTGGATGCATCTGCAAATTGGCCTGCAGAAAAGTTTGCCTTTCAAGAAAAGAAAAACATGCAAGAAATCAAAAAAAAGACAACAAGTGATATCTTTAACTGTGATGTAATGTAATGTAATGTAATGTAATGCAATGTAATGTAATGTAATGCAATGTAATGCAATGTAATGTAATATAATGGAATGCAATGTAATGTAATGCAATGTAATGTAATGTAATGCAATGTAATGTAATGGAATGTAGTGTAGTGTAATTAAATATAATGCAATGTAATGTAATGTAATGTAATTAAATGTGATGTAGTGTAATTAAATATAATGTAATGTAATTAAATATAATGCAATGTAATGTAAATCTCAAGAGTAGTGCCAAAAGCAAAAGTCCCAAAGGTCCCAAAATTTACATTTTTGCAGAACAGACATAAAAATATGCAGACGCAAATAAGAGACTTAAGTCAAGCATACAGTAGAAATTATGAGGCAGATACTCCATTTACCTCAGTAAAGGAACTGCATAAAAAGAGAAGGTTGGTTATAACAGGTTGAACTGATTGGCAAATTGTAAAAAGTCATGGCGGTCTAGAAACTTTGAATATTTCAAGGAAATTTATATTGCACCACCTGCCAACGTGGGGGAGGGAGCTAAGGAAATAGTAAGGGAAGGAGAAGGTGTAGTGTACGATGAACAGTAGGGGCTTGCTTGATTAATAGACGGGAAATCCCTTTGTCAAATTTAAAAACAATGTTAAAAACTTGATGGAAGCTGGAGTGCATGGAAGTGCTACTAATGGGAATCGGGGCATGTTATTCGGAATGAAATGACAAATGCACCAGACAACCCACCAAACCAACTTTAGATGAAATGAAAAGGAAAATGATAAATATAATACAGATTCATGTTTATCAGCAAGTTTTGACCTAGAAAATACTAGACCGTGGTTAATAAGCCTTGAATAAGCAAGTTAGAGTTTGTTGTATGATGGAAAGAGTGGGAGTTTTTAATGTTGAAGGCTTATGCGCTTATTAGCTTTACCTTTTCGGTCAGAAAAGGAAGTATTGTCATTCAAACGCATGTTGACCCTTTCATACCTGGGGGACCATTTGGTCATTTATCTTAGCGAGAATTGGTGACTTTTGAAGAGGTGGGACTAGTACTTTCTTTTTAGTCCAACATATTTAACGCTGCGATACCATCAATCATAGTCAGGGCAGTAATTTCTGGCGGGCTTAGGGGGCTAGGGGGCTACGAGGGCTGAAGCCCACTCAATAATTACGACAGCAAAAGTTTTTTTAAGGACAATTGTTTCAGAATGTCATAGAAAGCATCACATTGATGGCCACATTAGCAGTTGAGACTATATTCGGCCTAGTAACGGGGCTATTTTCTCAACTCTTTTTTGACTTTTAATCCGGCAAGACTCCGGCCAGACTTTGCACACAATATTTTATTAACAGCACTGTATTTTGTAGACACCTTAAAATCAGAAGTTTACATTTCAACCCACATAAGCAACTTTTGATCGATGGGCGAAATTTTCCCTTGTATTACTCCCTTGGAAACGCATTAATTGCTTAACACAATAAATGCATTATTACCAGAGGTATATAAAATCAAAATATGGGGTTTGATAGGAAAAGAGAAGGAGGAGCTTAATAACGTTTGACAATAGTGTGAGTAGTAATATACACTATCTTTAAACAACTTTGGAGAATTTGAATCCGGCTCGGTGGACCATTCATATGCTGGGTATTGAAAATAATGATAAAAATAATAAATTTTTGCACAGTTGCCAAAAAGGGAGAACAGAAAATTAAAGTAATTCCATTTTCTGCACAGAATACAGAAGAATCTGCAAAGAGATTTGCCTTGAAGATTTATTTTCTAGCCCTAAACCAGTTTTTAGGATAAAACGAAAACATTTTTTTGCAGTTCAACATGATGGTACACTTTTGTGAAAGAATTATTCCAACCAAAATGCTGAGAATGAAGTGTGCGAAGCATCTTCAACCATCGATGATTGTTCAGGTAGGACTGCTGACGAATTGGATTAATTGTATCAGAAGCTGTTTAGTAAAATGGCTCCACCAGCAAAAATTTATCCATTGGTGAATAAGTGCTCATGGGGGATGTGGCTGGTAGGGGGATCAAGGGGGAGAAGGAAGGGGGGCTTATTCTATTGCATCTGCGCATCATTTCAACCCTGTTTTTCTAGCCTCGGTTATGGTGGTATAAAACTGCGTACGAAGAGCCTCGTAATAAGGTCTATTAATTGATAATAAATTCTTAAAGCTATCTTTGAAGCAGCATTTTTGCATAGATGATAATACATTACTTATGTATACCTAAAAGATAAAACGGCAGCTTTACTGCCAAATTCATAATTCATATTCAATGTTTTCTAAACGTCAGAACATTTAGAACTTCTTGTAACAACGTAATAACTATTTCTAAATGATCCATAAATGAGAAAGCACAATTGAATCCATGACAACATCACCATGACTACGTGACTATGGTAATGTAGCATTGGCGGCGCCGGGGGCTCCATAAATAAGCTGGGGGTCCTGAGTCATAGAAAAGGGGTAAGTATGGTAATGCGGGGGCAATTGTTCCTCCTTCTCTAAGAAAATAACCCTGATTCTGCTATTTTACTATAGTTTTGCCCTTATTTCCACTGTCGTGCCCCCCTTGGTCTGTAGACCAGCACGCGTCCCTGACCATGACGGGTTAAAATGGGAAAGGGGGAAAGGCTGTTGTTACCTTTTGAATTGCTAATAAAGTTTGAGACAGGATTTATCATATTGAAAATCTTTCTATTCCTGATACTTATAAGAACAAAAAAGCGTCGGATAAAAGCCAGAAGGCGAAATACCAATTGGTTTATATCATTAGATAATTGTTTAATTTTGTTCTTAATTTCATGGAAGGACCATATGGCCCTTGATCTTCAGAGAGAAATTGCTGCCTCTAAAGAGAAGGTGCTGATGCTTCGATAGCGTGATTCATTTGTTGTTCAACATTATTATTAATGCGTCTTTGCTCCATTGAATAATCTATCTTAGTGCCCCTTGCAATTTGACCCAACGCATTAGTTACTATAGTACAATTGTATTCTCACCGGGGGTGAAAGTATTGATATATGCCAACGCTGGACAAGCTTATTGATTCCAGCAAAAAAGGACAAAAAGCGTACCTTAACCGCGACGAAAATTTACAAATTAAAAACACCTAACGGAAAGTTAAAAATTTGTCCTTTACTTAACACAACAGGGGGTCATTCTATAATTCTTGACCAGAAAAATGTCTTTTTAAATTTATCTATGATATGACCGAATTCCATGAAATGGGCATCGCAACAGTCAAAGCAACTCAGCTGCATAAATTAGGCCCAAAAATCCTTCCTTTAAAGTGAGCCAAACATCAGGAATTTTAAAGCAAGCCACTATACTCAGTAAAATTTTCCGCTCTAAGGAGGCAACTGTTTCACGTGCAAACAATCTTTTGATAAAATTCACCAAATTATGATTTCATTTTTCTCGCCCATTTCGATGTTTTACTAGACTTCATTGATTTCTCAAGTTGCTTTATCTTCTCCAGAATCCTTTTCACATGCCCAATCTTAGTGATTCCAAGCTCCTGTGGAAGAATGACATGAATTAATTTATAGCGAAGCTGTTTCAATCAACTTTCTCAGTTCAAATATCTACATTGTCTTTGTTGGATCTGAAATTTATGAGCTCTCTGTATCAATATGTCCCTTGTATCTTAATTTTTATTCTGCAGTATTTAATTTTTCGTAATAATTTTTTTGAATTTGTATGTAGAGGAATTTAAAATTAATTAACTGAACTGAACTGAACTGAACTGAACTGAACTGAACTGAACTGAACTCAACTGAACTCAACTGAACTGAACTCAACTGAACTGAACTCAACTGAACTCAACTAGATCTGAACTGAACTTTTATATTCAACATAAACATGTACAAGAACTATGTACATAAAACTATACTTAAAATCCACTGTACTACATGTCAAGTATGATGACCCAAGAAAAGAAGAAAACCCATGTCTATCACGTGGGGCAACTACCTCAAATACTCAACCGAAACTAACACCAACACAACCAAAATTATAAATAGCTACGAGTAAATGATATCTAATAATAAAAGGCATTGACCACAGGGCCGGATTTAGGGGGGGTTTCCTGGTTTCCAGAAACTCCTCCTTTGCCATATTAATAATATTTTGGATAGTAGTTCAAGACTCAAAGAGAGAAATTGCTGTATTTCTTGTTTTTTATTGCAATACAGAAAGAAATTGTACGATCCTTAGCTATTTTCAGGCCTCAGAAAATGCGTGATCTCCGACGTTACCGGGGGCTTTGCCCCCTGGACCCTTCCCATGGCCCGGCCCTGGACCTAAGGTTCCCCCTAGACCCCCAGCCTACAAGCTATGGTCTTTCCTCAAACTCTTCACCACACCGTTGAAGAATATCTAAATCTGGAAACCCCCCTCCAAATTTCTAGATCCGTGACTGGACTATAACCTAACAATTTAAGAACAAATAAAAAGCAATCAAGCTTCTAAATTTCGCAAAAAATAAGAACGGCCAATCTGGGTCTCAATCCTAAAGGCTCTCATTATTAAGAAAGTAGTTGCTTAGATGGTAGAAAAATATACGTACATGCAAATCAGCTTTTTCCAATGCAATCAATTCAGGGCCTCGAATATCATGTTGGCTGAATATTTCCTTATATTCACCACATCCAACTGAATCAAGCCACAAGCCTACTTCAGGTATTCCCCAATCTATTACCTTTTTGTTGCTTAGGAAATCTGAAGTGAAAATGAAAATGGGGTAAACACTAAGAAGCATCTATGAGTCGAGTTAAGCTTAGGGAATGAAGTAACTAACTAAGTAACTGAGTAACTAAGTAGTTAAATAACTAACTAACTAACTAACTAACTAACTAACTAACTAACTAACTAACTAACTAATTAACCAACTTACTAAATAACTTACTGAGTAAGTAAAAAGGAACAAATTAACTAGTAAGCTAATTAACTAACTAACTAACTAACTAACTAACTAACTAACTAACTAACTAACTAACTAACTAACTAACTAACTAACTAACTAACTAACTAACTAACTAACTGACTAACTAACTAACTTACTAGGTAAATAACTCACTAGCTACAGGTTTTTTCTTCAAAGCATTTTGGAGATTTACGAGTTCTTTAATTGTCCTACAGACCAGCATATTGATTACATGTCTACTTTAGGTGTCAGCAGATGCTTATCGTAATGATTCTAGAAGGCCAATTTTGTACCTTTAAAAACTGGTTGATTTCAGCAGAAAAACATAACAGGCGAAAATAAACCTCCTTAACATAAAATTTCTCGGCCTACCTGACTTCTCCTTGGTTGTTTTAGAGAACAGATGAAACTTCTCCTTCACAGCAGACTGCGTAGCTCTTTGCATTTTTTGCTGTTGGAAGGAGATAGATTGAAGCTGATTAGCAAGAAATGTCCAAGAGCAACAGAAGTTTTAAATATCATATAACATGAAAATTATTCACAGTGCTCATCTTATTTAACAAATCAAAGAACATCTAGCATAATCTCTATGGTAACTCCGAAACTGACCAATCAAATTCAATTTTTGGAAACTGGTAGAGGAGATGCCCTTAGATCAAGGAATCTCCTGAGTTTGCACAAACCGTGTTTTGATACTTTCATGATCCGTGACGTAGGCTATTTTAGGGATTCCTTAGAACAAGAATCTTTGCTGATCATGGGACTTCTGATGTGAGATGACCTATCTTATTTTTATGTAAATACGATAAATAGTAAGCGCCATATACAGTTGGGACCAGATGATTCAGAGACCTTTTTCAGCTGTATGTGGTGCAAACAAAGTATGTATTGTATTTGTTTTGGTCTAATATTTGAAGTTATAAATAAACAAGAAATCTACTGACTTTCCCCAGACCGTGTTTTCATACATTCAAGGTCTGACACAGACCCCTGATTGCAACAATACGGAAAACAACTTTATAGCTACCTCTTCCTCTACTCGCACTGACAAAAGAGATTGCTGGTCGACAAATTTCGAAAGTTCTGTGTCCGCTTGCGAAAGCGCAGAAACAATTTTACTCTCCATTTCACTTGACAGCTCCTGGAAACAGAAAGGAAAATCTTCAGAGATAAGAATTTAATTTTTGGCTCCTAGGTAGACCCAATACCGCATGTGACAGAGTTGTAGGGAACTACACACATGATATTCGAACAGTTGTTGAGTGAAACTTTAATCAAAGTATCGATATAAATGTTTTTTGAGCAACAGTATTTAAAAAGGGCTGGTATTTTGAGTCTTTCATGTTAAGCTGTGGAACAATTGCTCACGTGAAACATGCACCCTAGCCTAGCATTTAAGAGGATGCGGGGCGTGAAGGGAAGTGATCACGTGAAAAATATCGAAATCAATTTCCATTGGTTGCTTATTTACTTTTTCCAAAATCCTAGCTTGAGCCAATTTTGTTCATAACTTGTTCCACATCTAAATTTGTGATTTTGACCATCATCATCCCAAAAGTTCATTCACCCCTTGTCATTCAATCTTTTACGTTCCCACTTCGTCAGGTGTTCACATTACAACAAACGGCATAGAAATAAAGAAATCTGGTCTCGCTTCGTAAAATAGCTAGTGACGAGTTCAAGCTGGGTACATCAATGGTCAAAGACACATTACAAGACAATGCAAGGAAACCATTTAACAAACTACAAACAGAAAAAAAACCGAGACAATCCCTTTTGTACAAAGTTGATGATAGAATAAATAGGACGCAACAGACAACATCTCTGCCTTAAATCTTTCTTCGACTGTTCTTTTTCATTCATTTATTCCTTCGAATTGTTGCACTATTGTTACCTGAATTCTATCTTTCTATGGAGATTGTATTTAATAGGACGAGTTGGAGCGCCATGGCTATTGTGGATAGGCCCATCAAACAAACCAAAAGCCAAACAAACAATCAACCAAAGAAACAAACAAACAAACAAACAAACAAAACGTGTAAAAGAAACACCAACCCCTTACATCATACCCTCACTACCATCAATGAACAATTAATTTTTCACATTCTTCTTTCCTTCGTCTATCCTTCACATTCGCTTTAAGGGTCAATTTATTCCTCTTGATTTGTCATATAAGAATTCATTTTTCCGTGAGCAAGTTGGTCAATACTCAATCTAGAAGCAGACAAAAAATTCTCTGGCTCAATGTTCTTATTCTGTCCAGGTTAATTAACTGAAAACCAACCTAAGTTACCACCAACACCTCGACCACTAAATAGTTATCAGATGATGTTTCTCAAATTGCTTACAAGACCCATGTTTCTCCAGTTTTTAAACTCACTACATCCAAACTGCGGTAAAATATAGCCAGATCAAATATAAAAGGTCGATAATTTGATTAGATTTAGAAATGACTAAATCATGAACATTTGATGATACCAGAAATTTTAAAATAATTTATCTAATTTGTAGGTTGGCCATATATAGTTGCACTTTGGCTAGAAATAAATAGTTATAAAATTTTTATAGGTATAAAAATGCTTAACATGAAAAATATTTTATCATTAAGTGCTACCAGTACAGATCAATGCTTAAGGGAAATTCCCGTGAGCCTAGAATGTTCTTTAAATTTAAAATAAAAGAGGTAAGTTGTGTTGCTATAGTTGCTCCCGACTTCGTGTTAACGTTGACCAAAAATTAAATGAAAAAATAAATAAAAAGATAAATAAATGAATGATAAATAAATGAATAAATGAATAAATAAATGACTAAGTGAATAAATAAATGAATAAATAAATTAATGAATGAATAAATAAATAAATAAATGAATAGATATACTCTTACAGTTCATTAGAGCCAATCATGTCTAGAAAAATTTAATCAAAAAAGAGTTCACTTGTGGCTTTCTCTAAGTGGAAATTGTGTATGAGGTCAATGAATGGCTAATTTAAACTGCAGAAGCGGTTTGAATAATGGCAGGCGGTCTAATAATTCTTATTGATAAAATTCCTTACTGGTTTTAGCGTCCAAAGTTGCTCATTAACTTCGCTGATGAAGGCTTTCGCTTGATTCACAAAGTCGCAAACTCGACCGCGAGTCAAAGCCTGGAAGAAACACACACAAAACAGTCAATGAAAAATTTTGTTATAATCAGGAAAGGGCAATAAGGCCCCATTAATACGTGGAAGCATTCACGAACTGAATTACTAAGTAGACGGAAATTACTTCTGTCAATCCAGTTTTTTTTTCGAAACTTTGTTCCAAGGTAAAGAAAAGTAAATTGTGAGGGGTTTATAGTCTGACATTAGCCAGAGGCTAAAACCATATCATTATTATTATTATAATCATTATCAATTTATTTAAAGTAGGCGTTCCAATTTAGATAGCTAAAATAACAGCTAATTGTAGCCAACTGTATCTAAAAGAAAATATGATGTAATTTACAATGATTTAAAAACAGAAGGTAGAAAAGAAAGAAAAATAATTAATCTAAACACCCGAAATCTTTAATAAAAACTTTTACACAATCTGCAGTTGCATGAATCCCAAGTCCGCTGCTTTATTTTCCTTTTAAATTCTTGAATGGTGCAACAGTCTTTCAAAAAACCAAAAACTATCCTGTGATCGCTATTCGCATTCGCATATAGCAGGGTGCAGCCACAGACGGCCCTCATAATTATAGACCAAGTACCTATTTGTACACCAGGGTAGACGCCGCCACAACTTTGATTTAACATCTTGCCAAAGGGTGATACCTAAATGAATTGTAAGGATGAGGATTCGAACCGGCGAAGTTTAGATCGCTAGTCGTGCACCTTAACCACTACACCTTGAGAGTTATGCAAGTTCTCAGTTACTTTTTGAACGGCTCAATCCTATCATCAAAAGAAGGACCATTTGGCCCAATGAACTTCGCTGAGAATAGGCTATTTCTAAGAGAGGTAAAATTCAACCCCTTTCAATATCTAGATACATATGCTTCTAAGAATTTTTCGCTCCAACATAATGCTTACTATTTTCCCCTATTACAATCTGCGAAAACACCTTTATGTTACCGGACAGCTGGATAATCACCGGGGGTGAAGAGGTAAACACGATGCAAATGAAGAAAGTTTCATAAAAAGAGACAAACCTCAGATCTTGTAACTTCAATTTGTTCTATTGTGTTGTTCATCACAACAGCAGATTGGTACAGTTCTTGTTGGACTTCAGAGCAAATCATAGAAACCGCTTTAATTCTGGGATAAAAAAAACCAAGTTAATACACGATTTGTGATTAAAGCTTCAAACTTTAAAGCCAACAAAATTGTAAAATGTCATCCTTGAACAGTTACAGTTTGATTTAAACACAAAAATTCTAACACCAACGACAGAATATATCCAGGCCTCTAAAAGTACATAAATAAATAAATAAACAAATAAATAAATAAGCAATTAAGATGAGTATTCTTTGCATTTACATGTAACATACCAACTCAACTAACATTACTTTTTCATAGAATGGAAATATTTCCTAAGCGTACGAAAATTAATTATCATTCAAAAAGTGGTTTTTGATGATTAAATGTATAATTTTCCTTTATAATGAACCTCCTTACAAATTTGGGCGACCTGAATCTGAAATATGAAATGACAACATACCCTCTGACTAGAGATAAAATTGAATTTGACAATGGATTAATAAGTTCTTCCTCTTCAGATGACAAGGGTTCATTAATTCTGTCCATTTTTCCTTGTTTCAGCTCATTCCAAGATCGGAGAGTTTCTTCGAATTCCTTCAAAATAATAATGAAATAATACAAATTTTCATTTTTTTCCCGTGGGAATTGCCTAAAGAACAAAGTCTGTATGCCACCTAAAAAGATTGGTAACCCATATTTTCAATTTTTTGGACGGCCTATTTTAAACTTTAAATTCAAAAATTGATATTGTAAGCAAGTGATTTATCTGCTAGTATTTTTCGTAGTAATTTAAAGAACCCCCCTGAAACGTAATGGTAGCGAATTAAAGGGGCTACCGTGCCTAAACAATAAGAATAAAAAATAAAACTCTCTATGGCTAGCGAGGAAAGGGGGTATAGGGATGCTGGACGAAGGGCAAGACAAGGGGGAGCACAAGGGGGCAGCGCAAGGGGATGCAAAGCAACAAACTAGGGGGCACATAACCCGTGTGCCCTCTCGTTCTGGCTCCCCTGAGTGGAAATCCGATTATTTATGTTTTGGGAGGACAGATAGGTCTACGAACATTAAAATACCATTTGAATGCTTTTCATGAAATACCGTCCAATTTTTCTGTCAACTCTTAAGACCATTGTTATGGGGCAGTCACGTGTTCAACCCCATGTAAGCTCACCACAACGGAATGGAGACGCAAAGGATCATGGGTGTTAAGGTGACGCCATCAAATAAAAGAAACCTTTGTATAGTCTTGGTCATGAGTCCAATAGCTCAAACAACAAGGGATTATCACGGATTTCGTATTAAACCACTAGAGGGAACATCAATTTTAAAAGAACATTGTCCTTTGTTAGCACATTAAAAATAGGACCAAAGGACGGGGGTTGCCTCATAACAAAAACAACATTAGGGTAGTGTATGTTAATAGCGGCTTCTATTAATAAAAGGATATAATGTTACTGGTAACAGTGTGTCTTCTCAAGGGTGGTTTCTTATAAGCTTGCTGTATGCATGGCCAATAGACTATGCTGTATGCGACAATTACCCTTTGGCAAATAAAGAAATGCCTGCAAGGATCTAAAGATCCAAGCGATTGGAGACGATGGATAAACAAATATAAGTCAATGCAAAACGGAAAAAGATGGATGATACTTGGATTAAAATATTTAGCCTTTCAACCCCCGGTTGTTCTACAGCTGTACAGTAACATTATAGGTGTCTGCTCAAATTTTAAGGGGGTACAAGAAGTATTTATTCTGGGCGCGAAGTATCTTTACGAATCCTTAGAAGCATATGTATTCAGATATTGAAGGAAGAACGTCCTCCTCTTTCATGAAATGACTTTTTCTCGTTCATGGGAACAAACTATCGCTCCAAGAATCAGGGGTTGAAGTGAACTGCTATATCGCTCCGCTGGACATGGGGTTCAGTGGCAGAGCCATGGGGATGTATGGGGTAGGTGGTAAATACCCCCCACTTTTCTGAAAAAATGGTTAAGTAGATTCGTCAAAAAATCAGGGTAGGGCTAGGCCATTAGCAAGTTTCGTTTCTTTGTCACACATTGTCATGCAAATTCATCGCAAAAGAGATTTGACCTTTCTAAACTTTTATTAAACAGTACTATTGTATTCAAAGGGCGTTTCCTAAAATCTTAGGGGCGTGCCTGGTCTAACCCCCTATTTCGTGGAGACTTGCACTGCCGCTGATGGGATTCTTTCGGAGGGAGGGGGGGGGATAATAACAGATAGTCATCGAAATATGTTTCCGTTTTACATGGAGCCACTTGCTTTTAAACTCACCCGGTCCCTGATAAGCATCGCCATTCTATTCTTGTGCACAATATGAATAATTCCAGGTTCTTGCAGCCAAGCTTCCCCATCAACTTGAACAGGGACTGATTCATCTGTGATCGTTATCTTCACGGTATGGCATTGCGCTATCCTGCAATGTTGCATACCTCCGAATACCTTTGACATACCCATCTGACTCGCCCTGAGGACAGCCACAACTTCAAGCATGCGGTCATCAAATGATGGTGGGTAAAAACCCTGTGAAACAAAAAAGGTCCATTTTTTATATATAGCTTTGATTCTGTAAATAATTTACCAAAACTAGCTTTGAAATGTAATGTAATGTAATGTAATGTAATGTAATGTAATGTAATGTAATGTACTGTCATGTCATGTCATGTCATGTCATGTTATGTTATCCGAACTAGTTTGGGTCTACTAAAAAACTGATCAAAAACTGATTAAAAAATTTTTCGATTAGCCCCCTTCCCCGTATCTTTGGGATGCAAGCGCCCCCCTCCGTAGGTATGAAAGAAATTGAATCACTTACATTTACATCTTTCTTTGTTCCCCAGAAATTTGCGCCTCCCATGTAACTGTGGAGAAAAAGAAATGTTTCACTCCAGAACTTCACAGTTTGGAACATACAATATTCATAGTCCAATAAAACGATCGCAATAAATTTTACGAACTAGACTAGGTGTTAAGATATAGAATAGCCTATCGGCCGATTCTAAGCAAGCAACCTCCCTGTATAGAATTAAGAAAACTATTTTGAAACTTGTAAATTTTTAAAATGGTTGTACATAGATAGCAAGATATTGTAAATAACGCTCATGGTTTTGATTAATACTCGCACCAAGATAAACATTTTGATTAATAGGTTTTTTTTGGAATTATGCCAATTAAATGTTTTCAACGGAGGGACTCTTTTGAATTTTAAAAGCCAGGAAACTAAGAACATGTTAAGAACATTTTAAACTTCTTTTTAAGGCAAACCTTTCTTCAAAGATTTAAATATAAAATATATGAATAAAAAATGACTTTTCACATCAGCCGCTAACATTGAAGTGCTAAAACAAAGTGAGTCTGGAAACCTCTTTTGATAACGCACTATTTGAAAGTGAAGATTTTGGGTATTATTTGTAGAAAAACAAATAAATTTAGCTTCAAAAACAACATTAGGACAGTGATAATATCCAAGCTTATAGCGAAGATTACGAAAAGGGTTCTGGGATATTTGAAGCAATGCATGGTGGGTAAGGGCGGCCTTAAAAGACCTTCAATTTAATCAAAATTTTCATAATACTTTTCACCCTCGCTATACTTAAAAAAAATTGAGAAAACTAGCTGCGTTTCCTTTGGAAATGCAAAAAAACTTCATATAATCAGATAACATTACCTTGGTATATTTAATATGACTATTCCTTGCAAACTTGGTAAATTAATTGCA
Organism: Catostylus mosaicus; assembly: GCA_964019065.1. Taxonomy (NCBI): domain Eukaryota; kingdom Metazoa; phylum Cnidaria; class Scyphozoa; order Rhizostomeae; family Catostylidae; genus Catostylus; species Catostylus mosaicus. The sequence continues at coordinate 1,452,258 of OZ025190.1, forward strand.
TGACCATCACACTGAAACGAAAAAACAAATTCGTCTAAAATGTTCAAAAATTATACAAATATACATTTTCAATAGGCATCTCAAGAAGTCTGAGATGTTCCAACGAATATTGTATTAAAAATCAGTAACGGTGCCTCACGTCTCGACAACATCTCTATAGCTCAGAGAAAAATGCTCTTGGAGAAACAAGCAATGCGAATAAAAACAGTCGATTTTCTACCTCAACTGTCATTCATTCAATTTTATATATATATAGATCTTACGATTGGACTATACTAAGAAGTTGTTACTCAAAATTACACGCAGAAAGCGATAATCAGACAACTAGATATATATATATATGCTCCATGTCAGCCATTGCCTATTTGAATATATATATATATATATATATATATATATATATATATATAAATTCAAGACTGCCATTAGATTGCCATGAGTACGACAGGAAGTCGAAACTAGTCGGCAAATCTGTTGTTTTTCTACTAGTATACACGTCTTTTTTCAACTGTTCAATATATATATAATATATATTGGCTTACCTCTAAATGGACATTTCTATCAAGATTCAAGACTGCCATTAGATTGCCATGAGTACGACAGGAAGTCGAAACTAGTCGGCAAATCTGTTGTTTTTCTACTAGTATACACGTCTTTTTTCAACTGTTCAATATATATATAATATATATTGGCTTACCTCTAAATGGACATTTCTATCAAGATTTTTATATGTGCTATTGACCATCTCTTTTCCACCAAGAACTCCGTACCAAATCATATTCTTTTTTCGACTCCTGTGCAGAGAGATTCAAGTTTACAACAAAACAACGTAAACGTAAACTAAATTCTTTTTTAAAAGAACTAGAAACATTGAGATCTGGCTAGATGTTCTAAATTTTTGTACAATTTAGAGCTAAATTGTTCTTACTTTTTACTTAAATCATTAGGATGAAACTCAAGCAATGCTTTTCATGACATAAGTTAATAAACAATTATAAATATCATTAGCATGTTAATACAGTAACTAGTTTTATTAACGAAAATCAAAAAGGAGAAGCGACAAAGGTGTCACTTCCCCTTAGGCTAACAAGAAAATGGAAGTTCATTTCAATTTGTTATTGGAAATCGTATGCATCTTTATCCAAAATAACAGTTTACGACAGTGCTTCCACCAAAGCTTGTTCTTAATTTTCGATCAATTTAGGCTCCTGTTCTTATTAAATTGTTACTATCAAGAGTGTAATTAGCATTAAAGAATCAGAAAATAATAAAATAATTTCCGACAAAGCAGAAACATAAATAATCATACTAAAGAGACATGTTTCGTCCGAGAATTTTCAAGTGTGAAATGTCATTTTAAGGGAGCAAATATGTTTCCCTATTTTGAAACTTTTAAATATGAAAAAGAAAATTATCATCTTTTTGGTTCAAAGTAAAATTTTTTGTTCTGAATTTGTGACTTTTAGCATGAAATTACTATCAATTTAATTGAAAAGTATTTCAAATGCTCATAGATTCCACATCAAAGGTCAAGCTGTTACAGATTTTTGGCCCACTAGAATAACCACTTTTGATTTTCAAAAATATAACATTTTACATCTAATCATCAAAAAAATTATTGCATTTTATAACATCTATATTTCTCAATAAAATAACATCAAAAGTTTTCTTACCTGCATTTTTCAGGATGTTCTTCTCTTCTGTTGTGGAAATCAAGGCAAATTTTTGCATCGATTCCAATTCCAAAATAGTTATTCATGACACATTTTTCTTGAAATGTTGATCTGCAAAGAAAATTTAGCATGAAGTGTATGCTCTCAATTATGACAACAATTAATGCATAAAACGCAAAATAAAGACTTGTTGCTTTTTATACATCAATCGAAAATTTGCAAAAATTAAGATGCAATTACAATATGATATTACAGGGAGAATGAAAAAATGGTGAAAAAAAGGTAGGAAGAATAGTGCAAATATCATTTTCATGATTTAAGAAAACTTTTTAATGACTCGAGAAATTCAATTTTTGCCTTAATGGTCTCTAAATGATTTAAAGGGTCACCTTTCATCACCAGTTCACGATTTCACATAATGCATGGTTTAAAATTATGTTTTTAAAGTATGTATTAATAAAAGAATGTTAATAAGCTTGTAAAAAAACACAGGAACAACGCAAAACCGCAAAAAAGGCAATATGCGATCGGATACAATGAATAAATGTTCCCCCATCCTTCCTTCCTCGCTCAAGCTATTGAAGTCAAATGGATGTTTTGGCGATACAAACTTCTTTAATGTTTTCAAAAATGCTTTAATCTCGTTTCGAAAGTGGCTAGCGAAAGAGCAGTTCTGATAACGAGGCTTAGCTGGTTCCAGGTCTCAAGTTTAGGTCGTTTATGAAATGTACGTCGAAGTCTTGAAGATAATATAACCAATTTGAAGGTGTCTCCATCGGTCATGGTCCTTATCGTCAGCCTTGTATCAAAAATGCGTTTTCCAACATCTAAATGTGATGAGCATAGGCGCCGACTTTTGATTTTAGCAGGGGGGGCTGAAACTAGAAATGAAAAACAATTACATACCAATTTCTCTAAATTATCCGTTAAGAACGCAGTTTGGTTCTTTGATTAACGATGTATTGTATTCTATTCATTAAAAATAGATGAAGATACTATGCCTATTCGGGAAATTAAGCTAAAAAGCTATAAAGAGCAAATTTTTGAACTTTTCTCAGAGGGGGCTCAGCCCCCCCGTAGCAGTATCCAGGGGTGGCTCGAGCCCCCAAGCCCCCACGTAGTCGGCGCCTATGGTAATGAGTGAATCAAATACAATATACTCACAAATCCTCCTGTTTTTCAACTTCTGGCATCGCAGCAGCAGCAAGTGCATTGGCATTAGCAAGCAGCACTCTGCTTATAAAACGATGCGTTATCTGCTGCTTGACAAATGACTTTGCAATGACAGTTCCTGGAAATACTACTGTGTTGCCTTCAACATGCTTCCGCATTACAGTTTCCGGTTTCAGAAATCTGTACGTTGGGTTCATGTACCGTGTTGGGCCTAAAAAGTTTGGTGTCGATTCAAAAATCATAAAATTCATAAAAATCAACTTTAAACATTTGTAAAGATTCTTAGCTTAAACATCATCAATTTATGTTCCCCCTTACAATCTGAGCAGACGCCTTTGATCTTACAATACAGCTGTATAATTACCGGGGGTAAAAGTGTTACACTTAACAATCACTAATGAGCTTACTATCTATTCTATAGGTCGCACAAAACATTCAGTTATTCGAAGACTTTATCTATTACAAAACTAATGTGCCATTATCATGCAACATCACGCAACACAATGTAATAGCGTGCAACAGCATGCAACATGCAACAAATGCTGCATTCCTGAAATTAGACTTCGTTTAAATGGTACTTTTATCGATTTAAAAAATGATTTAAATTTACTCACAACTCTTTTTACGAACTCTCTCGGGAGACGATAGATGTTGATTTGAGCTCTTTAACTGGTCTGTGTGCAATCCGATACCTTGGGGAATAAAAAAATATATGTTACTTAAAATCCTGGTAGCTCTAGAAAAAGGTATAGGGAAAAAATAAAAAAATTAGGAGCATGGTGAATTAATGATAGAATGAATGAATGATGCATTGAAATGAAAAGCTAAGCAATAAAAGGAATAAACTAATTGACTGCATCAAGGAATTAAACGATGGAGGAATGGGTGAATGAATAAAGGAATAAACTAACGAATGAATTAATGAATGAATTAATGAATGAATGAATGAATGAATGAATGAATGAATGAATGAATGAATGAATCGATTAAGTAATGAATAGATTAATGATTATGTACAATGTATTGGACAATGTATTAATGGATAATGTATTAATTCAATGAATGAATTTCAATTTAATGAAAATATGAATGAATGAGTGAATTAATTAATTAAAAACTGGGTGACATGAGTGGAATAACTGAATTTATGAATTAATAAACTAATGCAAGAATTAAAAGCAATAAGAATAAATTGTATAAAACAGGATAAATTGTCCATATTTAAAAAAAATTGTTTTCAAAGTTGCTCGCACAATTTTGACGAAAACATGAACATCGTCCAATCCCAATGCATTCTCGAATTTAAGATAAAAATCTTAAGATTTAAGGTAAAAATCCCCATCAAAATGTGTTGACATGTAATTGAAGGAAATATGTTCTTAACTAAATGATGAAATTGAGGTTAGCACCTGACGTTTGACGATAAAAGAGATTGGATTTATATTTATGCAGGGACATCAAAGCGCTTTGTTAGAATTTCAAGTATCAGTTGGACTGACAAGAATTTAATGAACTTATCTTAACCAATATAAGTAGATTAAATGGCGATATATTACACGAGGCATGCAAGATGAAGAACGTACAATAATATCTTGAAATTCTTTGGTTTAAATGTTATTTAATGCGGTTATCTAGTGATCAGGTTTCGATGTAAACACTGGATGGGAAAAACGCTGCTTTTAACAAATCGAAGGTAGAGTAATTTAAGCACAGGGCCACCGAGAGAGGGTGGGGGGACAATTGGACCCAGGGCCTCAGGGTCTAAGGGGCCTCATGAACTAATATCGCCATTTCTTTCCTCTTTAGAGGTATTAAAGGAACCTCCCACAAGGAGCAGCCTACAAGGTTTTTACAGTACCCTGAGATTCAGTATCCCCCGATCCCCTTGCTTTCTGCCCCTCCTGCTCGCCTCAAGCGCAGGGGGCCTCACTTTGTAGTTTAGCACCTGGGCCTGGGAAATCTCTAGGCGGCCATGCTTGGGTAGGCAAGGCTTTAGAACTCTCAAAATCTGAACTATGGACGATCGAATCTCCTGAAATCTTGAGTGAAAATTTAGAATAAATGCGAAGCTTTACCTGTATAGTTTTAAACGATTAAGGACGTACTGGGACATTTGGAATTCCAACTAGAACAATTTCTATCTTCTGGGAAAATGATTCATAAGGACACGGTACTGAGATGAGAAAGGGTAAAGGATGTCAGAATGTCTGATTCTTTCAGTCAAATATTGTGTGATATTTTTGGCCTGTCTGTATGATATTCCAGTGCATTTTGATGTCTGCACACGTAGCTCTTGCCTAGATTTGCTAAAGCTGAGGCGCTGATCAGTCAAGGCACGCTGATAAATCTTGTGCATGAATTTCATATCAAAGACAGGGACGAATAGCTTATGCTTTAATGACTTTCATTAAATTGTTTTATTTGGAACCAACTGGGTGTAGCAAAATAAAGTAGCAAGTAAATTTCTCGTCTGACTAGTTCTGCTGAGGTTTAATGTGGGTTTGTACACTAGTTTTTGTACATTTAAAACATTTTTGGACCGACTCAGGAAATAGCGGGAGAGGGAGAAGTGACACACCCCATCGCCTCACCCCGCAAATGTTCGTCCCTGATCACAAAGGCTTTGCTAAGCAATGCAGTGCAAAAATGGGCAAGAGTTAAGACAATTGTGAAAAATGCACTACTTGGCCAGGCAAAAAGTTAAGGAAAAGTTTTTTGATTCGTTTTGTACTGCAAGAAGGCCGATGCAAATAGGACAACAGAATTCTGGCATACTGAGGCCCTGGGCGTTAGCCCCCCTCTATTATAAGCGCCGACATTTGATTTTGGAAGGGGGGGGGGCTGAAACTTGAAATGAAAAAAACAATTACATAAAAAATTCTCTAAATCATCAGTTCTAAAGGTGAAGTTAAAGTAAGTTCTTTGATTAACCTTATATTGTATTCTATTCATCAAAAACAGATGAAGAAACTATGCCTACTCGGGAAATTAAACTAAAATACGATAAAGAACAGGTTTGCTAAAATTTATCAAGGGGAGCTCAGCTCCCTGTAGGAGTTTCAAGGCGTGGCTCGAGCCCCCAAGCCCCCACGTAGTCGATGCCTATGATTAGGTAACATAGCACCTCCACCTCATACGAATTAATTATCCAGTTCTCGCTAAAGTTCATTGCTGGGCCAAATTGTTCCTCTATGGACGAAAGAATTAGAGTTTTGCAGCGTCATATTTTTTCACTTCTTAATTAATGCATAGTCGTTGTACCTTCCTCTTTCCGCTTTCAAATTTCTCACCAGCTTCTCATAAATAGTTTGAACATCTTCCAAAGTGGTATCTCCATGCTTGTTAACGAGTCTTTATACTTTATATCTTTGTACATTTGTAACTTTACTTGACTGATTAATTGATTGATTCATTTATTAACATTAATTGATTGATTGATTGATTGATTGATTGATTGATTGATTGATTGATTGATTCAATTATTCAGGGTACTTGCCTGCCTGCCCATTATCCAGTTTTTGGTCAAGGCTACGTATGTTCACCTATAATTCTTTAAATTGTAGAATCACTCTTTGACAACCTCCCTTTTGTTAAAGGACTATTCTCATTAACCCTTTGACTCCCGGTAAAAAATCATTGTACAGTAGCAACTATTGTGTTTTGCCAGAATGCAAGGGGGTACTGTAATTAAAGATGTTGGAGAGAAGCCTTACAAATGTTGAACTACAAAGGAATCAAGCCATTGATGCATTAGCCCCTCTTCGTAAGAAGTAACCAGTTCTCGTTGAAGATCAAAGTGCCACATTGTCCCTCAAGGTATGATAGGGTTTGATGACTTGACAATGAAATAAAATGAAAAATTGAAAATAAATAACTTCTTACTTCCTTGGCTTGCACTTTTCCGCCTTTCAACTTTTGCAATAGATTCGTTAATCGTTACCAACTCCCCATGCAATGACGATCCCATTCCTCGTTCCGATCTTTCTTCCGGTAATCCCTTCTCGGTTCCGCAGTCTTTTTCTTCGATGTCCGTGATTGAACTAGACGTCCTTGAGAAGGATGACATCGACTCTGAAGATTTGTCAAGAGATAGTTGCGCAACTGCCTCTTCGACTTGCTTCGTCGTCTGCGCATTCTGTTCATCGACAGCTATGAAAATGAAAAAATCACGTAGTTGGCAACCCTCGATCTCATTACTTTCTCCTCCCAATTCCCTCGATATCACTAGCTATTGGCATTTTTAAAGAAAGGTTGGTCACTCGGGAAAGTTAACAAAAACGAGGCGCACGTGCCATTTATTAGGGGGATGTATACTAAAGCTGGACCGTATTTCATTGTTTTTTTTAATTTTGGACATACTGATTGTAGCAATTAATAGAGTAGCAAGTAATTGAATGTTTTGACTAATATGTTCTAGTGAGGATTACTTTGCAGGTTGGTAGACCAATTTTTTTATATTTTGAACATTTTTGGATCGTTTCTGAAAAAAGGAAGGGGCTGTGACCCCATAAACCCCTAAGATCCCTGGACCAAATAATGACATGAAATATGTCGCTTTCTCATCAAGGTTAATTGTGATTCTGTTCTTTCTATAATCCTTCATTACTTAGTTTGACCATCCATGATACTGGATATGACGCACATCTCCAATAAAAAGACCTATAAACCAATAAATCTACCTTTTTCCGTATGATTTATAATTTCCCTTACAGCCTTTTTCAAACTATTCGCCCTTGACCATAAATGCTCCTTTGGGATAACAATTTTCGGCTTCCGTTTTCTTTTCGGGGTTATTTCAATGACTGGCTCCTCGTTTCTTATGTCCGAATCGGAATGCGATTTGAAAGACTCCGATAGTCTTCTTTCGTGGTGACATGTTTCTTCTTGTAGATTTTCCATGCTGTTCGTCCGCTGCGAAAGAGCCTGGTCCTTTTGGCCAGCCTCCGATTCAATTTGTAGTGTTCTCAAGAGGAGGTTCATCTTGTTCTGCAGTTTCATGCATTTCTGGGACAGGCTTTCGGGGTCCGCTGCCTCCTCTGGGTTAGTTGTTGCTGAAGCAGTTCCAACTTGTGCCACAAAATCTTTCACAGTTTCAAAAACGAACCTTAAATCAACAAGTAAAAGACTTAAACTACGAGTCGAAATAAATAAATATCATTGAACGTGAGGCATTGGGATGAAGTTGCTACTCAGAGGTTCAAGGTAAATGCAAGCTTCAGACAACTGTGATCAGTTAGAGTGTGATGATTCAAATTCCTATGTGTATCCAGATCTCGACAATGTATTGTGCTACAAGAAGGTACTGAGGATCTTGGGAGTTACTTATTGCAAAGGGTTTCAGGGTCAAATCAAGGGTGCACATCATAACAGGTGAACGCTTAAAGCTTCGTTCGAATTTCTCAAAAACCCCTATAAATTGTGACTGCAAGCCATGTAAATATCATTCTTTTCTCAAAATCTAGGGGTTTTAATAGAAAATTGCGCTGCTTGCATCAAGACATTTTTACAGTTTAGATTTTTATAAGTAGTTGAATGTAAAAGTATGAGGTGAAAATGAGTTTTTTGCTGTGTAAAATCTGTCTCACATCAGATAAGATATTTATTTGCAATTTTCTTGGAAATACAAGGGTGCTGAATTATTAGGACAATATTACAAGTAACAATTATCAAGTACTTTTAATGTAAACTAATGTAAACAATACATGAAACGGAAAGCTTAAGTGTGCCTGGGGCAAATGCCTATTATAATATTCCTATCTTAGCAAGACAGTTAGACTCTAGGCTTTTATTCAGAGCATATCTAGATGATTTATATACTTGCAAGTAAAGTTGTAGTTAGCTTTACTTTCACTCATTTTCTTTGTGTATTTGCTTCAGCACTGGGCCCTAATGATAACAGCATCCTTGACACGCTGATAGGCTATTCCTGTATATAAACTCGTGTATTATCATTATCATAAATAATATTATTATTTTTAAATATCAATTTTACCTTGCCGATTGTAAGACCACATCATAATGATTCGAGTTTAACATTCTTGTTAAATGCATGGCGATTGAATCCTCATAACCAGTTATCGAACCATCAGTCTGTAGGAACGAGAAAAATAAGAGGAAATTAAAAACAATAAAATTAACCATTTCGTCACCGAAGGGGCCTTATGGCCTATTGACCCCTGCAAAAATTTGGACGTCTTGAAAGCGAAAATGGTTTCAATATCTGCGTTACTATATCTGTAAGTCATATTTGCTGCAAATACATTGTTGATTGTACCCCCGTCGAAACTGGCGAAATGTATCAATTATTACTGCACAGTGACATCAAAACCGGGAGTTAATTATTTGAATATTCCGTATCCTATTTTGAGTTACAGGTGCAAATAAAAAGTAATACTGGAAAATTGATATTTAGAATATTTTACCTCATGGCGGTCGGAAGGGAAGCGTTTGACACATATACTCCATCTAAAGAGAAAATATTTAAATAAATCAGAGGGCATGAATAATAAAAATAATAAAAAAGTTTATTTATTTAAGGTTGGCTGGTAATTGTAGCTACTGGATAATAGAAAGACAGGAGCATCGAATCACAATACATACCTATCAAGCATTTCTGGCCTAGCACGCTCCAGCTGTTTCAATACTAATGGAACCACACCGACGTCATAACACGTGCTTCCCCATCCAAGTACACGTGCTAAATCGTTTCCAGTCCCCAAAGGCAGCACCGCGATTTGACACTAAAATATTACGATAAAAAGAATCAGAAAATCAGCTAAAATTCAACATACAAAACCCAAAGCTAACTTCGCTAGGCCTGTGCAATATTGTCACTGGCATACAGATGCAACTAAATTTCACCCCCTGTGATAATACAAATGTACAGTAGCAGCTTATGTGTTTGGTAAGAATGCAAGGGGGTTTTATATTTGATGATGTTGAAGCAAAGAAGATTTACAAATGTTGACCTACAAATGAATCAAGTTTTGGAACATTAGCCTCTCCTAATAAAACGAATAATTCTTGCTGAGAATCAAAGGACCATATTACAAGGGGGTGTTATACATATAATATTGAAGCAAAGAAACCTTAAAAATTTTGAGCTACAAATGAATCAAGCTATTGAAGCATAAGCTCCTCCGGAGCAATAAGCAATTCTCGCTAAAGATCAAAGGACCATATGGTCAATCCAGGGATGAAATGGTTTAAAATGATCCCATATGGCCATACAAGCTTCTCAAACAGGCCCCTTAAAGAAGGTAGGAAATATAAAATGTACTAACTTTATTTGTTAATTCTTGTTTATCAACTTCAGTCAAAACCCATCCTACAGAACCATCACCACCACAAACCAATATTCGAAAATGCTCGAAATTCTTTGACATACTCAACCTAAAAATAAGAAAATACGGATTAAATCTAATCAAAATGAAGTAGGATTTTTCTTAGAGCAAAGTTTGCTCTTTTATACATTGTATAATGAAGTAAAAAAACGCCACTTTTTGACTTAAGTGTTTTGGAGTATGTTTAGATCAAATTGCGAAACCCTTATTTGCGTAATTTTAAAGAGTTTGTTTCCTTAACTTTACTATCCAAAAGAAGGCATGGCCCCTCCACTTTTTCGTTGTAATTAATTGAACGTACCAATAGAAAACGTTAAAATAATTGTTTTACTTGCTTGAGACTTATATCGCAATCTTTTCATGAAATGGAGATCCTTCCATTAGTTGTTAAAGGCAGCTCATCATGCTGTGACGTGGTAATTTTTTGCATCGAAGTTTTGCCCCTTCAATTTTCAAGTCTCGTCGTCGGAGGCCCTGAATAAGGCCATGTTTGGAGTGTTTATGCCCCTAAAAAATTTTTCAGGGAGATTGAAATCTCTTCTCTCCTCTTTTGCAAGCCATTGTTATTTAAAGATTTCTTTCTTTATTGATTAACTACGTGATTGAACGAGGAACTCATTGATTTAAAATCGAAAATCAATTGCTGCTTACCCCAATGTTGGTCCAGCAACACTAAGATCGAACACTTGAGCAGGATTCAGTAATTGCTTGAAGGTCCTCATAAATCTAATTCCCTAGAAAAAATATGAATCTAGATAAGTGGCTGAAATAAAATGCCGTGAAATTGTCAAAAAGAGTAAAAAATGAACCCTTTAATCCACGTAAGGACCAAGTGGGTCAATATTCTTCAGCGAGAATTGATTATTTCGTAAAAGAATGGAAGACTAATTCATTCAAAAATAGGATATATATGCTTCTGAATATTTCTAGAAATGCTTAGCTCCAATATCACCAATTCTTGTAACCCCTTGCCTCTTGCAGTCACCATCATCCTGCATTCGACGCTTGGCTCAAATTAAATATTATTTTTAGATCTCACACACATCTTTATACAAAGACCTTTTACGATCCCTGTCCGGGGTAATTTGCATGCCAAAAACTGTTCGATTTTAGATCAATTATATAATATCTGGATAATTAAGTGTCGTTAAGTAAGGTTTTTCCAAATTATTAGAAAACATAACGGTGTAAATTAATATAAATTTTCCCCATCCAACAAAGTTTGAGACGTGGCCAATTCGCAAGCAATTTTATGTAGCGTTGATGGCGATGGTTTTGATTTATAGTCTGTTATTAGCCTGAGGCTACCATACTTTATACTTTATATGTTCACTTTATAATTTCCTTTACTTAAGCGTAATAGCGTAGAACAGGATGCAGCCAAAGACGGCGCTCATAACTACAGGCAATGTACCAATTTATACTCCAAAATAGAGAGAGGCATATTACAGTGTTAACATCTTGCTCAAGGGTGTTATCCTTATAAATAGTAAGGGCGAGGATTCGAACTATTGACGTTTGGATCGCTAGTCTTAAACCTTAACCACAACACCACAAAAACTAATTTTATAATACCGCTCTATCTGAAATTTCTAGAAACCCTCCTGCCTGTGAGAAATTTATGATTCAAAAACAGTCAATCCCGGGTATGACATTTAAAGAGCCATTGTGATTGTCCTGGAAGATTCTAGAATATTCAGATAAAAATTGCTGTGTCATGGCCTACCTGATTATCACCACTTTTAGAGTTGACAAAAACGAGTAAAGGACTTCCTCTTGTTGGCGTCAGTGCTTCCCAGACCCCTGGTCCAAGATGCTCTGCGCGCCTTAAAGCCGTTGGCGGGATAATTGAAAGGTTATTTAGGCCTAAGCTACACTTCTTTGGATATTTCCCTCTGCATCCTGTGTGTATCTAAAAGAAAGTGAAAAGCGAGAATTAGTTGAAAGTAAGCGATAAACAGTACATCCTAGTTAACATAACATCTTTTGTCGCCAGTGACGAAGCTTTTTATCGCTATGGGCGATTTTGGTGCGCTAGCAACGAAAATTTTATCATATCAACAAAATTTATCGCCGGTAACGAAGATTTGATCAACGTCGAAGCATTTTTCGCCAATGACGAAGATTTCATCGCCAGTGACGAAGATTTTGTTCGCAAGTGACGAAGATTTTATTCGCCAGTGACGAAGATTTTGTTCGCCAGTAACAAAGATTTATTCACAGCGACGAAGATTTTTCGCAGCAACGACGATAACGCCAGCGGCGAAGTTTTTTGTTGTCAGTGACGAAGATTTTATCGCCAGTAACATAGTAAAGTTCATGCTTTGTAAGCGAAGGAGTTTAGCAAAACTTACAACAGCATCACACCATAGACATGTCCAATCTTGAATTCTTCGCTTACTTCCACAAGTATTATCACAAACACAGCAACGAGAATTTGGTGGCAGGTTGCCCTCAAACCATTGATGTGGCATCGAAAACTAAGGATACAAAAGATAAAGGTCTTCAAACAAGCATCTTTGCAAAAAGGCAGATTCTTAGGCCCAAATGATTGAGTTGGGAGGGTAGTGTGGAAAAACAAACACTAACCTGTCAGTGTTGGTAAGGGAATAACTTTGCTTATATCTCTGTCTCCAGCCACGATTAGGAATTTGTGACAGGATTTTCTACAGGGAGGGGGGTCAACAACTTTGTGATGCTTACTGGATAAATTAGGAATTAGGGGGGTTGATTAATTTAATGATTTAATGATAAAAAGATAATACAAATAAAATGAAACTAATAATAAAGTAAAATGAAGCAAAATAAAGTAAAATAAAATAAATTAAAATAAAGCAAAACAAAGTAGAATAGAATAAATGAAATAAAATCAAATAACATAAAACAAACAAAAAAAAAAAGAAATAAAGTACATTAATTAAAATAAAAGATAAAATAAAAAATATTTATTTGCGGAGTCGACTTGGAGTCAGATGTTTTTGCAATTGGGTCTCGACAATTTAGCAAGCATGTTTAAAATTTGATAGTTATCGACCAAACGAGATCATCCATGTCAGAAATCTGAGATCAAAAACACCGGCTGTTCTCAAAAGTCAAATGCAAAGCCTCTGCTTTTTAAATGTATAACTTGTGTGGGTGGTTTGCAGCTCAGAGATTACAATCAAAACTTGTAAAACTACTTAAATATTAACAAATGTAAATGTGCTTAGCTATATGGAAACTAGTAGCTTGAATAAAATGCACATTTATTATTACGAATGAAAGAGTGGAAATATTTTCGCCCAATGTAAAAATAGCTGGAGTAATTAGAAAATTAAGCAATGTAGGATTTGAGTGATTAAAATATTAAGCAAATTTAAGCACCTAAGGCTTTGCACTTAAAAGTACCGTGATAACGAGCAACAAAAATGGGAAACTTAGACTTGAGAAACTGAGATAGGATTTGCGTGATTAAAATATTAAGCAAATTTAAGCACCTAAGGCTTTGCACTTAAAAGTACCGTGATGACGAGCGACAAAAATGGGAAACTTAGACTTGAGAAACTGAGACATTAAGCAACAAAAATTGGCGTCAATTGAGCATTAAGCAAACTAGGGCTTGTTCAAAAACTTGAGTTGAGATATCAGGGTATCAAACTGAATCAACTCAAATCAAACTAAACTAAACCATTCAAATCAAACTGAATCAAATTAAATCAAACTGAACAAAATCAAATAAAATCCACACAATCCAACTTAATCAAATCAAATCAAATCAAACAAAATCCAAACTTAATCGAATCTAATCGAATCAAATCAAATCAATCAAATCGAATCAAATCAAACAAAATCCAACTAAATCAAATAAAATCCACAAAATCCAAACTTAATCGAATCTAATCGAATCAAATCAAATCAATCAAATCGAATCAAATCAAACAAAATCCAACTAAATCAAATAAAATCCACAAAATCCAAACTTAATCGAATCTAATCGAATCAAATCAAATCAATCAAATCGAATCAAATCAAACAAAATCCAACAAAATCAAATAAAATCCACACAATCCAACTTAATCGAATCTAATCGAATTAAATCAAATCAATCAAATCGAATCAAATCAAACAAAATCCAACAAAATCAAATAAAATCCACACAATCCAACTTAATCAAATCAAATCAAATCAAATCGAATCAAATCGAATCATATGTTACTCACAGGATCATCATTATTACCAGCCAGCCTTAAATCAGGAGGGATCGAATCCAATGTCGTCCATTTGCAATTTCTAGGTGCCTTTGAAGCGCATTGTTTATGGGCCTTGAATCTACAAACTAAAGAAACGTAAAACTTTAAGATGGCGAAAATCATTGGTTTCTCCGTTTGTTTTCATGATGCTTATTGTTATGAAGACAGTGCAGTTAGATATCAGCGAGGTTTAGAGACAGGATGAGTATGAGATATACTACAGCGCATCTCATCTTATTAATTTTCGAACAAGATTCTGATGGTTTTTTACTAAATGTTTCGATTAATTGATGATGATACAACAACTTTAAAGTGTAATATGTTACAGTGGTTCTGTTTGTTTCCAATCTGTTTTCTCAATGTTCAATTTTATGAAGACAATGCAGTTAAATATGACTAATTTTCGAACAATATGTTGAAGTTAAGACAACAGTTGGAAATCGCAGCCTGAGTATAAATTCAAGACAGAAAGAGACATTTCTTTTGCCTCTACGATGAGCCACATATTATGTGATAAATTTAGAGAATTGAGACAGAAAGAGACTGTGGCTTTGGCCCTTAAAGATGTTGAAGGATCAAAAAACTCAATACTAAACTCGTACATATGTCGTACAAAATACCGTTTAAATACTGTTTAAACAAAACATACGCATGTTTGAATAATGGTCAACATAATGCGGGCAGAGGAGTCAAATGTAACTTTTTGTGAAGCAAGTGGCGATCTTCAGGTTTCTGACAGGGCAGTTTTTTTTAAATCAATTTAGCAAAAAATTGTAAACTTTACCCTGTATAAATAATATAAAATGAAAGAAGAATATAAGTGAATGAACTCACCTTCACATGATAGTCCCTTTCCAGAAATACCCGCTAGAAGATCACCGCAAACATTGCAAAACGTTGGCCGGCTATGCGTCGAGGAATACCAGTGATGCTCTCCGGACAGTCTGTCCGTTAACTCGGACTAAAAATAAAAAGAAAAATGAGTTATAGAATGTCTAACAGCAACAGGGCTATACTTAAAGTCCAATTATACCAAAAAATCTCTATTGAGTGCCCATGCCAACACCTCTTAATTGTATTTTGTAATTAGTTTTTATTGAAGCGCCCCATGAAAAACAACTTCAGTTGAAGGGCAACCCTCCCTAAACAAATCAAATGTGAAATATGAAATATGATATAAATGGAAGATTACTTAGCTTACTAACCCATGGGGCATTAGAATGAGACAGGTGCAATTCGTAGGGAACGTTTTTTGGATAAAGGATTTGGAGAATCTAGGACTAACCGGAAAAATAGTCAGGAAAAAAGATGTGATAGCGAGAGAATACTGTGTATAAATAGCCTAGCTGCATGCATTCAAGACAAAGGTTTAGCAATCAAGAAGACAGAACTAAAGGCCTGAGTAAATGAGGGATGATCATATAAAGATAGTCTGCGTGCAACCCCTACTGTTTCTCGCGAGTTCAAAATTCGATTGAATTATAAACCTCGTAGGAAAGAGTAGAGGCTATATTGTTACCGCGCAGGCTATATCAAGAGGGCTGGCTCTGGTACCCGAGATTAATTTTGGTTGCTATCACACGAGGTAAACTCCAAAATCCAGTAATGCTGTTTCGTAGTAATCTTCCTCCGGACAAAACATACCGTAAGGTAAACGTTCCTCTCAAGAAAATAGAAAATAGGCATGGCTTGGGTGTGGCATAGAAGTTTCTTTTGTTCTTCGGGGACCTTCCTCCAGCTAGTGACCGTGTGACAGTAATGTTTTCCTAACTTTGAACTCAGCGTTCAGTCGACTTGTCCTCCCTGCGCGGTAAGATGCGCAATAATAATTTGAGAAAGCTCAGCCCTTCTCTCCAGCCCTAGCCAATCGATTAGATGACGAAAACCTCGCCTGTATGGCCATCTAAACGAGGCCAGGCTTCTTACAAATAGACGGGATGTCGGCAACCAGCGCTGGCCCTGTCGGCATTTAATCGTATTCCCAGATCTAAATATGTTTCTTATAAATACTTGGATCTCGGTATCAAGAATTTACTGCGGGTAGGTCAGCATTGACTCGGGTGATGCATAAATCAAGCTATATTCGCCATCTTCAGCTTCTCGCAACAACGTTTTATCTTGGCCTTGATAAACCGCCACAGCAGATCAACAAGTGGACTTCAAAGAGTTAACTTGATCCATCATCAAGGATGTTAATGGGCATATCACAATCAGAGTGCTGCTACCAAATGCTAAGTCAGCCATGTGGTCCATTAACAAAGGAATTGCTTGAAAAACAAGGGATTTTCCATGTCCAGTCGGTGCGCTGTAATACAGGTTTTTGCGATCTTTGAAGTACTTGCTAAGCGCAAGTTTTTGATCAGGCATTAGCTCGTCAACACCCAATAACGTTGAAACGATATTTAATCCATCAACAAACTTTTCCTGGTCCCAATCGTAATTACAAGCTCTTCTCGTAGGTTCTTGTTTTGTTGCGGACGCCATCTTGGCTTGAGGTTGATCATGAAAAATAGTTTCTCCAATCAGATTTGGTTCCTCAGATCTCAGGAACCTGCACGTGACCCCAGACAAGAAAAACGCCGCTGTCGCGCAGACCCTACTTTTCTCTCCCTCCGCTTTTCTCCTCCTCCGTAGAGTCTGCAAGCAGGCTAGGCCTAATTCAGATGTCCAGCAGCAAGGATTGTGGCAAAGCATGTTCACAAAAGTCTAATGATATGGAACAATGATGAGCTTAATGAATGTGTAGACAAAAGTGTCTCAACCCCCGTCATTAACGAATAATGATCCCTATGGGATTAAGATATAATATACTTTGCAAGGCCGAGAAAACAAAAAGTGAATGCGAAATCTATGACACAAAAATACCAGACAAGCCTCCCCTGCTGAGAAAGCAGGCATTAATCCAAATTGAATTGAGAAATCTAGATAATAATGGTTTTTTGCGGAACATTATTCTACGAAAATCAAAGATGAAAAGAACTGGAAAGCAAAAAAGGATTTTTAAAGTCATTGAAATTTTGTTTGGTCAGCTTTGTAAAGCAAACATCAAGAGATTTCCTAAAGAAATATCCATTGTGGAACTACGAGAAAACGTTGCCATGTGTCAGGAATGCCGTAGCATATATTCGAATGAGGGGGCTATTGAAGGTTGGGCGTGGCCATATCTGGGCGTGATCACTCACGTTGGTACTCCCTAGAAGTCTATAAAAATGTTTGTAATTGTGCAAAGTGCCAAAAAGTATTTTGTAGTGTTGTAGGACGTTGCAGAGTATTTTGAAATATCGCAGAGTGCTGTAGAGTATTGTAGAATATTTCAAAATGTTGCAGACCTTTGCAATGTATTGCAGAATGTATTTAGGTGCCAAAAAGTATTTTGTAGTATTGGAGAAAATTGCAGGGTAATTTAAAATGTCACAGTGTATTGTAGATTATTGCAGAGTATTTCAAAGTGCTGTAGAGTATTGTGTTAAATTGCATTATCTCTGAAGGTGAGTTCTGCTATAACTTGCTTTAATGTAACAAATTACCTCAAAAAACCCACAAAAAACCTTCGGTTGCGAAATAGTCTGAAAATTTAACAATACCAAAGGCGACCTCAGACCTTAGTTTCATATATCAAAATAGGTGTAAATTCGATACATTAATCTATAGAGTCCTATCTACAAGCCAAAACCGGCCATTATTTGCAGAAGATCAGCGGGTTTCTATTCACAAAGTTATTGCATGGAAATAAAGAAGCTGAAAAACGATATTGTTCATCAAGGTAACTCCAGACAAAATCTGATATGAACGTGGTCTCCGAGATGAAATTCCATAACTGTTATCGACAGAGCTATCGCCTATGCAAATTAGCATGTGGCTGAGAATTTGCGCAAGAGAAATTCGATATTCCTGCGATAAGGCCGTTGCGTTGAATCATACAAGAAACGTAGCTTCTGCGTCAAATATTACTCTCTTGTGTCTCTAATAAACGGGCCCTACTTTTCATAATTTCAGGAGAATTCCCCCCCCCCCCCGGCGGGGCCCAAGCCAGATGTCTTTTTCTAGAGGTGGGGGGGTTGTGGATTTGTCAACAAAAAGGGCATACAATCCTTTATTCCCCGACAAGTTGGCGGGGAATAAAGGATTGTAATTTTTTATGTTTAATGTCTTCCCCGTAACCCCCTGGGTGGCTTCATAACTGATGCATCATGTCTAACTTGAGGTGTGGCGATGGTACCCCCGTATCTTTACTCAATCAGTGACCCCCTGGGCGCAATGGTATTTTGGCAGTGGACTTTCAAATAATAGGAAATTTATGGTGAAGGGGCCATGACTAACAGCTCTAAATACGGCAAATTTACATCAATTTCCTATTTAAAACTCCTTTAAATTGGCCTATTTACTGGCCTGTGTTTCGGTTTTGATCCAGGGGCAAAAAAAATTGTGTGATATTAGTGCCTTGATCAAATTTTTCGTAAATGAAAATCTTGCGAGATTTTTACGAGCAGTTCTATAAGAAATCAAGGAAAGACAGAACTAGAGATTGCTGAATATTTTGCTACAAATATTTCTAAATTGTTCTACACTAAGGGAGATCTTTTCCAAGATTGTTTTCATGTAAACTTCATATAAGGAGAGGACAGATTGGTAGACCTTGTTTATAAACTCAAATAATACAAGTTATTTGGACAAAAATTGAAAAATTGATGAAAACACCGCAAAAAATAGTGAAGAATAAGGCTGTAAACACGAGCGAAATGCTGAATTTTTCTTTGAGTTGATACACTATACTACCACCGTTTCTAAGATCTATAAAAACAGCTGTATTGAAAAATGTATTTGCTTAACTGGTGAAACAAAGCAATCGAGGCTCAATTTAATCAAATATATATATATATATATTCCTCAAACAGCAGCGTAGTACTTAACAGTGCTAACGCAAGTAGAGGAGAAAAATAGTTAATTTGTGCTATGAAGTCTAGGACAGATACAGTACTGAAATCCTGCGATTGCTACTAAAGTTTGCATACGGGGTCATTCTGTAGTTTCTTATAAACAATGCAAAGCTCAAATTGAAACAAAATTGATTTTTCACGTATTAAATGTCATGGAAACAATCCTTAAGCCTATTATACAAGAATTGCTTTTTAATTTCTATTCAAAAGTCAGTTTTCGTTACAGAATCGAAACTTTGAGAGCGAAGCGGGCGGACCACAACATCGCAAACGGGTCCATAAGTGCGATCGTAAAAACTCCGCAAGATATCTTAATATGGACTAACTTTAACCTGACGTTTATAAAGGTTTACAAAACCAAAAAATCATTCGATCCTGGTTTTTTTAGACAATCAAGTCATATCAATCAATCGAGAGGCTTAGCACGGACCAATCAATTTTACCATCAAGTTGTATATAAGCTCTCTCAAGCACTGCTTTAAAAATCGACAGATAGCATGAACATACCATGAAGGCCTTTCTTATAAAATCAATGTTTACATCGACCTGGCCAATGATTGTGTCGAATTCCTCTTCCTCGGAGCATCGTAGCAACCCTAGTGAGCTCGACAACAGCAAATCTGGCCGGCAGCTAAACCTAGCTCGATCTCTCGCTGCTGCTTCCATTACGAATCGACAGGGCAAGCCAGGTCTAGAATAATTCTTGCTCTCAAAATCAAAATGCGTGCTGTATCGGTACGAAATAAGTCCAGAACGATGGAACAGCTGATTACAACGAACCTCACAATGTTGAAGATACCTGCCAACAGTCTATGAAGAACTACTGTCTGGTAAACATTATTTACAGAGGCATTCTTCTCTCGTACGGGACACACGTAAGCAAATCCTCAAATACTGAAGGCTCGTTACGTCATGGACTTCCGTATTCTCCAAGGGGATAATAATTAAATACATGACGTCAGTGTTGCCCGGGGGGGTCGTTCTTATGTCTTGTTTTTGGTATGACAACAAGAAGTTTTTCAAAGCATTCTGGAGGTCTGCTAGTTCTTATGATAAATTTTCAAGAAAGAAACATTAGTTTAAGAAACATTTTTTTAAGTAGAAAGGGGGAAACTGCTGATAAATTTGGCAGGGATTGCTTGCAGCTCTTCTATCTAGCAGGAAGTAATTTTGTTGCAGAAATTGCTTCCTACACGGCAAAAGTAAACATGTTGAGAAGTTACAAAAACTGATCACAAAACCTGGCCCGTCGAGAGCCAGCTCCAGCCCCGGGGTTATGAACTGCAAGGGCCATGGGGCAGGGGAGAGGGGGTTGAAAACTTTGTTTTTTTTAATGTGGGGGTCTAACAATTTTGCAACTGATTGCGGTATTTGATGTATCAAAAAGGTTCAGAACAGTGCTTCTTCAAACGAGGAAGTGTGGGATTTCGTAGAAACTGATTACGTTTAATTTTGAATTCCTCTGAAATCCTGCAATAAACATGTCTTACAAGCCAGTTTCATCATGCCCTTGTCGCGGTTACAGATGTCTCAAACCGCGGGCCTCTCGGTTCATGGGTTCGTAGAGCTGCACCTTAACCGACGGGGATTAATAGAGCTTTTCGTATGAGCCTTCTCTCGCATTAGCTAAAGCTGAATCCAATCCGCAACTTAAAGTTATAAGCCCCATAACCTCAAATGCACCCCTTGATAGCAACATCTGTCTCTTAATAAGCCCCCTTGGAGGACTTAAATGACGTAATTGGTGGAAAGAAATAAAACGTGATGCTAATCCGCGATAAATTATGCATTCAACGTGATTTTTTGTTTACCTGCTCGGGCTACCATGGAGGAAGGCCATAGGGGCCCAGGGTCGCAGGACAGTCCTAAATATTCCCTGGCCCTACTATTGACCATCTAAAATATTATTCAAAAGAGGTATTTGCAAAAAATCAAGAATTTTGCACCAATTTTTACAGAAAGGCTTTGCAAAGTAAACAGATGGCCGTTCTTATTTATCAAAATAAACAAACATTTACAAAATGTAAACAACCGCATTTTTGGAGGGAAAAGCAAACATTTGGAACAAAACTGGAACCTCTTATCCTAAAAGACATAACGACCTGAGCCCAAGGAGTGTGCTTGAAAAACCTTTGACAGGGAGGCTCGGCTTATTGTGTTGGGTCTGAAATGTTAAATTTTCTTATTCTTTTGGGGCTTGAGAAATACTCTGTTACTTTATTGGGGCAGTCAACTTTCGATTTATTTTTTGGGGTTGAAACTTTTGTAAATGGCAATGCAAGACTTATTTTTTGCGTTCTTTATTGTCAGGGATTTATATGTTAGGGTATCCGTGAAAAGGTCTGGGCCGAGCCCCCCCTGGCCACCTGAGGAACTATCCCTGACTAGGGTTTCTCCAAGGAATAAGCCCCTTAGTTCGCCGACATGACAATGAGCCTGGCCACCTACATTGCTAATCCAGAGTTCATGAAACCAACAACCTCTTGCGACCTCAAATTTTGCCTTTGTTGTGGCTGAACCAATCTTCATCGTAATTGTTTATGGGTTGCCTAATTGTTCTCCTGCAGGGGTGGCGCCAGAGGGGGCAGGGGGCTGTAGCCCCTTCGTCGGGGAGAGACTGCCCACCAGTCGGGGAACTTTTTACGAAAAATTACGTTTTTATCCACAGAAAAATAACCTTTTATTTTGTTATATAGCCCCCCTGTCGGGGAACATAGCCCTTTTCTCCTGCTAAACTTATTTACTTAGAAAAATATGCAAGAGTAAGAATTATTCTTCCTTTCTTCCAGTCATATCATATAATTTGATAATTGAAATAAATGATTTGATTCCTTCCTCATGACTACTGTTATGCATATCATTTTCTTCTCGGTTTTTGCAAATTTTCTCAGTGAACATTTTTCTTCCTTATTTAACCTGCCTTTCACAAACCTTCCTGAAGGGTCGCTTGGTTTTCAGACTTTGTCTCAGCCAAATCTCTTCTCAAGCCTGAGGCGAGATAACATTTTCTGGGGGGTGACACCCAGGTGTGGCGCCAGATGGGGCCAGAGAGGGCTGTGTCAACGATATACTCCTCAATGGCAAAAAAACAATGTTTTTTAAACACAGGTTTTTCCTTGGGGTGTCACCAGGGTTGGCCCCAGGATTTGCTCTACATGGTTAGCTAGGTACCCCGACAAGGGGGCTATACAAACGAATACAGGGTATCTTTCTGAGCGGAAGAATTAACCGACAGGGATAAAGTCTTGCCCCAACGAGGGGCTACAGCCCCCTGCCCCCTCTGGCCCCACCCCTGAGTGCAAATAAAAAAATAAAAAGCTTTTCCTTCAAAAATTTTTGTGACGTTATTTCTAGCCCCTACCCCCCTACTTGCTACCTATAACAGCCTCTAACACTCTAAAAGCCCCCCTGTGATATGGACGACGCTTTAAAAGAAATTTCTGCACAACAATAAGGTCAGAAAAAGTCCTGACAGCTGAGCTGGCCGAAAATCTCAAGAGAGAGATTTCAATTGAGGTCTCGATTCGTAAATTTTCAAGTTTATGCGCTTAAAACACTCGGTCACATCACCGTCTGGAGAAATTACACTCAAACGCAGGAGGATTATCTGAGAACAGGTCCTGTGATTTCAATCACGAATGAATAGAACTTGTATGAGATCTGAGAAAAACTAAACTGAAAGAAACAAATAGGTACATGGAAATCATGGCAATATTCCTGACCATTTATAAAAAAAGTAAATGAACAAGAAAGTATGAAACTCGCCTTGTTAGTTATGATGATGATGATGATGATGAAAAATAATGATGATGATGATGATAATATGGTGATGCTGATGATGATGATGATGATGATGATGATGATGATGATGATGATGACTTTGATGATGATGATGACGTTGATGATGATGATGATGATGATGACTATAACAATGGCTATCACGGGAGAACAGCAAAAAGACGAAAATAAAGCAAATTACGAAAGGCTGTAAAAAAGGCAGAAAAACACTTAACTAAACTTCAGTTATCTTTTACAGAATTCGAATCTGTGTCGTTATCGAATAAACTGTTCATTGTTATCCCACACCTGTTTCAGGCACGTCTTATCTCCAAGGATATTGCAACCAGGACCTCACCATACGGCCTACGCACAACTGCGAACACATGATATTAATAATGAAACAGATGATTGGCTCATTTTCTACAAAATTCCTCTTTAAACATCGAATTCCTGCTGCAAAGATCTCCTAAAATCGACTGAATTAGTCCGAGTGTCGAGCAAAAGCTTTAATACATTGCGAAATTCAGCCAAAAATCTCAACATTCCAAACCGGAGCAGCCCTCCCACCATTACATAAACACATTGCTTCAAATCTTGGGTTCAGCCGCCATGTTTAGCGCCTATTGATGCTTTTAAACTTCGCTAAATGAAATTTCACTCCAAATAACTTCAAAAAGAGAACGCAGAACTCGCTTTAGCTGAAATATTTCTCTTGCTCGACTCTCCTTGGAGCAATGGAAGGCGAATAGGCAAATACATATGCATTTCTAGATCACTGAGTATGCAAGAACAACAAAGAACCAGAGCGACCTTTATCGACCAACAGCGATCAACAGCGACCAACAGCGACCAACAACGACCGATAACGACCAATGTTACGAGGAAGAGCTAAGTTGCGTTACCAGGCACGCCGGAGCTGGTGTTGGGGGGGGGGGGGGGGGGGCTGTAGCCCAAACCCACTTTTTGCCGCTATGTTATGTTAAGGCGTATGTTTCTAATCCTTCTATACAAAGGGCCATGTGACCTATGCCTATTGCACTTGTGTTCTACTGGCCATTATCCTAATCGCAAAGCTTTGCCATGTCTTGACCTTTTTATCCACTTCTATGGAGAATCAAAATAAAATTGAGTGACCACGCCAAACTACAGCCACGCCCAATCTTCAATAGCCCCTCACTCGAAAACATGATCCAGCGTCCGTGGTTACGATTGTTGAGTTGACCATGGTGCACCAGCGAAAGCCAAAAGTAAACAGCAGGCAGATACCCTGAAATCTCGATTACCCAAGAAAATGCAGAGCATAGAGTCGTTGCAAAGCAAACTGCCCCCGTCCCTTAAAATTTCTAGGAAGGATTGATTTTGCGCCATTGAAAACAAACCGAATATTAAAACGTTAACCCGGACCCTTTTTGAACCCGGATTTATTTTCATTTAACTGTTAAAACACACCTACGATTTCCAGGGGGTAGCATAGTCAAATAAATTAGGTGAAGGCGTAAACTATTATAGAAAACTGCCATCAGAACACTTACAATATTTTGTGCATTACCCCCTGAAAATCATCTCTTGCGGTGTTTTTAAAAGGATCTAATGGCCCTTCCGGGGGTCAAAGGGTTATAATAATCCTAATGAAACTTACGTGCGTCCTCGCAATACTTGAAGCAGCAACTTTAAAAGCACTGATCCACTCTTCCATTTCTTTGCGTTTTTCAGCGCACAAAACCAATGAGCAGTGACTCGCTATTACCTAAAGTAACAATATACAGATGTATCAATGAAGTGTACCGTGTCGCCCTGAGATACTTATTGTTCTCGATGACCCTTTTAAATAAGAGATATTTGCAATCATGGAAGAACACTATGGGAGTACTAATACCCTCAAAATGAATGCTGCTCTCCTCTAAATTAGTGCTGCTGCCCTCCAAATGGATGCTACTGCCGTTCAAGTGAATGCTACTCTCCTCCAAATTAGTGCAGCTACCCGCAAAATGGATGCTGCTCTTCTCCAAATTAGTGCAGCTACCCTCAAAATGAATGCTACTCTCCTCCAAATTAGTGCAGCTACCCTCAAAATGAATGCTACTCTCCTCCAAATTAGTGCAGCTACCCTCAAAATGAATGCTACTCTCCTCCAAATTAGTGCAGCTACCCTCAAAATGAATGCTACTCTCCTCCAAATTAGTGCAGCTACCCTCAAAATGAATGCTACTCTCCTCCAAATTAGTGCAGCTACCCTCAAAATGAATGCTACTCTCCTCCAAATTAGTGCAGCTACCCTCAAAATGGATGCTGCTCTCCTCCAAATTAATGCAACTACCTTAAAAATGAGTGACTACAATCCAAATGAGTGCTTTTACCCTCCCAAAATAAACATAAAATGGATCTAGCAAAATGGAAAGAAAAGGAAAAATAGCAGGCTGCCTTTCGAATTTTCAAGAAATATTTGAAAGGAAGTATGTGAATGCCAGATAAAAGGAACAAGGTAAAGGGAAGGAATACGAAGCAAATATGACAAGATCATGAGTTATAGTTTATTACTTATAAACATCATCGATCTAATAAAAAATAAAGTAGAGAACAAAATTGCAGGCAGGTTTAAAGATTCTCAAAGAATGCTTGCGACGATGGATGTAAATTATAGATATAAGAGTATTAAATCAAGATACGAATTCCAAAAATACTCCGAAAAAGGCCCGTGGTCCAGGGTGAAATATTTGTTTGAATATTGTGATTCTTTCATCGTTTGCTGCATGTTCCTGTCGCTTTGATTTCATTGCACTTAAGTTGAAAAAAATTTTTATGGTGCAAATAATTTTGGACCCAGACCGAAGATTCCTAGACTTCTGTGGCTCACATAAAAGGTTTTCTTGTTCAAAAAATGTGTGCATCTTCTAATATCTTTTTAAGTGCATGAGAAGCTTAAACATTAGGGCATACTGAATAGCGCCTATTGTTCGGACACATCATAGAGTATGGGAAACGTCTGGTGATAAAAAGAAATAGACTATGTTAATACGTTATCGTGCAACTACAAAACTTTGATAAAATTCCTCTTAAAGGCATCACAACTCGGAGTTCCTGATATGAAAATGAAAACAAAAATGTTTCCGGTTTTCACAAGAACTGATCATGTTTAAAGTAGACATTTTGTTTTGTTTTCAGACCAAACTCAATAAACTAAGCCGAAACTATGAACTGCAAGAAACGGAAAGCTAGGAGGCGGAGCGGAATTAAGTTACGCCTGTAACGTTGGCTAAGGAGCACCATAGGAAGCTAATTCCACGCTTCCCTTAAGCAGCCTATCTAAATACCCTGAAATGGGTCGGCAAAAAAGTAGATGGTTGTCTGGGGTATTGAGGAAAGATAAAGCGAGGAACGTGGAAATGAGACAGGAACTAGAAACAGTGGCATAAGGGAAAATGATGCCAGCAAGCAAGATTGAGCTGGAATGGACATGTGAGGGGAAAAGAAGAAGGCAATGTTTGTTAGAAAGTTTTAGACATGGCAGTTCAAGGGAGATGTGAGGTAGGAAGACCTGGAACAAGGTGGAAAGACTGTATGCAAGAAGATGTATGTGCAGTTGGAGTAGTTGGGGCGGAACTTGAACGTAGGAAAGCTCGAAGGAGAAAGTTCCACGTGGTAGCAACAAAACCAGAAGTGGGATAAGCTAGAAGAAATAAAGATAATATACCTTGAAACTGTTGTTTATGTTGTTGACGCTTGTCTCCGCAAGACTGATCTCTGAAACATCAACTTCGTGGAATATTGCAGACTTTAAAAAAGGAATGATTGGGTCATAATATATAGTCTTTTGAGCGTACTGTGTACTAGCAACAAAATATAACGCTATATGCAATTATAAAATGGCAAGACAAGACAACATAAAACAACACACGTCAAAAAGCTCAAGACCACTAATCAACATAATGTTATGTTACAAAACGGAATAGCAAAGCATGACCAAAGACAATATAACATAAGAGAGATAATACAAAAGTAACACAATATATGCATAAAATGAACTATTAAAAAATCTTAAGACAAGATGAAACGAAATAAAATAAAAACAATATCGAATAACATGTCATAACATAACATAACATAACATAACACAACATAACATAACATAACATAAGAACATAGTATAGCGTACCATAAAATAGCATAACATAACATAACATAACATAACATAACATAACATAACATAACATAACATAACAACATAGTATAGCGTACCATAACATAACATAACATAACATAACATAACATAACATAACATAACATAACACAACATAACATAACATAACATAACAACATAGTATAGCGTACCATAACATAACATAACATAACATAACATAACATAACATAACATAACATAACATAACATGACATAACATAACATAACATAACATAATATAACATAACATAACATAACGTAACATAACAAAGCGTAACATAACATAACACAATACAACACAACACAGTACAACACAACACAGTACAATACAACACCGCACAGTACAACGCAACACAGTACAATACAACGTAGAAATAAACGTAGCAATTTAAAAACATTCGACAAGACAAAATTCCACGAGCAAAATCGTTTACCTGGCCCCTCTGAAAGAATTCGCATTCTCATTACATTTATCGTACAAATGAAGTCCGTCGAGTCTTAAACAGTCAAATTTCAAAGCGATCAAAAATCGTGGTCAAAAATCATTAGCATGAGAATATTCGGCGCAGTTAGAACAAGTCTTGGTAACGAGAAAACTTAGCATATGTGTTGAAGTGAGGTTTTTTGTTGATTAGCAGATGCTAAGCTGAAAACAGATGGTTTGGAATTGTATAATAACGTACGGTAGTTGATGAATCCAGGAAAATAACAAAACCGCATGAAACAACTCACGTTTGGACTTTTGGCGTAAAACAGCTGTTTTGGATATAGCCTGAAATACCTCGTTTTCCAGCGCTGAAAAGAGAGAAGTTTGGAATGAGATCTTGCCTGTTATTGTTAGAGAAGCGTCGCTAATGGTGCGGTTAAACACATCACTGGTCATAGCTTTGTCAGACTGAAAATTTAACAGTTCGAAAGTTGAGGATTATCGTCTGTTTCCAGCCAGAGGCTGCTCTACATACTGGGCCCATAACTACAGATCAGTTACCCATTTATACTTCTTGGGTAGGGAGAGGCAAAGTTTGTATTAAAACCTTGCCCAATGCTGCTATCCTCATGGAAAATATCGACAAGGATTCGAACTGGCGACTTTTAGATCGCTAGTCCTAAGCCCAAAGCTTTACACCCCGGAGGCAGCAATTCTACCATAGGTGGATACTTCCATAGACGGTAGGGGGGTATTTGTTGATAAGAACGACAGAGGTCTGCCCCCCAAAACCTTTGCGATTCCACCTTTCAATACGACTTTACTCTTATACTTTGACCCCCGGCTTAGTTACAGAAAATATGTGAATGAACGCAAACAATCAGTTGCAAAATTGTTAGGCCCACGCAAAAAAACAGTGAAATAGGAGTCGTATTATTGCTCAACCTTGGGTTATTGAAGAAGTAGCTTGCTTTTTAAAACGCTTTTATTTCAAGCAAGTGTGGAGCAGGGCCGCCGAGAGGAAGGTGCAGAGGGGGCAGTTTGCCCCAGGGGCCTCAGGGTTCATAAAGGCCTCATTAATCAATATCAAAATTTTGTTCATAGCCTCCTTAGATGTACTCAAGGAATCTCCCAAGAGGAGCAGCCTGTAAGGTTCTATGAGTGCCTTCAGATTCAGTCTCCCCGGATTCCCTTGCTTTCTGCCCCTTCTGCTCACTTCAATCACAGACACAGGGGACCTCATTTTGCAGTTTTGCCAATGGGCCACAAAAGCCTCTCAGCGGCCCTGAGTATGTGCCTCTCACAGCTAACCTCGAAAACCTCGAGCTGGTAAAGAAGCAGCCTCATTCTCATCGGCAACCGAAACTCTTTAGACAGCACGCGTATGACCCAAGATTTCTTTGCTTCTGTTCAAGCCTTAGGCAAACATTTAGCTAAATAAGAAAATTTAGCAGACTTTATACAAAACTCTGTTCAAACAAGAAACAAAAACGTCTGAAATGTGGTTTTTGTGTGTTTAAGAGCGAAATCAAAACATCACCCAGGGATGCCTTCAGCAGGAGAGAAGCGGGGGGCCATCACAACACCTGCTCTCAGAAAAGAAGCTACACTATTTTCTTTTCTATCGCCTTGCGATTGCTTTTCATAGCTTCGAGAAGCATGCAACACAGGGGCAAACAGACGTGGGAGAGGCTCTTCATGGCCCAGCACCCCTTGGGTGAATTCATTTGAGCTACAACTTAATGATTTGCAAATAAATTTAGAACAATTCAGCCTAAAAAGTTTGAAATAATTAAGAATATCCAGCCTGGATCTCTTATTATTATAAAAATGAGAGTGTAAGCTTCAGTAATCAAAAGCAGCGTATAACTAATTTGTCTGTTAACAAAGTAAAAAACGAACTACTAAAAACGGGCTAAACAGCCTGAGTTACTTTCTTCAGCAGTTCAACAAAATTGGACTGATGCGCGACTTATTTCTTCTGCAAAACATGAAGTTTTTTCAAGGCCGCCGAGAGAGAGAAGCAGGGGGCAGTTTGCCCAAGGGCGCCAGGGCCCAGGGGGCCACGTCAACTTATGTCAAAATTTATATACACAGCCTCGTTAGATGTATTCAAGGAACCTCCAAATAGGAGCAGCCTACAAGGTTCTAAGATTCCCCCCCGATTCAGTTCCCCAGATTCCCTTGCTTTCTGCCCCTTCTGCTCGCTTCGATCACAGACACCAGAAGCCTCATTTTGCAGTTTTGCCCCTGGGCCTCAAAAACCTCTCGGCGGCCCTGAGTATGTGCCTCTCACAGCTATGTTGATCATTTTCATAATCATTGTTTTCTTGGTGCAGATTTTCGAATTCAAAATCGTCAATAATTAAAATTTCCGTCTGAAAATGACAACGGTATCATGCCGAGATGACATCACTTCATGCCCTGCTAATACCGTAGAACCTGTCCATTTTGTTGAGAAAACATGTGACGCAGGGGTCATTTATGTCCCAAAAGAAAGCCTTGCCCAAAAGAAGGCCTTGCTTTAACTTCCAGCTGCAAATATCTATCCTTTGCTCGATTTTTCCTTTGAAAGCATTAAGAGTATTGACATTTGTATGTTATCTGGTAGACTGTTCCAAAGTTGTCTTCCTATTTAGAATAAGCTTTCAACTCCTTGATAAGTGATTCGTGTTGTTGGGATTGGCTGGAAGAATGAGCCCCAAAGCCCCCCTTAGACAATTGGAAGATACCCTAAACCGACTCATTTGGATGGTTGAGCCCCCAGACCCCCTGAGAGTGATGACCCTTTGAAGTCGATGAAAACAATAATTACTATCTCATGGGTATCTTCTCCCGCGTCCTTGCCTCTTGCCCCCAATAACAGAGTAGGGGTGTCAGTCCATGTATTGGGCTGGGAGAATGGTGTTAGATTTGCTTTGCAAGGCAATCAATAAACAGTCCCCTAACAACGACCAATTTGCCATGCATGCAGACGATATTTTTACAGCAGGTTGGGAAAGGGATTCCCGGCACCAAACCCCCCTCAACAAATGCCCTCCCCACGCGGTAGGCCTGTTTCTGGCACTTGAGGAACTTCGTTTGAAGCTTCTTATAACAAAATCGAATTAAATTAAAACAATTCAGCTTGACAACTTAAATAATGAATGACCAACTTGAAACATAATCAAAACTGATTTATATCTCAGGCCGACAACCTTCATCGAACCGCCTTCCAATCAAAGTGCATTTTAGAAATTGAAAATAATCTAGAAAATACGCCGGACTAACCTGAAATGATCCATGCTGTTTTAACAAGTATCCCTCCTTTATGCACTCCTAGACGAAAACAAATCGAATCGTGAATGCAAGAAAAAAAAACTCAGGACAATCGCACGCTTACAATTTGAGCAGCCGCAAGATTTCGTTTGCTGTGATAAGGCCAATAACTAACACAGTTGTCGAACTGCAAAAGTATTACAGTTACCAATGACAAAATTAACGGCAAACAAGGCGAACTTAACCTACTTCGTTTCCAAGTTGGATTTTTAAGCTCGCCATTTTAATGTTGTGGTTTGCAATTTCTGAAAGAACGCTCTGGCAGGTATCAGCTTCCACATCCAGACATTTTGTTGATAAAACTCGTAAACGTTCTTTTATAATATCGTCTCTACTTTCAATTCGCATTATACAACCCTTCTTTCAATGCAACGAAAACAAATAGCTGAATTTTTGTTTATTTTCATGAGATTTTTAGCCAATCGGCAAAGCATTCTCAGAACAGGCTGATGAATTTTTTAACAAGATATTGTGCAGTATACGCATTTGCCTCAACAATAAACTGTGCTACATTGATTCGCAATTATAATGCAAATTAAACTGTAAAACCTATAGCGAACGCGCAAATAAGAACACATTTTTTGGTACGCTTGACAAAAGAGCCGTATTACTTGCTAACCACAGTTACCTGGCGGCATCCTTGGCATCACCTAGCAACTAATGAGTTCTTTGTACAGCACGGGAAAGGGATATTTAGCCCTAGATTAACCAGTACCGTAGACACGATTTTTTGATGCAGTGGCGGTACCTGAAAATATTACTCAATAATCCGACAAACTTTAGACATTTTGGCAAATTTTCCGAGTAATATCTTTTTGTAAGCTTGGTAGGGGGCCGCTGCCCCCTCTGCCCCCCCCCTTTAGCTGCGCCACTGAGATAAACGCTAACTTACTTAGGGTAATAATTTTAGGGGCCCTCAAAGCTACCTGGCGCCTCCATGTAAAAGAAGGGTTTGATGTGTTGAAAAGCATCAGAATTAAGGTCATTCTCACTCAATAGAAATTTTGGTTTTAGTTGATGAGGCCCCCTGGACCCTGAGGCCCTGGGGCAAACCACCCCCTCTGCCCCTCCCTCTCGGTGGCC
This sequence comes from Catostylus mosaicus, assembly GCA_964019065.1. Classification (NCBI taxonomy): domain Eukaryota; kingdom Metazoa; phylum Cnidaria; class Scyphozoa; order Rhizostomeae; family Catostylidae; genus Catostylus; species Catostylus mosaicus. The sequence goes on from OZ025190.1 coordinate 1,484,398, forward strand.
CTGACTGGAAACATAAAAATGAGGCATCATATCGCTTATTAAATCTACTGTTGTCTAGAATCTGAGAGACCCAGCCCCTCCAATTATAACCCTAAACTTCTGCCACAGTTGAATATGTTCAAAGGTTGTAAATTTCCCAAGTTAAGTGGACAAGTAAAACAGCTGTAGATATTCTCACACACTTTTGTATTTCAGTAGAAACATGTGGGTAATTTCACCTCAGAGTTGTTTATATTGGCAGGCCAGCATTCTCAAATGATGGGAACTTCCACAGCCCTGCAAGGATGCGCTACGTTTGACTGACTCCACAGCCCCATCTGAGAAATGCTCCGCAAACCAATAGATAATAGCCAGTGGCGTAATGAAGCAGTTTGGGGCCCTTAGTCAAAGTAGAGGTTTGGGGCCCCTATTTTTTGCAAATCAAGTTTACAGGCTAAGCCCGAAATTACCCTAAACTGCATGAATTTTTAACATGCACATTTTAAACAATATTAACTAACATCAGTAACACAATTATTAAGAAACGCTTGTATCTAGAAAAAAAATTCACAAAATTTTCTTGGGGCCCCCCTAGGAGCCTAATTGTGTGGGGGCCCTTAGTTTTGCGCTTAAAGGGTGCACACCGTGCGTTACGCCACTGAATAGCGCACTGTGATTCAGCTCAAAAGATTAAATAACCATTTGGTTAAAGGATCTGTTAAATAGACCGTTGGTAGAATAAGAAAATTCTTACTATAAGAATCGATTGATTGTCTTTAATCAGAAACTTTGTGTACCGCTAGAACACAAATGTTTTTGGCAATTACAGGATTCTAGAACTCAAAATTTCTTAAAACTTTCCTACAGGAAGGTAGCTACAGTACGGAAAGGAGGGGGACCTTCCTCCCCTCCCCAGAGAAAATATTTTGTTATAAAAACAAGGTATTCAGGCCGTGGAGGAGTATTTCTTCGGCATATTTTGCTAAATTATCGGCAAAAAAAGCATTAAACGCCAATTTTGTCGCCAAATTCATTGTAGACATCCCCTAAAACAGGGCATCTAGCTACGGACATGGTTTCCTACCAAAAATTAACCACTTTTAGCACCACTACCCTTGCATTTCATTTCAAATTATCATGAACCTCTTTAAAGAACCAAATTTTAGACAAAATAAGGCCTTGCTTTACAAGCTAATTTTCAATATAGCTGTTTTCTAAGGGGCAGAACAGAGCATTTTTAAGAAACTTTCACGACAGGGAAAAATTTTCTAAAGAGTAAAGACCGAAAGAAAAGGGACTCTACCCTGCAGTAAAGTACACTATTTTAGAGATCGCCGCAGGTACTCAAAACGAGAAGTACCGAAAATTCAATTCGAAAGTTGATTTCATAAAAATACGTAGGTAAGTGGGAAGAGGCAAGGGCCCAGACTACAGCTGAAATTCTGTGATTTTGCCATGCGGACTAACCAGTTAGTACACTTTCAAAAAATTCCATGGCTCCAGAAATCAATTTATGAAACAAAATATATTTGTGACCATTTTCAGAATTATTTTACTCCGATAGAGCATGAAAAGGAAACAAGAAATAACAACTGTACACTGCGATTGCCCAGTATTAAAAAAGAATATGCACGAAAATCATTTCAGTACATGGGGGCTAAAGTGTACAATGAGTTACCTTTAGATATACGTCAGATAGAGACATACAAGGAATACATGTAACATTAGGTTTTATATATTTTATTCTTGTAGGATTTTTTCGACAGACTTGATGTAAAACATTTTCTTTTATTTTTATTTTAGGTTTAGGCAAAGGACACACATTGATAACAACAATGTTTATAAGTGTTTATCCTGTATAAATATTCGTTTTATTATTATTATTATTATTATTATTAAATATAGCTGCCCTTCTTCTCAGCTTGGCGAAACTCAGTACTGCACTCCTCTAGCTTTTCAGAAGCGGAGTACTACTTTCTTATAAGCCACTTTCTTGTCAAATAAGGGTAATTAACATGTAAAGGAATCACACAGAACAACGAGAAACAAGAAAATGCTTCGTTGAAAATGATAAACCATCCCAAGACGTACGGGCTTCAATAGAGTAACGAATCTGAGTGTTCCTATAGGTAGAGGGTCGAATGCTTGGTTTTGCTTTTCCAATCTGTTGCCAATGCACGATATCAACGATATCCGCTGTACGTCGAAAGAACGACAGATGGTCTAAATGTGTTGCAAAAGTGTTCTGCAGTTGCATTAACAGGGAGACATGCAATAGAATCTGCTCATTTTTGCATTATTGCACCTGTGAAGTGTCAATTTGCTACAGAAAATGCTGTCTGAAAAAGAGCGCGAAGGACAGCAGTTTTAGACAGTAACTATCTCATGTCCCAATACTCAGCTCATGTTTCAATTGCAGGAACAGCGGAAAAACAAATAAAAGTAATCTTTCTTAGGGAAATCAACCTCTTAATTGGCATCTGCAGCAACCTAAGAGTGCTTGCAGGCCCTGAAAGGTATCGAATTCGTGCAGTAAGACCCCGTCGATTCTTTGAGGAGTCGTAGATTTTTTTAACAAATCAGTACTCCTATCCCTTATATGCGCTTCATAACGTTTGAGAATTCCTTCTAAGTGGCCCTCGCAATCAGCAACGACCTCAAATAGGGCTGAATAGCCTCCCCCCGTGCTGCACAAAAAGTTCTATAGTGGCTAGAATTACAATTTGTTTTGTCACGGGGGCTTCATCAAGGACATCAACAGCAGGCGGAAGGGAGCAATTGTCCCTCCTTTCCACAAAAATTAGAATAAATCTTTAATTTTGGTAACGTTTTGCCCTTATTTTTATTGTCTTGCCCGCCTTGTTCTGGGGTGCAGCAGGTGTTCTTGGGTTATACAGTATCACAAGACATGTACAATTTAAGCGCATGGTTAATTTCAGAAATTTAACAGAAAATGGTGATTGGCTAAGCACTTACAAGACAGTTTTAATGTTATTTGGTTCTCCAAATAGCGTCATTAAGAGCACAGGCAAATAAAATAAAAAATTGAAAAAAAGCAAATGATCACTAAAAAAACAAGATATTTCCATATGGAATTTATCCTCCCAAATTAGCCCTCATTAATAAAGGGAAACTGGCATTTCTGTTGGAACTAATTTGAGGATTAAAGGTTCACTAGATCAAGAACAGAAACAAAAATCAAAGATCAAAGGTTATAGTTAACCCTGGAAAGGTTGCTTCAACAAGTTATCCTCTCAAAGGGTACATGCTCTGGCAGGGGCGCAATTGAGGGGGAGATGAAGTGTCATAGCCCCAATTATTACATAGTTTTTTCTCTGCTGTTAGACTGTGATAAAATCAGCCTGTGCTGGCTTTGAAATGGAATTTTTCTATTGCAAACAATCCTAACAAGGGTTGCATCCACAATGCTATATTACAGTGAGGCATAATAGATTGCTTACTTGGAACAGGACCAGTCTGGCTGCAATTTACTTAAGAAACCACCAATTTACATTTATTGGTATAAAACTTTTATTTCATAGAAAACAGTCCCTTGTGCCAAACACATGGGCCTTTGTTGCCAAACTTCAGGGCTTTGAGCACCCACCCTTGATGTACTTGCAACCCTTTGCGAAGGCAACAAGGGGGTTTAAAACTGGCACAAGTCATAACCCATTCCGTTGACTGTAGACAGATAAGGTTCTTTGATGGAAGCAAATTACTTAATATTCATTGCCTCAAGGGTTACATGCATCCCTCGAACCCTTTCAGATATATGTACTTTGCATCTTCATGCTAGTGTTAAGCAATTTTTGGTTTCCTTGTAAATCATTATTCAGCTCAAAATATAAAACTTTGAACAAACACTGATACAATCAAGATGCATTAAAACAACAGACTAAATTAAAGAAGGCAAAAAAAGATGCTGAAAAGATGACTTAGTTCCAAGTGGCATTTTTATATTTCCTTGATTTTTTATCTCATTGAAGAAACATACCAAAAACTAAATATCTGAGAATTTTTTTCTCCCTTTTACCTCCACGGAGAGGTGGCATGACAAAAATAGGGGGCCATGAAATCTTTTTTAAAAAAGGCCCTGTGTAATCTGACCTCTGTTCTGAGAATTTGCTTTCCTAACAATGCAAGTAATTGCAAAGCAAGTAATTTCAAATTTTCAGCACCCATATTTTCTGTTGTCACAATGGGCCATGCTGTCCCTGCCTCCTCTCTCTGGAGGAGGTGTCCCTGTATGGAAACATCCCTGTTTTCAAGGGGTTGAACCTGAGCCACTTGGCAGGTCTCCAATATCTTGAAGCAATGAATCATCCAATCTGAAGAGCTTCATGCATTATGCTTACGCAATGTGTTCAATGTTGGAATTAGACATGCAAAATTTTCAAATTTTATTCCTTGCAGGAATTTGCATTTTAATCTATAACACAAGGAATGGCATAATCCTACTAAATGCTTGGATAATTACGATAAATTGCCACTAACTTGGACCCCACATATTGGACAATAGCTAATCCTGGTGCATTCTATAGGGCTTTTTTTATCAGTACAACTACTGGGGGAGTTCCGCAGTAAGCTAGATGCTTTATATAGTAGTGGGCAAGAAAATCATAGAGTTTCCCCTGTAGTCGGCTCTCTTGTCAGTCTCCACTTACCAACATAATTTTTGAAAATCAATTTTTTTAAATTTAATTTTCTATATTTCTGGTCTGAGTATCTCTGACTTCAAATTAATCTAATAAAACATCCATCAACCTTTATCTGTTATAACTCCTTTACACCTTATGTGCAAACTTTCTCAAATACTCAAAATGTCCTGGCAACAGCCCTACCTTTACATTTTTTGGCTGATTTTTTAAATGTTTTGTGTCCTGTGCTAAAAAATTCAATGATCACAAAATTTCCCTTAAGAACATGTTTTAGACTCATGCATTGTTCCTCAAGAGATGTAATTCGAGGATCTTTTAGCCAAAGTTAAACCAGTTCTTACTAGAAGTGACACCTTTTTGTAAACTTTCTTTCACATAAACAAAAAAGGTCAATGTGGTTAAATATTAAATTGCAGAAGTAACTAAGTTTTGTATAGAGTGTGAAATTGCAGAATTTTTTAACAGTTTGAAATATTGGGACAAGAAAGGAACTTCAAATTTTTAGACACCTTTAGACGTTATTTTTGTCACCTGTTTTAGGGTCTAAAAACTGATAATATTTGACTGCCTTCCCTAACTAGCCCAAAATTTTGCAGTTCAAAAAACTTTAATGAAAAAACCCCCATACTTATTAGCAAATGCAGAATTGGGAATTTTTATGTTTCATTTTTCAGAATCAATCATTGAAATTTACATCGTTCTACTCCGTTTTTGCTAAAAAAAGATATTTTTCTAACAGAAATCACGGAAACCAAACAGGAAATTTAAATTTGTTGAGAAGCGGAGAGGGAACTCAAATGTCACTTTATCAGCATTTTAAAACACTTTCATAAGAAAGATGAATGAAACAATGCCTAACTGTTTACATGAACTTGCTTATTATTAATTACTATTATTTAGCAGATATTTGTTTTTTGACAAACAGTTTTCCTCGATAAGATAGTCACATTTTTTTATAAATTTCGTAACGGATTTATTTCGGGGTGCGTTACAATGAGTAATAAATGATACATGTTTGACAGTTCTAAAATTCCAAAGAATTTCAGTTATCTAACAAATCTCTAACTGTTTATTTAAAACAATGTCCGAAGAAATCTTTCAACCTGCCAAACCGTAGATATTCGTACTACCATTAATTTTAATCCAATAATCGTGATAATGAGAGTTTGGATAAATATTAAAAGCAGTATGTTAACGAATTTTTGAATGATTAATCGATGAAAAATCATCGAGAAATTTTGTTTGAAATTAATAAATTTGACTTGACAAGAATTATGTAAAACTAGTGTTTAAAACATTCTTCCAGTTTGTTAACAAACATTTAAAAGAAAACGAAAATATAATTCTGCGATTAGTTAACGAGAGAAAAGGGTCGCTACTGTTGAGTAAAATATTGTAAGGTTTGAATGAAACGAGTAAACAAAACATGTTCGAAAATTTTCAAAAAAAGTAAGTGGCAATTCATCGTACAATATTGCTCACAGATAAGCAAAATTCAAATTAAAGGGTTTTAATGATAATAACATACCTCAGAAAGCCTTCTTAAATTATCTAATTCGAGCGATGAGACTGTAAAATCGTTTGCTGAGCGCGATGATCTTCTAGGTCGGCATGGCACGACCATTTCCATTTTGATTAGGCCCTTTTCTGCCTCTCAGGCAAGACGAGTAAAGGCGAGCGAGGAGGCACAAATTTTCCCTATCTCTGGGCTTTTTCGGCGAGCGAACAAAACAAAAAAGCAGAACAGACAGAAATCCAGTGTGAACATTAACTAAATACCATAAATTAAGGATAACAGATGTTTTCCTGTTTCACAAAAAAGCTCTACGCGTTTACCCCCTGAAATACTCAATATGAGTAAGATACTTTCTTCGCGTTAAGTAAAAAAGCCGGGGGTTTTAGTTAGTTAAAGCTGTTGACAACACTCCCTGAAGATAGAAAGAAGGTAGGGATTTTGCTACGAGAAGAAAAACAAATCCAGGGGTATTAAACATCACCTTTCAATTATTAATGGTACATGGACAGATTCCTTAGTGCCCCCGCAATGAATGTTGAAAAACAACAAATCTCAATGGCTAAAAAGTAGCACAGCTGAGCAAGACGTAAAATTCAACTGTTCTTCACTTCTAAGAGTGTGTTATTTGCCCAGCTCCTGGTCGCGTGGTGTGGGCGACCACAAGGTATCCGCGCGATAACAAAACCACACCTAAAAGAACCGTTGCAAACCGCGCGAATGCACCGCGCGATATTCACGCTAGCGAAAATCAGGGCAGGGGGCAAATGTAGAGAGAACATCGGCATAACATGAAGCTTTTAATGGGAGGACAATGGAAAGGGTTGGTAGAGCGAAGGATAAAAAGTCAATGCCGGTGAAGTTTGATGAGCCTTTCCATTTTGTTTCATAACAACTTCGATTTTAGCCTCAACATAGTTATAAACGCATTTCTGATAAACGAGTAATTTTATGGAAGAAAACGATTTTTTAATGGCAGGTTTTTCCAGTATTTTTCCTCCATTTTTCGTCAATAAATTCTTGGTTCTGCTAACATTGACAAGCGACACCTGCAGAAAGGGTTGCTGTGGAAACACATTTGGAACATCCATTTGGGTCGCAACTACAGTGGGGGTGAAGGGCTGGGTAATGACACACCCCGAAGAAAATTTGTTTCCCAAACAAGGCGTTTTTGGCCATGATGGGGTAACTCGTCAGCAAATTTATCTAAATTGTCGGCAAATTGAGGTTTTTACGCCAATTTTGGCAGCAATTTTTTCCCGGACGCCCTCACGAATAAGACATATAGATACGGCCCTGCCCTTCAAACAAGCTCCAAGAAATTGAAACCACTTCTTGATTGCAATGCCCTGCACCACAAGGGTTGCAGCCTTCATGTAGAGCTATGGCTTAGCCACCCTCTTCCCTAGAGCAGCGCATAGAAGTTGTTTACGGAGAAATGTAGAGTAGAGTATCACATTGCTGATCAACTGTGGTGCTGTCTTAAATTAGGGTTGCCATTTTGTCCGTCTACCAGAATTTTATGTGCTATTTTGCGAACTTTCAAACACTCGACCTTTGTGATTACAAAAAGGGGTCTCGTAATCTGAAGTTTAGTTGCAAGATAAGAAAGGCAGTTTTTGAAACGTTCAAACATTCGCAATATGACTGCCATTGGATAGATCTGTTAGACGGACAAAATGTTACCCTTAACGTTTTCATAATGTTACTTTTTTAACCCCCCCCCCCCACATTCCCGGAGGAACTTTATGGTCTATTGGAGGGCCACCGAGAGGGAGGGGCAGAGGGGGCAGTTTGCCCCAGGGCCTCAGGGCCTCAGGGTCTAGGGGGCCTCATATATCAATATAAAAATTTTCTTTATAGCCTCTCTAGATGTGTTCAAAGAACTTCCCAATAGGAGCAGCCTATAAGGTTCTAAGAGTGCCTTCAGATTCATTTTCCCCATATTCCCTTGTTTCCTGCCCCTTCTGCTCGCTTCGATCACAGACACAAGGGGCCGCATTTTGCAGTTTTATCCCTGGGCCTTGAAAACCTCTCAGTGGCCCTATCGCCTGCCCCCAGAAAATAAGCTCAATCCGTTTATTTAGTTATTTTCTTGCCTATCCTTGCTATCTTGTGGCTCCGGATGTTCATAGCAAGCTATAACTCGTTTTATATGTGTCTATAAATTGCATTTTTACTGCTCTTTGAACAGTACTAAAAACTGACCAAGCAGGAGAATAGAAGTGTCATTTTCTCCTCTAGAAATCGTGGATAAAAAGTTAAACTCCAACACCCCCTTAAGGGGTATCATAAATTTCTCAATTCATCACAAGAAAGCATCCTAAGGTGCGTACCAAATTTCTCAGAATTTGGAAACAATCATGGAAAAAACAGGGGGACGTGTCTATTTCCATCCATACTAATGTCCCTAAGAGTTGCTGCTGCACACAGGTTGAAAACTATCAAAACAGCTAACTGAGAACAAAACAATACATTCACCTTTTTTCAGAGTGCATTAGGGGCTATTCTTCCTGCTGTCATCAGGCTGTAGATCTCCCTCTCTCAGGTTTGCGAGCAATTTATAGATTGGTTTAGTTCTTGGTGTTGGATAAACGGGAGAGGGTCACTAACGTAAAGATGGCTCTTTGTGAGGATTTTATTAATATTTGCGACGCTATTGGTACGATGGGTAACACCACCCCAATTACTTTAGTAGCTCAGTATTGGACTATTTGTTATATATTAAGTGCAAGTCTTAGGGTTGTCATGTAATTCCATATTCCCTTTGCTTTTGAATTGTAATTGGTTGTCTTTGTAAATTATTATGAGAATAAAAAAAAAGAGGAGAAATCTAAAAAAAAAGGACAGAATGATTTTCCTTTAAAGGCGTTAAGGGGTTGCAGCAGCCTTTCAGCTGATTGAAGCTTCCATCCTCCTTGAAAAGTTTTAAACAAAACATACTGGGGGCTGCCTGTCGCCATTTTTATCATATTGAGTTCTGTTTTTGTAAATAGTTATTCTAGATTTTATGGGTTTTGGTGTTTAGGGGTATTTACGGTGTAGATTTGATAGGATTTGTATTAGGATTCCTATTAGGTTTTTGAATTCTTTTAGATTAATTTGGTTTGCAAATGTATTTCTAGTTTAAAAATGTAAATGGAGGGCTCCTTGAAAATCAGCATTGGCGAAGGAAATTGAATGAAATAATAAAATGAAATGCAATAAAACGGAATGAAAAGAAATGAAAATAAGATAAATTGAAATGAAATGGGATGAAATGAAATGAAACGGACTGAAAAGAAATGATATGAAATGAAATGGGTTGAAATGAAATGAAATGGAAATGCAATGAACTGAAATGAAATTAAACGGAATGAAATGAAATTGGATGTAATGAAATAAAAGGGAAGATATTTCGTTGGATGATATGAAATGAAACTGAATAAAATGGAATAATATGAAATGGAATGAAATGATATTGATCGAAATGAAATGAACAATGTATCCTGACAACGAGGAAAATTGTGGCAAGGCGGAGAAGACAAGGCAGGAAAGACTATTTGTTCCTCCGCATCCCCTTCCTATTCACTCGCCTCTCTCTGGTTTACCTCTTACTGACCCATTCACCTTCCGTGAATATGTCCTTCGTGGATTGACCTCGATCGCGAGTAGATGAACTGTTTTAAAACTTTTCTGTCATCTTCGGCCCGTTTGAAAGACAAATCCTCGGTGTTAGGTGACTAACCTTTTAAAAATCCGATGGAATGAAAAGCCTATGAAGAATGAAAGTATAAGAAAGAGTGAGAAGTAAAAGATATGCCTCCAATTGAATTGATGAGGGTTTTTTGCCATCAAAATACACCAGAAAATCTAACGTATTAATTCGAGTATAACGCAAAAAACCTTAAAATAAACTCAGCCGTGATTAATTGCTGTTTTAGGACAAAACCTAATTTAAGATTTTCATAAAAAATTGATACTGTAATTACTTTCTCCCATAATCAGAAAACCTTATGCGAAAGAAAGCTTATCTAATCAAAAGTAAAAATAATTTCGAAAATAAAGTAACGAGGGAAACAAAATTGAATCAAAATTGTTGACGATACGCAAAATAGGCTTGATGCATGAGTGGTCTTCCTTGACCACAATTGACAAACACTAGAATAACAGGCCGTTATGGGGGAGGGGGGAGTGGGGGTCAAAGAATCGCGGCCGAAAGCCGTGATGAATGAAAAAATCTAAATCTCGATTGCCCTTAAATTCAAAAGTTGTAGTTTGCTTTACCTTTAGCTTTTATTTCCCAACAATCCCAAACTCGTAATTCACATATTTTTTTATAGATGTACCTAATTTTTTGCTGAGCCCCAATTCTTTTCCATCTTGTGCCTTAGCCTATTCTTAGACTAATCTCAATCGATGTAAGGTGTAATTCTGCAGAGTACTCGAATCAGAGTAAGTTGCAATTAAGAGGCCAGCCTCGGTTCTATGTTGTGCCTAGAGCAATGGTTAGCAGAGCATGTCCTCATTTCAGCGTGCCCTCTAGCTCAAGTCTTTGGTGACCTTTAACAGTGTGACCATCAACGTAACAATCAGGGGCGCACATCTAACTATTTCGTTGGGGGGGGGGGCACTCTAGCTGGACCGATTTTCATAATATTCTTTTACTTGGGACCGACTGGTTGTAGCAAAATCCAGTTACAACTAAGTATTTCGTGCTAACATGTTCTGGTGATGTCCTTTCGTAGGCTTGTAGACCACATTTTGCATAAAATGAACAATCATAAGCAGTACATGAACCCGTGTCTTTATTCTATGCTTCCAGCCATTTTGACTACACAAGGAATAAAATTAACCACGTCTCTATTTTATGCACTTTTTAGCTAGATACATACATCGAATTTACAAGGTAATCATGATTTTAAAATCATAATAATTAATAATTCAAGTTTTCTACTGGTGGAAAGCATTTGAAGATAGATAATTTTATCATTTAATTTTATCTTAGTTTTGCACGTTATCTAGAGGTGAACTGATTAGAGTGACAATTTAACGAATTTTGTTATTGAACTGGACATATTTTTCATGCATCCATTGGCCAGGAGCTTTTCAGTTAACAAATAAAGTCCCGTAGTTTGGCTGAGCTTGGGCATTGAAATTGTAGACAAGCAGGCGCTCCGAAACTTTGCCCGTTAGCAATACTGAGACTCTGCTCGTGCTTCCCTTAGAAAATCTCTCTTCGAAGTAAGAACTTTGGCTCGAGGGAGAGGCTGTTCCTATCCGAAAGTTGTCCGGGGGTTTTTCCCAGAATAATGGGTGGTATTCAAGCTTCTTAAAGTAGGCCCGACGCCTGTTCTCCATAAAAAATTGGTATGGAAATCAATAACACACCCAAAGCAGGAACAGTAGCGGGCTCAAGACGCCCCCTCACTAATCCACGTTCTTCTCGGATCAGTCATCGCCAGAAAACGGTTTCATTTCCTTCCTTTCAAATGTCCTTTCATCAAACTCAAAAAGCTTAAACATTTTATCCCTAAAAGTCTGTATCTAAATACAGCAATGCATGAAGTGGGAACAGAGAAGTAAGGAATCCATGCATTTTTCTCTCTGTCGGAAATATGAGGGATCCAGCCCCTCTTAATATAGCTCTTTAATCTGACCTAAAGAATTATTGCTTAACTTTCTTCTATCATTTGCCTATGGGCAGTATAGCTTCCACTATTTCATTCTTCAATTCTTCAAATTAAAATTTACCCTAATTTTAGTCCTCATGGGATTACACTATTTATTTTTATACTGTTTATTCATATATCATTTAATTCTTAAGACTTACGGATCATTGAAAGCAAAAAAATTATAAGGTTAATGTAGAAAACTATCAGATAGATCGATAGAGAGATTTTGAGCCCCATTCCCCCCCCCCCCCTCGAATTCAAAAACATATACCTTCACCTAGGGGGGTTCCTGAAAAAGATATGATATACGAAGTTTCTGAAGTGTCTACCAATCAAGTGCCTTTTCAGTCTCATAAATCTTGTTAAAATTCTAGTTAATCATTGGATTGAAATTGTCAGTGCAACTTTCAGACGAAATGAAATGGAGTGAACTATTACTAGTACACTATTACTTCAGTTTTAATGGCCCCTCAAGCAAGCAGGGCTGCCGAGAAGAAATGTAGCCAGGCTAGCTACAAGGGTGCCTGGTCCCTGGGGGCCCCGTGAAAGACAAGTTTTTCTCTCTTTTTTGTTATAAGGTTTCTTCGGGGGCATTTGTACGCAAAAGTTTGAAGGATTTCATTGTAGCTAAAAAAAATTTAACCCTTTCACACCCGTATTTATCACTGTTCATAAGTGGAAAATACTTAAAATGTCCGCTTTTCAGGGGAAAGCATAGTCAGATAAATTATTTGAAAGATCAACTGTTGCAGAAAACTACCAACGCAACATCTGCAATACTTTGTACTTTACCCCCTGAAGAAAAAAGGTTTTACTGTGTTTGTCATTTGGCCATATGGCCCTTCCGGGTGTAAAAGTGTTTAACAATGTACAAGGGTGTTTCTCTGTAAAATCGAGGCTTTACCTGCGCATCCGATGCCATGAATCAATGGTAGAAGGGCAAGACCCAAAAAGGGTTTTAATGCCTTCAAAGCCAGCTCCCCATGTCTATCCTAACCCTGGGGCTCGACCCGTCTCTCCATGGCCCTGGGCTCAATGGTTTAAGTGTTGGAACATTGTAGCCCTCTTTTGCGGATCATGACGTAATCTGGATACCAATGAAGCAACGCAGACGTCAAAGATGACTTGCGGGACGATTGGGTTTTATGCATTTATTTAGTAGAAACTGTGAACGATGGTTTTCTCAATATTTAGTTAAAACTTTCCTAGATTTTATATGTTTTACTCATATAAGTAGTTTTATTCATTTTTAAATCCAGTTGGATCGTTGTCGAGACGAAGACGAAGACGAAGCCGTGACGTGAAAGAGCCTGGCTCGACGAAGAACATTTAGAATTTAGATTATAGTTTAGGTTTACAATTCGTTAAGCTTGATTGTTGTAACTATTTTCTATTGATAAAGTTGGTGTTGCTGAGAAGCCGAGTAGTTCTTGTCTGATGTTTGCTAAAATCTGGGTCGAAGTTCAAGGTCGTATGTTTGCCATATATTTATTGCATTTACTATCGCCACGAACTCACGCGTTACATCACGTTAAAACTGTGATTTAACATAAGGGCGTTAACCAATATGGTTCTTGCTGCCTTCAACGCAAGTGCCCGATATCTGCCCTAACCCTGGGAACCGGCCTGTCTATATACAGCCCAGCAAATACCTCTAGCTTATCAGCGTTTGAGCAGCTTTAACTTCACGGAAAGGAAATTTTTGAAAAGAAGAATCCAATAATTTAATAAGTCTGGGCCTAATTGCAATATGAATGTTGTCAGCTGTCGTTGATGAGAAAAGGACGCATCTTAAATCCAGTTAATTCTAATTTCGCGCGATTCTAGGCCGTATTTTGGAAACAAGCGTCTAGGAAGGTGAAAAACGTGCATTCACTGCACAAAACCATTAGAATTGTTGACTCCTATTGTCTCCAACATCTTCAAAACAGCATTGAAAAGTTCAAAAATGTAACGAGAATGGTCTGCCGCTCTCCGTGCCTATTCAAATTATCTTTCTTTGAGTAATTGTATTGTGAAAAATAGTAGACTACGAGGATAGTCAAAAGAATATGAAAATGAAGTAATGCCCATTAATTAATGAAAAGTCGATTTTTTTGGCATATTATCGAGAGAAATGGCTTACAACAGCTGGCAGGTGCATCACTGAATGGAGGGGTCGGGGGGCGATTGTGTCTCTCGTCACAACAAAGTTTTGAGGGCAAATGATGAAATTTCGCTACTGTCTTGTTTTGTTTCGCTTTTGGCGCATTTCTTATAAAAGGCGTAAAGGATTCAAGGGTGGCGATAGAGGGGAGGGGGCAAGGAGGAGTGTCAGCCTCCGTCGGGGAAAAATTTTACACCTGTCGAGAAACTTTTTACGAAAATTGTGTTCTTATCCTCAGAAAAATAACCTCTATTCTGTTATATAGCCTCCCCGTCGGGCAACCTAGCCCCCCGTCGGGCAAATCCTGGCGCCACCCCTGAAAAGGTTATACTATAATGTTTTATGATAAACGTAAAAGACTTTCAAATGGCAAAGAATTGACTGCTTATAGCAGAAGAGACGAGGATCCAAGACCCTTGTGCCGACCCTACCGAAAATACTTGATCGCTGATATTTTCGTTATCGCGTGCTTCATCGTTGGAATAGTGCTAATGAAGATCTAGATGGGATATCTTAGATCAGGATAGGGCGACAAGAAGGATTCTACTATACTTCCTGAAAAGCTTTGAACGATATCCTAGGTAATACTTGAGAAATCCAAATACTTAAGCTCTTCCAAAAGAAAAGAAAAGCACATTTGACAACATGAGAACATTAATAAAAGCCGGATTTAAACACGGCACTCTGAAAGAATAGTTAGGGGCATCACTCTATGGTATATTTGCACTGCAAAATTAAATCTGTAAAATTGCCGTTTTTGTGGCTCAAACCTATCCTACGGTGACCATTTTTGGCATGGAAGAAGACGGTATTTTCAAAGTTGAGGATCATCACCCAACCTGCCCCAAGTGACGGCCTTGAGAAAAGGACATTCCTTTATAACGGGTATTACTTTCATATACTTAAATAGAGCATATAAGGTTCAAGCTGAATGACGCATCTGTGTACCTAACAATGATTATGATGATGGCGAGATGAAGGGAGTGTAAGGATTCAGGTTAGCCAATACTCTTTCACCCCCTGTGATAATACTCTTGTACAGTAGCAACTGATGCGTTTGGTCAGATGGAAAGGGGGTGTGCGTGAGGATACGGGTTAGCCAATACTCTTTCACCCCCTGTGATAATACTCTTGTACAGTAGCAACTGATGCGCTTGGTCAGATGGAAAGGGGGTGTGCGTGAGGATACGGGTTAGCCAATACTCTTTCACCCCCTGTGATAATACTCTTGTACAGTAGCAACTGATGCGTTTGGTCAGATGGAAAGGGGGTGTGCGTGAGGATATGGGTTAGCCAATACTCTTTCACCCCCTGTGATAATACTCTTGTACAGTAGCAACTGATGCGTTTGGTCAGATGGAAAGGGGGTGATATAATGTATGAATTTGGAGCAAAGAAGCCTTACGGATGTTGAACTATAAACGAATCAAGCAATTGACAGCACCAACCCTCTCTTAAGAAATAACCAATGTTCGATGATAATCATGGGACTACATGTTCTCTTCAGGGAAAGAAAGGTTGATACAATCATTCTGCTTATATTGTGATATTGTGAATCTTACGCTGAAGGATTATCGTGTATCATTAGCTGCAATAATTAAACGGAATGAATCTATTTAGATCAGAGCACAGAAGCATGCTCATTCTTTCTGCTACATACAAGCTCAAACTTAAGCAAGATTTCTTCACCAACAAAATAGGGAACATTCATTAAATCGTGGTATTGTATTCTCAGTTACTATCAGGAGCCTTCCTGAAGGTTGCAAGGCAAGGGGGTTCTTGCTGTGACTATTTTTAAACTACTACCCTGAAAACGCCATTTCTTTTTAAAAAAATTGACCTACCAGGGGTGCAGCGAAATAAATTGTTTGAACAAAATGAGGGGTACAAAAATGAGATTTACCGAGGAAAAGGAGTGACTTTATTGCATGGTCGGTACAAAGGCGTGGCTTTTGCCTCTTTCGCTGTGTGCAGTGAATTTCCTCAGCATTAGTACGTTTATTTCATTTATCAGGGACCGCCGAGCGATCTAAAAGTGGGAGGGGGGCTAAAATCGGGTAAAAGGGAAAAAAGGAGGAGTCTTAGAGAAAAAATTTTTAAGTCAGGCCTCTTTTAAAAGCAAGGAAATTGCTATTTCTTTTGACGTCTTACCCTCATGAGCTGCTTACATATGAGCCGTCGTCAGAGGCCCTGGTTTAGAGAGAGATTGATGTGGAATGCATTAGACAATATATATAAATTACGTCTAGAACGCTTTAGAAATAAAATGCGCTGTTGGGATGAAAATAGATGTACGTGCTATATTTGCACTTGGTTTGATCCATGTTTTTGTAAATATTTTGTCTAAATATGTTCATTAACTATACACAAACCAGCCGTCGAAAAGCGTATGATTATGATTATGACGGTTATGAAGCAGCTATCTTAACGAGTGACAACTTTTAGTTACGCAATAATTAGCTCATTGCCCCCGCATTCCAATTCTATCTTCTCATTTTTCTAACTCAAATCATAAAAGCCCCATTTTCCCCTTCGTTTTCGTGAAATTGGTGTCAAATCGCAAAAAGTCTTTCTTCCTTTATTTAGATATCATGGTTATCATATCTCATTTTTCCTGTTTTATCTACCTCACGAATTTTCGCCCACACATTGTTCATAAATCATTGCTTATCTGCTCGGGCCATTCTCATTAAGACAACTGAGCTCAAGTCAACGCTGAAGTCATGCTTTAATCAAGATCATATCAAGGGAAAAATTTAAACAAAGTCTCTGCTTGGTGCCGTGCTTATCCTTAATTTTGTCATGAATCTATGACTTTGGAGAACAAAACCAATTGAGAAATAATGCTTAAGAATTGTTGAGCTGGCTTAATCCTGTGGCATTTGCTTAATCTGGCCACGGGGCAACAACCTCCCAGCTGCCCCTTCTCAGAGGGCGGCTTCCTGTTGCTTGCTTACAGCTCCGGTCTTTACTGGTAAATATTCTAAAAAATTCATCATAAAAAATACACTTGCCTGAATGTTATCCAAAGTTCCCGCCGTAGAATATCGACGTTTTCTAAACGCAAGTGCTAAAACGTCCTGTTTAATGTCTGTTAACTGATCATAACTCCCCGATTGCGAGCTGAGATCATACGACGTCATCTTTCCAGCGGCAAGTTACTTCAAAATTGTCTTTAATATGCAACGCAGAAAACCAGAATTTCGAATCAAAACAGCTGTTACAAAAATTCAAGCTTGTTATTCGTCAACGGCAGTTTAACGTCCTTCGACATGTTTGTTGAATAAGGTCGCTTTGCACTGAATATTTGCATCTGGGAATGGCGAATTTCAAAACAATTGTGTGCGTTCAGCTCTGCCCAATCTGTATGGCTGGAAACAGCAGGTAGAGATGCTGACTGAACAACCAGAGCGGCGAGCGTCTTGTTAACGCCAAAATTGAATGCAAAGTTGAGAATAGGGCAAATGTGATTGAAACACAGAACTATTCGGGTACGTGAAGAGGCCTGACGTAAACACTGGAATCGGCAGTTTCGATTGGACAATCAGACGTGTTTGTTTAGAAGAGAAGGATTCCTTTAATATTCGAGCAGTTTTAGTTCGATCGTGCGAATACTCAACATCTGCCGCGTTCTTATTCTCATTTAACACACAACGCATCTGCATAATTCTCACAAAGTAAAAGAGGCCTGCTGATGTCCAAGGGTGATCATCCCTCGCCAAATTTTGCTTCTTCTACATCGTGTCCAGTTATCTATCTGTGGGGTGATGGGCAACATCAGGGCACAAAAAAAATAGAGGGTCATTGGGCCGAAAAACTGCGACAGCAACAAAATTTTTCACTCTCACTTTGAAAGATTGAAATGCAAATTTTTCATATTTTCCTCTATCCTGACATGGAAACGCAAACATTTCGTTCACGAATTTGCCCTATCAGGGGAATGTTTTTGGGTACAATTTTTGGGCACAATGCGGAACGTTGTTGTGAAGCATGTTCAGCAAAAAGTCTTAGATTTCCCTTCCGCTGTAAGCAATGACTTTCCCTAGCATTAGAAAGTTAATTTCCTTAATGACAAATTTCTATGTTTTAAAATTTACGTCTTCGATTAAAAATACGCTGAAAGCAAAACAAGACAAGAAACTCGCAGAACTTTAATTATTTGCTATTAGAAACTCCAGTTTAGGAAGAGATCAGCTTTGGATATTTTAGTTGCTATATTTTAAGTTATATATTTGTATCAACATGAATTAATTAGATCATTCTAACAATTTCCTTTTTCATTATTTAACTTCCGTATATATTAACTGAATGAAAACCGTGGTTAAGCATAATTAAATAAATGATAAATGGAAAATGAAAGATAAAATAAGCATTTATTTCATTTCATTCATTTTCAATTATTGTTATTGTACACATATTACTTCATCTGCAAACTTAAATTCTAACAAGGCACACAATAACACAATGATTATATGAAATTTCTACAAATTTTTCAAAGGATTATTTGTTATTTCTTTTTTGTTATTTGTGATAATTGGCTAATCTTCTGAATATTGTTTTTAACTTTACTGACCAGATCACAACTCAATAAATACGCTTTCACCAACAAACAAACAGTAACGGACTGGCTTAGACTTGCTCACCGGCAAAGGAGAACTAAGTTGGGCTCTTTTGGGTGTGGCTTGAAGTTAGGGCGTGGTTGCAAGAATCTCTGAGATTTCCATTATACCATAGCAGTTAACATATTGACAAACTAGTTTTTCATCTACTTTGTTTGCATATGAGAAGTACAATTTTGCTTGAACCTGTTCCTCCTTAACCTTTCCGATTTCTTTTCCTGGCCAGTAGATTTTATTCATTTTCTCCGAATGTGGTAGCGATTCCCAAGGGGCCCGCTTTCGTCAAAAGGGGCCCTTTTTGAGGAATATTCAAGGGGCCAACCGGCCATGGCCTGGTGGAGCGGTGGGCCAGTCCGCAACTGCGCGGTGGCGCAGTGGTTTGATCGCTTGACAACGAATGTGGTGAGCGTGGGTTCGAATCACGGTTGAGTTTACAATTTGGGAATCACCTTTCTGGTTACTTTATTACTCTATGTCGAACAATGCCGAATTGATTAAATATTCAAATCATATATATGTATTAAATCAATGAGGCAATGGCTGACATGGAGTATAAATTCTAATCATCAGGGTGCTACCCAATTGTAAATTTTTTAGTCTGGGTTCGAACCCACGCTCACCACATTCGGAGTCAATGTAGCGATGTGGATTGATCGGTTTGTACTGTTATCAGTCTTCATTGTTATCACTTAATTTCATATTTTTCCTTTGTGTTGTTAATTTTATCTGCGCTGTATGTTACTGGGTTGTTCATCACTTATATGAACAAAATTCAAAACGTTTTTACAAGTTGAATTTTTTTTAATGAGTACCTAGAATCGTTTTAAAATTTCTAGGTTTTGATAGTTTGCATGTATATATATATTTATATATTTACATAAATTATATATAATATATAGTACTCCTATATATCTAATATTGATAGCTACACTCTGGTAAGAACCGAGGTTTGGAAGGCTTCAGATTGCCAAAAATTTTATCGTTTTACTTGCCGTGGTTTTATCTAAAAATATTTCACTTAGTTTTACTTTTACTTCTATCTAAATATAACACGTTTCACTAACAATCATTAATTTTAAGTGTTTCTAATATTTATGTGTATCAATTTACTGTAAACTGTCTCATATGACTTTATAAATATCTCAACTATAAATAAATATCTGATGATGGTCAGTCGGTCCTCATTCACAAATTGCTTTCCAGATAAAAAGTGCTTCCCATTTTGCTCGGAAATTATTATTCGAGGCATCCCCCTGGATGGTCGATAGCTGTACAAATAACGTTGTCTGTGCCTTGATGACTTGTCTTGTTAAGGAGACCCGTACATTGGAGTTAGATCTTCGACTCTCGCTAACTCGAACCAATTTCCGCTTTATTCACTCGGACAATTTCCAATTTCATTTGTATTTGTACAAGGGTAAGTGGTGAAGAAGTTTCCATCGTCTTCATGCCCAATGTCTTGGTCATCCGCTCATTCGAACGATTTTTAAATTTCACCAGCTCGAAAAGTCCTAAATTTTAAATTCGCCAACTCGAAAGACTCTTAATTTCTCTTAATCGGACGATTTTCCATTCCATGTGATTTAGTATCAGGTTTGAAATAGAAAGACATTCCATATTCTTGTATACCCGATAACTCAAATATTCGCTACCTCGAACGATTTTCAGGTTATCTGAATCGAACGATTTTCCAGACCCTTTATGTTAGTATCAGGTTGAATATAGAAAAAATTTCCATTATCTCATTAACCTTATATCTCGAGCATTCGCTAGCTCTGACGATTTTCAATTTCTATGAATCGACAATTTTCCATTTTGTTAGTATCAGATTGAATATAGATAAACTTCCACTATCTTATATATCCAGCATCTCGACCATTCGCTACCTCGAACGACTTCCCATTCCATTTGTGTTAGTGCCAGATTGCATATATAAAAACTTCCCGCTGTCTTGTAAACCCGATATCTCGAACATTCGACAACTCGGACGATTTTGAATTTTGCTAACTCGAACGATTTTCGATTACATTTGCTTGAGTTTCATGTTGACTATTAAGCGCTTCCCACCATCTTCTTACTCGTTAGAACGTCTTCAATTTGGCTTTCTTGAACGATTTTCTAATTCCCGTCGCTTTGATCCAAGTTAAAGGATAGAAGAACTTTCAATCATTATTAAAACTCGCCATCTCCAGTAATTGCATTTTAGAAGAAAGGACGTTCAATTGTCATCTTTCAGCAGGATCATTAAGTCTAGAAAATTGTCCACTGCCTCGAACTCTGATGCACTATTCGCCACATCTGTGATGAGACCTAGTGTCCGTAATACAAATTAAGTAGCACTTTTAAGAGTTGGGAGTATTTTGACGATTTTGAGAGCTGAAATGGCAAGTATTTTCAGCGAAGTTGAGGGTTGAAATACGAATCAGTTTATTTAGATGTATCAAGAAACATTATTAGCTGCAAAGGCCGAAATGTTATCTTTATTGAGCACTTCCCAAGGACAAGAGGTCATGCGGTTTCAATAACTTTCGAAGGTTGAGTGGCGGAAAGTTCGAGTAATTTTCGGACGGAAAGTGTCAAAATTTTCAATAATTCTACGGGTTGAAATATCAAGCGATTAAATCAACATTGAGAAATTAAATTGCAGATGTTTTGAGCAGCGTCAAGAGCTGGCATGCAAAAACAATATTCCTGACCTTCGACGGTCTGGCCTAGGTACTTATCAAAAAATATAATTAAAATACATTGATGTACATTATAATGGTAGTATTTTGTAAATTTTTACATTCAAAGACACAACACGCCTGACACAAGGAGGAAAACATCATCACGCCCTTTTATGAAATCATCAACATAAAAGTTTGCAAAACACTGAAATAATGTTCGTTTTAAGAGTGTGGCGATGAATAAAACAACAGGATAAATAATATATTGATCAAGTCTACAATGGATCTATAGATCGAATGTCATCTCATCTCAGTCATGATGTGCGAATTTTGTAAACGACTGAAGTTTACTCACTGGCTTATTAAAACTGGTGTTTTTAATAAGTAGGAAAAGTCAATTCCGAGTCCTTTCTTGTTGTGTAAACTGAAGGCGGAGCTTCAGCACTCCCCCCGTCTTTCTTAATAGACGCAATAACGAGAATAATAGATTGAAAACAGCGCAAATTACTGGTGATAAGTGAAACACATGTCAATGTTTGCATGGCAAACAAAGACGGGATTTTGATGACCAGATGCAACCTAATAACTAGCGGTGCAGAACTACTTGCTTGCATAGAATTCGATTGTATTGACCAATGCACGTTGCGCAACCCAGAGGCCTCGCTAAAAGGATAGTTCAGGGGGGGTGTGGGGTTGTGCTAGTGATCTATAGGGCCTTTTGAAATCTATCTTGACGCACACCCTGACCCATATTAATAATATTTTACCTGTTGCTTTACTCTGATACTGCATTAACGATGTTAGTTTCGTAACTGCCATCCAATGTTAGACCTCGGTGACCCTTGCTCTTTGCGGGCTGTGGGTATAGGCTTTGCAATCATTGCTCTCTGGTACATCGTTAAAGGGGGTTCAAGTGTGACACCCCCTACAACCCCATCTAATCTTTATGCAGGGTAGGGCTGCCCCGTTGAAGGGGGCTATTGATAAGATCTCATCATTCGGAGGCGCATTTGGCGCATTGATGTGTGAGGGTCGTGTTAACACATCGAAACAGTGTGTAATTCTAGGCCTTTCACCCCCGGCAACAATACAGCTGTACAATAACATCAGAGGCATCTGGCCAGACTGGAAGGGGGGGGGGTAAAAGAATTGAAAACTAAACGTGTAGCTTAGTTCTGTTAAAATTGCAGATCTCAACTTCGCAAAATAAGTATATACTATATGCAGTGGGGACTCGATTAATTCATGTCTTTCACAACTGCATTTGGTATCGATAAAAGAGTTTTTGCTATTGTATTTAGTTTATCTCTAAATGATGATACAACAAAAGAATCTTCATGAATGTTTAGAAGCAGGTGTATCCAGATATTAAAGGGATTAGACTCCCTCCTTAAGAAATAACTAATTCTTGCTGGCGGTCAACAAGCAAAACGGTCCATTCATGGATTCACGACTCAATGCAGTTTAACTCGTATACAAACGCATTACAGAGAATTCAATTACAATACATGTCTAAAACCTATTGCAGTAATTCCTCTGTTTGCTAAGAATATCGTATTTAGAACCATGACAGGCCTAATCAGTCAACAGCCGCCACATTGTGTTTGGTCACGGATCTAAGATACATAATCAAAGGAATTGACAGCTTCGCGCGAAGTCATCAACATAGTCTGTAATATCTCTCGAAAAGGCGTGTTTGAAAAGCATGCTTCCATGACTCGCATCATCGGTTATATGGAACAGAAGAAATGACAATACCTTGCCCAGGAAATGCATTGTCTCATTATTTCATACCAGTATGCCCTGGTGAAATATTAGTAGCAACTTAGAAATTATGATCTTGTTGTATTTGCTTCGTATTCCTGCCCCTTTGCGTTGTTCCTTATATCCCTTATTTACATACATCGTCGCAAGTATTCCTAGATGATCCAGTAGACAGCCTGCTATTTTGTTCTCTACTTTATTTGTTATATGATCGAGGTTTGTTTTTAAGTAACAAATTATAAATCATAATCTTGTCGTATTTGCCTGGTATTCATGCCGCTTTGTTTTGTTCCTGATCTCCGTCATTTACATACATCTTCGGAACCTTTATTTGAGATTCCGGTAGGCAGGCTGTTATATTCGCTCTCTACTTTCTTTCTTACAATCATTTCATTCGATTATCGAAAAGGGCTGCCAAAACTATACTAACTACAAGGTTAAGTCCATAATATGCCCTAATACCTTCATAAAGAATTGCCGGAATCGATAGAAATTCTAATGCAACACCCATGCAACACCTTGCTTTCGTTCATTGCCACCTTATAACACTGAATTAAACTAACCGTTGATGAACAGGTCGCTATTAGACGGGCTGGTCGCCAGAATCAATGAATGCTTACAACAATGATGAAAATAAAGTTAGGCAAGGGAACTCGTACGCATAAAAAAACATGCGCGAGAAAGAACAACATACTAAATATATAACTATATATATAACTGATACAACAATATCTAACTGAGAATGCTAAAAAAGGATTTTACGACTCAGGCTTAAAGACTTGGAACGATATCCCTGCAAATATTAGAGAAACCCAAACACTCGGGCGTTTCAAAAAAGAACTAAAAGCGCATTTGACGCGCTAACAGTGCTTAGTACACCCAAACACGACCCTCTGGAAGAACAGCTTAGATTGTTTCTTTTGTGTTATCGTGTATAAATAATAATAATGATGATGATGATGATGGTTTTAAAAGTTTGAAATTGAATAAACTAAACTCAATTTAGAATGCAAACAAGTAGTTTTTTTATGTGAACACTTAGCTCCAGTTTTCAGCCTCGCGCTTCTTACTTTTCTACATAATTTCAGCCTTAGTTCCAGTTAATTTCTCATCTCAGCTTTGCAATTTACATATGAAAAGTGATTTTGATAGTGGTGAACTAATTCTATAACAAGAAGTTTCTTGACCATTTAAATGCAATATTTTCGGTGTCTTCTGTTGTTTTGTTACTATTTTTCAATGTTTATTGTTGTTTCATTTCAAAAGATAAGTTGTATCTCAGCCTACTTTGTTTCATACGGTGATCTTGTCTTTTGGGAAAATCTCTGCTTGATGTCCCTTAAAAAGGTTTCTTATCTGGGTTGCTAACGAATTTTACTATGATTATTAAAGAATGTTGATAGAGTGTAAACTTCTGGGTTGCCTAACCGAAACTTTCAACATAAGACTGGAAAACATCACGGTTCGACGGCCAGCAGCAGTAAGGAAGGCAACTGAGAAAACTAGAAATGGCAAGGCCACACCTAAATCACGCCCTATATCCTTTGTTAAATGAGGGTGGTGAATTTTGAGTCATTAGGCAGGAGGAAGGCTCAGCGTCTTCCTGCTCCAACTCTTTCCCGTGATATCTTTCACTGGCTCTACTGAAATCTAAAAATCTTCTAACACCTTCTAACACCTAATCATTTGCTTGTGAAGGGCAAACACATTTGTCAGCATTTTCAAGCTTTCAATATTTTCTTGTTCATTGGTTCTTTGGCTTGTTTATTTGTTCATTCTGTAATCCATTCTTCTCTCTTTCATTTGTATCATCGTCCTACTTCTGTAATTCCTTACTTGTTCGTTCGTTCATTTGAAAGTATTTTTAATCCTTCTTTGAAAGTTTCTTCATATGTTTCTATTCTTTGTTTGTTTGCCATTATTCGTTCATTTGTTTGTTCGTTCGTTAGCTCCTTCGTTCGATCGTTTGTTTTTCGTTCGTTCGTTCGTTCGTTCGTTCGTTCGTTCGTTCGTTCGTTCGTTCGTTTGTTCGTTCGTTCGTTCGTTTCTTCGTTCATCTTCGTTCATCCATCCGTTCTTATGATAATTCTTTCCTTTGTTTGTTTGCTGGCTTGATCGTTCATCCATCCCATTTTCGTTTTTAGCCTTGTGTTCATTCTCTAACTTGTTCATTCGTTCGTTTATTAGTTCGTTAGTTTGCTGGTTTTTTTCTCTGCAATTTTTATTCATTCCTTCTTCGCTTTTTAGCCCTGTTTTCAGTATACTGCATTTCTTTCTTTCTTTCTTTCTTTCTTTCTTTCTTTCTTTCTTTCTTTCTTTCTTTCTTTCTTTCTTTCTTTCTTTCTTTCTTTCTTTCTTTCTTTCTTTCTTTCTTTCTTTCTTTCTTTCTCTCGTTCGATTATTTGCTTACTTCTTCGATTTTCCTTTCCTTTATCTGTTCCTAGCCTCTTGAGCTCGTCGCTATTTCATCGAACTTACGAAACAACTCCAAACTTTAATCCTACGAGAGCCCTAGCATTATAAATGCAACCTGCTCCTAAGCAAACTTAATTCGCACATTAGCCAAACTGCGTATGAGGCACGTGAATGAAAAACGTTCATATCCGTCGGTGTTATTGTAAATTTCCTAAGGAAATATTTGCCAAAAACCATAGCTTTGAAATGAGTGATAGCGTGGGCGATTTCGAAGGCGTTTATGAAAGCTGAAAGTCGCCGGTAACCTGACAATCATGGAATATCTCGACAACAACATCGCAACTTACTGTACCTGTGCTTCCCATTAAGGATTCGATCAACGGCAAACTTGCACAACTTTTCCCCAATTTTCAGAAGTTAAAGCTCTACCTCTGCATTATTTATGCTCAATTACGGCGACGAGAATTGTCTGCTGATGTGGAAACACGATATAAAAATCTGAACTGATGTTTTTCTATCGCATCAAAATTTGGCCAACACCTATCGCATTTAAACATAGTCAAAAACTAGCTTTTTAAAATGGCAAAGAGAAATAGATAGTCAACGTTTATTTAAAAACAACTTGTGTGAAATTTAAAAAATTCAGAATGCTTTTATGCAACCAAAACACAAAATCTGAATTTATTCAAAGCTGCTGTTTTTATATCGCTTCAAGAGTTGGTCGCCAGCTAGAGTTGTAAACACGGCAAAGAGAAATAGACAGTAAAATCATACTTCAAAACAACTTGTGTGAAATTTTCAAAATGCTGTATGCTTTAATAAAAAAAACAGCACAAAATCTGAATTTATCCAAAAACACTGTTTTCCTATCAAATCTAGAGTTGATTGCCAGCTAGAGGAGAAATAGGTAGTCAAATTTTGTATGAAATTAAGAAATTCAGAGTTATTTGAGCTCGCCCGATAACCATCATAAGTCTGCACTTAAGAAAACAGAAATCCAAGTGAAAAGCTCAATGATTTAAAATCCCTTTATTTGTGAAAAAAACCAAATCTTAATACCAATCAATCGTGTTTTGGGAATAACTTTAAATCTTAAGCTCGGGACACAACATGACACGAAAATACATGTTTCAATTGAATTACTATCAGATCGTATCAAACATATTTCAAACCACAGTGCCTGACCATTCCTTGGCGGTTCAAATTCCATCAGATATCCTCAATAGACTGAGCGCTGCATTGTTTTACCACCACATTTGCCCACGATGCAATCAATCGATGCTTTGGTTTAAAATCGGATGCATTTCTCAACTATTCTAGGCAGATTAGCTTCGTTCATATTCGAAGATATTCCTCAAATAGGCCCGCCATGCAACCAATATTTGGAATAAAATTAAACCTTTTCTCAAAAACCCTAGGCAGTTCAACTTATTGATAAAGTTTCTCACATTTGCCTACGATGGAACCAATATTTGGAATAAAATTAGGGCCTTTTCTCAACATCCCTCGGCAGTTCAACTTATTCAAAAAGGTTCCTCACACTTGCCCAAGATGGAACCAATGCTTGGGATAAAATCGGAGGCATTTCGCAAAATTTCCCAGGCAGTTCAACTTCTTTAACTATCGAAAATGTTCCTCACACGTGCCACCAGTGCGAAAAATAGTTTGGATGCAACGTAATTTAGCATTTCGCAACCTCCCTCCAGTTTATCCTTGTTCACCCTTCCTCAATGAAAACGTGTCATATTGCGTCTGAATGCGACTAGGGGCTGCATCATATGGAGAACGTTCCTCACACTTGCCACCAGTGCAGCCAAAACTTGGGATGGGGGCTGTCTTTGCATTCCTCAGGCAGTTTTACTTCTTTCACCTTACATTAATGAACAAAAGTCAGATTGCGAACTAGGGGCTGCATCTTATCGAAAACGGTCCTCACACTTGCCACCAATGCAACCAATACCTGGGATAAAAGCTGACTTTGCATTCCTCAGGCAGTTTTACTTCTTTCACCTTACATTAATGAACAAAAGTCAGATTGCGAACTAGGGGCTGCATCTTATCGAAAACGGTCCTCACACTTGCCACCAAAGCGACTAATACTTGGGATAAAAGCTGACTTTGCATTCCTCAGGCAGTTTTACTTCTTTCACCTTGCATTAATGAACAAAAGTCAGATTGCGAACTAGGGGCTGCATCATATGGAGAACGTTCCTCACGCTTGCCACCAGTGCAGCCAATACTTGGGATGGGGGCTGACTTTGAATTCCTCAGGCAGTTATACTTCTTTCAACTCACATTAATGAACAAAAGTCAGATTGCGAACTAGGGGCTGCATCTTATCGAAAACGGTCCTCACACTTGCCACCAATGCGACCAATACTTGGGGTAAAAGCTGACTTTGCATTCCTCAGGCAGTTTTACTTCTTTCACCTTACATTAATGAACAAAAGTCAGATTGCGAACTAGGGGCTGCATCTTATCGAAAACGGTCCTCACGCTTGCCACCAATGCGAGTAATACTTGGGATAAAATCTGTATTGGCCTCGATTTTTCCTTACAAAAACTCCACCATTGTAGTCAGCACAGGATTTCTCACAGGTGGAGTCCTGCGAAGACCAAATGCCACGTTCACACATGCCATGCATTGTTACTTTCACAGACCACAGGCTGTGAATATTGCTGACATGAAAAGGAAAATTACACTGCAAAAAAGCATGTTGTGGAGGAGCAGGAATAAAGGCAAAAAGCACGTGGTATAAATTATGATTTTGGCATAAGGCTGCTGCTGATGATCACGTGAAAAGCACGTGGTTAATGCTAGGAAACATTTCTAACTTTTCTATCTGTTCTATTTCTAAATTTCTAAATTTCAACACATTGCCGTGATCGACCGCCGTTCATTCTTTCTCATGGCCTTAGGCCATTCAACCATGCAATCTTTGTGAAGGACTTGTTGAAAGAGAAGCAAACGATATCCAACACAGGGCAAAAAATATTCATTCAAATCTTAAAATTTTAGCAATAAATTACATTAGAAGAGTTAGCACCTGATCAGGAGACCTTAGCAGCAATGTCTGTGGATTCTCATACTTGTTTGAAGGATCACTTATCGCCGAGTAAACAGCGTTAAACGCCAAGCAGACGAGGTCGATCGCCTTCTTGTTAACAGTGTCTCTGAAAAAGAAAACAAGAAAATCTAAAAATCGCACGAAAAAGCGGGACCATTGTTCAACGCATTGAAAATTAAATAAAACATCATTTTTTACTTTTGCTTTTGATATTATACATGTATTTTACAATTGGGTAG